>JAOPHN010000005.1:195000-606781 GCA_028476595.1 Obolodiplosis robiniae
AATATAAAAAATCTTGATATACGCTCAGACTCAGAAAAATTTTCAAAGTATCGACGAATATAAAAAATCTTGATATACTTTCAGACTCAGAAAAATTTCCAACGTATCGACGAATATAAAAAATCTTGATATACGCTCAGACTCAGAAAAATTTTCAAAGTATCGACGAATATAAAAAATCTTGATATACGCTCAGACTCAGAAAAATTTTCAAAGTATCGACGAATATAAAAAATCTTGATATACTTTCAGACTCAGAAAAATTTTCAAAGTATCGACGAATATAAAAAATCTTGATATACGCTCAGACTCAGAAATTTTTTCAAAATATCGACGAATATAAAAAATCTTGATATACGCTCAGACAGAAAAATTTTCAAAGTATCGACGAATATAAAAAATCTTGATATACGCTCAGACTCAGAAAAATTTTCAAAGTATCGACGAATATAAAAAATCTTGATATACGCTCAGACTCAGAAAAATTTTCAAAGTATCGACGAATATAAAAAATCTTGATATACGCTCAGACTCAGAAAAATTTTCAAAGTATCGACGAATATAAAAAATCTTGATATACGCTCAGACTCAGAAAAATTTTCAAAGTATCGACGAATATAAAAAATCTTGATATACGCTCAAACTCAGAAAAATTTTCAAAGTATCGACGAATATAAAAAATCTTGATATACGCTCAGACTCAGAAAAATTTTCAAAATATCGACGAATATAAAAAATCTTGATATACGCTCAGACTCAGAAAAATTTTCAAAATATCGACGAATATAAAAAATCTTGATATACGCTCAGACTCAGAAAAATTTTCAAAGTATCGACGAATATAAAAAATCTTGATATACGCTCAGACTCAGAAAAATTTTCAAAGTATCGACGAATATAAAAAATCTTGATATACGCTCAGACTCAGAAAAATTTTCAAAGTATCGACGAATATAAAAAATCTTGATATACTTTCAGACTCAGAAAAATTTTCAAAGTATCGACGAATATAAAAAATCTTGATATACGCTCAGACTCAGAAATTTTTTCAAAATATCGACGAATATAAAAAATCTTGATATACGCTCAGACTCAGAAAAATTTTCAAAGTATCGACGAATATAAAAAATCTTGATATACGCTCAGACTCAGAAAAATTTTCAAAGTATCGACGAATATAAAAAATCTTGATATACGCTCAGACTCAGAAAAATTTTCAAAATATCGACGAATATAAAAAATCTTGATATACGCTCAGACTCAGAAAAATTTTCAAAGTATCGACGAATATAAAAAATCTTGATATACGCTCAGACTCAGAAAAATTTTCAAAGTATCGACGAATATAAAAAATCTTGATATACGCTCAAACTCAGAAAAATTTTCAAAGTATCGACGAATATAAAAAATCTTGATATACGCTCAGACTCAGAAAAATTTTCAAAATATCGACGAATATAAAAAATCTTGATATACGCTCAGACTCAGAAAAATTATCAAAATATCGACGAATATAAAAAATCTTGATATACGCTCAGACTCAGAAAAATTTTCAAAGTATCGACGAATATAAAAAATCTTGATATACTTTCAGACTCAGAAAAATTTTCAAAATATCGACGAATATAAAAAATCTTGATATACGCTCAGACTCAGAAAAATTTTCAAAATATCGACGAATATAAAAAATCTTGATATACGCTCAGACTCAGAAAAATTTTCAAAATATCGACGAATATAAAAAATCTTGATATACGCTCAAACTCAGAAAAATTTTCAAAGTATCGACGAATATAAAAAATCTTGATATACGCTCAGACTCAGAAAAATTTTCAAAGTATCGACGAATATAAAAAATCTTGATATACTTTCAGACTCAGAAAAATTTTCAAAATATCGACGAATATAAAAAATCTTGATATACGCTCAGACTCAGAAAAATTTTCAAAGTATCGACGAATATAAAAAATCTTGATATACGCTCAGACTCAGAAAAATTTTCAAAATATCGACGAATATAAAAAATCTTGATATACGCTCAGACTCAGAAAAATTTTCAAAGTATCGACGAATATAAAAAATCTTGATATACTTTCAGACTCAGAAATATTTTCAAAATATCGACGAATATAAAAAATCTTGATATACGCTCAAACTCAGAAAAATTTTCAAAGTATCGACGAATATAAAAAATCTTGATATACTTTCAGACTCAGAAAAATTTTCAAAATATCGACGAATATAAAAAATCTTGATATACGCTCAAACTCAGAAAAATTTTCAAAGTATCGACGAATATAAAAAATCTTGATATACGCTCAGACTCAGAAAAATTTTCAAAGTATCGACGAATATAAAAAATCTTGATATACTTTCAGACTCAGAAAAATTTTCAAAATATCGACGAATATAAAAAATCTTGATATACGCTCAAACTCAGAAAAATTTTCAAAGTATCGACGAATATAAAAAATCTTGATATACGCTCAGACTCAGAAAAATTTTCAAAATATCGACGAATATAAAAAATCTTGATATACGCTCAGACTCAGAAAAATTTTCAAAGTATCGACGAATATAAAAAATCTTGATATACTTTCAGACTCAGAAAAATTTTCAAAATATCGACGAATATAAAAAGTCTTGATATACTTTCAGACTCAGAAAAATTTTCAAAGTATCGACGAATATAAAAAATCTTGATATACTTTCAGACTCAGAAAAATTTTCAAAGTATCGACGAATATAAAAAGTCTTGATATACTTTCAGACTCAGAAAAATTTTCAAAATATCGACGAATATAAAAAATCTTGATATACGCTCAGACTCAGAAAAATTTTCAAAGTATCGACGAATATAAAAAATCTTGATATACGCTCAGACTCAGAAAAATTTTCAAAATATCGACGAATATAAAAAATCTTGATATACGCTCAGACTCAGAAAAATTTTCAAAATATCGACGAATATAAAAAATCTTGATATACGCTCAGACTCAGAAAAATTTTCAAAGTATCGACGAATATAAAAAATCTTGATATACTTTCAGACTCAGAAAAATTTTCAAAATATCGACGAATATAAAAAATCTTGATATACGCTCAAACTCAGAAAAATTTTCAAAGTATCGACGAATATAAAAAATCTTGATATACGCTCAGACTCAGAAAAATTTTCAAAGTATCGACGAATATAAAAAATCTTGATATACTTTCAGACTCAGAAAAATTTTCAAAATATCGACGAATATAAAAAATCTTGATATACGCTCAGACTCAGAAAAATTTTCAAAGTATCGACGAATATAAAAAATCTTGATATACGCTCAGACTCAGAAAAATTTTCAAAGTATCGACGAATATAAAAAATCTTGATATACGCTCAGACTCAGAAAAATTTTCAAAGTATCGACGAATATAAAAAATCTTGATATACTTTCAGACTCAGATAAATTTTCAAAATATCGACGAATATAAAAAATCTTGATATACGCTCAGACTCAGAAAAATTTTCAAAGTATCGACGAATATAAAAAATCTTGATATACGCTCAGACTCAGAAAAATTTTCAAAGTATCGACGAATATAAAAAGTCTTGATATACTTTCAGACTCAGAAAATTTTTCAAAATATCGACGAATATAAAAAATCTTGATATACGCTCAAACTCAGAAAAATTTTCAAAGTATCGACGAATATAAAAAATCTTGATATACGCTCAGACTCAGAAAAATTTCCAACGTATCGACGAATATAAAAAATCTTGATATACGCTCAGACTCAGAAAAATTTTCAAAGTATCGACGAATATAAAAAATCTTGATATACTTTCAGACTCAGAAAAATTTTCAAAGTATCGACGAATATAAAAAATCTTGATATACTTTCAGACTCAGAAAAATTTCCAACGTATCGACGAATATAAAAAATCTTGATATACTTTCAGACTCAGAAAAATTTTCAAAGTATCGACGAATATAAAAAGTCTTGATATACTTTCAGACTCAGAAAAATTTTCAAAATATCGACGAATATAAAAAATCTTGATATACGCTCAGACTCAGAAAAATTTCCAACGTATCGACGAATATAAAAAATCTTGATATACTTTCAGACTCAGAAAAATTTTCAAAGTATCGACGAATATAAAAAATCTTGATATACGCTCAGACTCAGAAAAATTTTCAAAGTATCGACGAATATAAAAAATCTTGATATACTTTCAGACTCAGAAAAATTTTCAAAGTATCGACGAATATAAAAAATCTTGATATACTTTCAGACTCAGAAAAATTTTCAAAGTATCGACGAATATAAAAAATCTTGATATACTTTCAGACTCAGAAAAATTTTCAAAGTATCGACGAATATAAAAAGTCTTGATATACTTTCAGACTCAGAAAAATTTTCAAAATATCGACGAATATAAAAAATCTTGATATACGCTCAGACTCAGAAAAATTTTCAAAGTATCGACGAATATAAAAAATCTTGATATACTTTCAGACTCAGAAAAATTTCCAACGTATCGACGAATATAAAAAATCTTGATATACGCTCAGACTCAGAAAAATTTTCAAAGTATCGACGAATATAAAAAATCTTGATATACGCTCAGACTCAGAAAAATTTTCAAAGTATCGACGAATATAAAAAATCTTGATATACTTTCAGACTCAGAAAAATTTTCAAAGTATCGACGAATATAAAAAATCTTGATATACTTTCAGACTCAGAAAAATTTTCAAAGTATCGACGAATATAAAAAATCTTGATATACGCTCAGACTCAGAAAAATTTCCAACGTATCGACGAATATAAAAAATCTTGATATACTTTCAGACTCAGAAAAATTTTCAAAGTATCGACGAATATAAAAAATCTTGATATACGCTCAGACTCAGAAAAATTTTCAAAGTATCGACGAATATAAAAAATCTTGATATACTTTCAGACTCAGAAAAATTTTCAAAGTATCGACGAATATAAAAAATCTTGATATACTTTCAGACTCAGAAAAATTTTCAAAGTATCGACGAATATAAAAAATCTTGATATACTTTCAGACTCAGAAAAATTTTCAAAGTATCGACGAATATAAAAAGTCTTGATATACTTTCAGACTCAGAAAAATTTTCAAAATATCGACGAATATAAAAAATCTTGATATACGCTCAGACTCAGAAAAATTTTCAAAGTATCGACGAATATAAAAAATCTTGATATACTTTCAGACTCAGAAAAATTTCCAACGTATCGACGAATATAAAAAATCTTGATATACGCTCAGACTCAGAAAAATTTTCAAAGTATCGACGAATATAAAAAATCTTGATATACGCTCAGCAGACTCAGAAAAATTTTCAAAATATCGACGAATATAAAAAATCTTGATATAGGTTCAGACTCAGAAAAATTTTCAAAATATCGACGAATATAAAAAATCTTGATATACGTTCAGACTCAGAAAAATTTTCAAAGTATCGACGAATATAAAAAATCTTGATATACGCTCAGCAGACTCAGAAAAATTTTCAAAGTATCGACGAATATAAAAAATCTTGATATACGCTCAGACTCAGAAAAATTTTCAAAGTATCGACGAATATAAAAAATCTTGATATACTTTCAGACTCAGAAAAATTTTCAAAGTATCGACGAATATAAAAAATCTTGATATACTTTCAGACTCAGAAAAATTTTCAAAGTATCGACGAATATAAAAAATCTTGATATACTTTCAGACTCAGAAAAATTTTCAAAGTATCGACGAATATAAAAAGTCTTGATATACTTTCAGACTCAGAAAAATTTTCAAAATATCGACGAATATAAAAAATCTTGATATACGCTCAGACTCAGAAAATTTTTCAAAATATCGACGAATATAAAAAATCTTGATATACGCTCAGACTCAGAAAAATTTTCAAAGTATCGACGAATATAAAAAATCTTGATATACGCTCAGACTCAGAAAAATTTTCAAAATATCGACGAATATAAAAAATCTTCATATACGCTCAGACTCAGAAAAATTTTCAAAGTATCGACGAATATAAAAAATCTTGATATACGCTCAGACTCAGAAAAATTTTCAAAATATCGACGAATATAAAAAATCTTGATATAGGTTCAGACTCAGAAAAATTTTCAAAATATCGACGAATATAAAAAATCTTGATATACGTTCAGACTCAGAAAAATTTTCAAAGTATCGACGAATATAAAAAATCTTGATATACGCTCAGCAGACTCAGAAAAATTTTCAAAATATCGACGAATATAAAAAATCTTGATATACGCTCAGACTCAGAAAAATTTTCAAAATATCGACGAATATAAAAAATCTTGATATACTTTCAGACTCAGAAAAATTTTCAAAATATCGACGAATATAAAAAATCTTGATATACTTTCAGACTCAGAAAAATTTTCAAAATATCGACGAATATAAAAAATCTTGATATACTTTCAGACTCAGAAAAATTTTCAAAATATCGACGAATATAAAAAATCTTCATATACGCTCAGACTCAGAAAAATTTTCAAAGTATCGACGAATATAAAAAATCTTGATATACGCTCAGACTCAGAAAAATTTTCAAAATATCGACGAATATAAAAAATCTTGATATACTTTCAGTCTCAGAAAAATTTTCAAAGTATCGACGAATATAAAAAATCTTGATATACGCTCAGACTCAGAAAAATTTTCAAAGTATCGACGAATATAAAAAATCTTGATATACTTTCAGACTCAGAAAAATTTTCAAAATATCGACGAATATAAAAAATCTTGATATACTTTCAGACTCTGAAAAATTTTCAAAATATCGACGAATATAAAAAATCTTGATATACTTTCAGACTCAGAAAAATTTTCAAAGTATCGACGAATATAAAAAATCTTGATATACTTTCAGACTCAGAAAAATTTTCAAAGTATCGACGAATATAAAAAATCTTGATATACTTTCAGACTCAGAAAAATTTTCAAAGTATCGAAGAATATAAAAAATCTTGATATACGCTCAGACTCAGAAAAATTTTCAAAGTATCGACGAATATAAAAAATCTTGATATACGCTCAGACTCAGAAAAATTTTCAAAGTATCGACGAATATAAAAAATCTTGATATACGCTCAGACTCAGAAAAATTTTCAAAGTATCGACGAATATAAAAAATCTTGATATACGCTCAAACTCAGAAAAATTTTCAAAGTATCGACGAATATAAAAAATCTTGATATACGCTCAGACTCAGAAAAATTTTCAAAATATCGACGAATATAAAAAATCTTGATATACGCTCAGACTCAGAAAAATTATCAAAATATCGACGAATATAAAAAATCTTGATATACGCTCAGACTCAGAAAAATTTTCAAAGTATCGACGAGTATTAAAAATCTTGATATACGCTCAGACTCAGAAAAATTTTCAAAATATCGACGAATATAAAAAATCTTCATATACGCTCAGACTCAGAAAAATTTTCAAAGTATCGACGAATAGAAAAAATCTTGATATACGCTCAGACTCAGAAAAATTTTCAAAGTATCGACGAATATAAAAAATCTTGATATACTTTCAGACTCAGAAAAATTTTCAAAATATCGACGAATATAAAAAATCTTGATATACGCTCAGACTCAGAAAAATTTTCAAAGTATCGACGAATATAAAAAATCTTGATATACGCTCAGACTCAGAAAAATTTTCAAAGTATCGACGAATATAAAAAATCTTGATATACGCTCAAACTCAGAAAAATTTTCAAAGTATCGACGAATATAAAAAATCTTGATATACGCTCAGACTCAGAAAAATTTTCAAAGTATCGACGAATATAAAAAATCTTGATATACTTTCAGACTCAGATAAATTTTCAAAATATCGACGAATATAAAAAATCTTGATATACGCTCAGACTCAGAAAAATTTTCAAAGTATCGACGAATATAAAAAATCTTGATATACGCTCAGACTCAGAAAAATTTTCAAAGTATCGACGAATATAAAAAGTCTTGATATACTTTCAGACTCAGAAAATTTTTCAAAATATCGACGAATATAAAAAATCTTGATATACGCTCAGACTCAGAAAAATTTTCAAAGTATCGACGAATATAAAAAATCTTGATATACGCTCAGACTCAGAAAAATTTTCAAAGTATCGACGAATATAAAAAATCTTGATATACGCTCAGACTCAGAAAAATTTTCAAAGTATCGACGAATATAAAAAATCTTGATATACGCTCAGACTCAGAAAAATTTTCAAAGTATCGACGAATATAAAAAATCTTGATATACGCTCAGACTCAGAAAAATTTTCAAAGTATCGACGAATATAAAAAATCTTGATATACGTTCAGACTCAGAAAAATTTTTCAAAGTATCGACGAATATAAAAAATCTTGATATACTTTCAGACTCAGAAAAATTTCCAACGTATCGACGAATATAAAAAATCTTGATATACGCTCAGACTCAGAAAAATTTTCAAAGTATCGACGAATATAAAAAATCTTGATATACGCTCAGACTCAGAAAAATTTTCAAAGTATCGACGAATATAAAAAATCTTGATATACGCTCAGACTCAGAAAAATTTTCAAAGTATCGACGAATATAAAAAATCTTGATATACGCTCAGACTCAGAAAAATTTTCAAAGTATCGACGAATATAAAAAATCTTGATATACGCTCAGACTCAGAAAAATTTTCAAAATATCGACGAATATAAAAAATCTTGATATACGTTCAGACTCAGAAAAATTTTCAAAGTATCGACGAATATAAAAAATCTTGATATACGCTCAGACTCAGAAAAATTTTCAAAGTATCGACGAATATAAAAAATCTTGATATACGCTCAGACTCAGAAAAATTTTCAAAATATCGACGAATATAAAAAATCTTGATATACGTTCAGACTCAGAAAAATTTTCAAAGTATCGACGAATATAAAAAATCTTGATATACGCTCAGACTCAG
The DNA here is from genome assembly GCA_028476595.1 of Obolodiplosis robiniae. Taxonomy (NCBI): domain Eukaryota; kingdom Metazoa; phylum Arthropoda; class Insecta; order Diptera; family Cecidomyiidae; genus Obolodiplosis; species Obolodiplosis robiniae. Next base: position 204,003 of record JAOPHN010000005.1, read on the forward strand.
AAAAATTTTCAAAGTATCGACGAATATAAAAAATCTTGATATACGCTCAGACTCAGAAAAATTTTCAAAGTATCGACGAATATAAAAAATCTTGATATACGCTCAAACTCAGAAAAATTTTCAAAGTATCGACGAATATAAAAAATCTTGATATACGCTCAGACTCAGAAAAATTTTCAAAGTATCGACGAATATAAAAAATCTTGATATACTTTCAGACTCAGATAAATTTTCAAAATATCGACGAATATAAAAAATCTTGATATACGCTCAGACTCAGAAAAATTTTCAAAGTATCGACGAATATAAAAAATCTTGATATACGCTCAGACTCAGAAAAATTTTCAAAGTATCGACGAATATAAAAAGTCTTGATATACTTTCAGACTCAGAAAAATTTCCAACGTATCGACGAATATAAAAAATCTTGATATACGCTCAGACTCAGAAAAATTTTCAAAGTATCGACGAATATAAAAAATCTTGATATACGCTCAGACTCAGAAAAATTTTCAAAGTATCGACGAATATAAAAAATCTTGATATACGCTCAGACTCAGAAAAATTTTCAAAATATCGACGAATATAAAAAATCTTGATATACGTTCAGACTCAGAAAAATTTTCAAAGTATCGACGAATATAAAAAATCTTGATATACGCTCAGACTCAGAAAAATTTTCAAAGTATCGACGAATATAAAAAATCTTGATATACGCTCAGACTCAGAAAAATTTTCAAAGTATCGACGAATATAAAAAATCTTGATATACTTTCAGACTCAGAAAAATTTTCAAAATATCGACGAATATAAAAAATCTTGATATACGCTCAGACTCAGAAAAATTTTCAAAGTATCGACGAATATAAAAAATCTTGATATACGCTCAGACTCAGAAAAATTTTCAAAGTATCGACGAATATAAAAAATCTTGATATACGCTCAAACTCAGAAAAATTTTCAAAGTATCGACGAATATAAAAAATCTTGATATACGCTCAGACTCAGAAAAATTTTCAAAGTATCGACGAATATAAAAAATCTTGATATACTTTCAGACTCAGATAAATTTTCAAAATATCGACGAATATAAAAAATCTTGATATACGCTCAGACTCAGAAAAATTTTCAAAGTATCGACGAATATAAAAAATCTTGATATACGCTCAGACTCAGAAAAATTTTCAAAGTATCGACGAATATAAAAAGTCTTGATATACTTTCAGACTCAGAAAAATTTCCAACGTATCGACGAATATAAAAAATCTTGATATACGCTCAGACTCAGAAAAATTTTCAAAGTATCGACGAATATAAAAAATCTTGATATACGCTCAGACTCAGAAAAATTTTCAAAGTATCGACGAATATAAAAAATCTTGATATACTTTCAGACTCAGAAAAATTTTCAAAGTATCGACGAATATAAAAAGTCTTGATATACTTTCAGACTCAGAAAAATTTTCAAAATATCGACGAATATAAAAAATCTTGATATACGCTCAGACTCAGAAAAATTTTCAAAGTATCGACGAATATAAAAAATCTTGATATACTTTCAGACTCAGAAAAATTTCCAACGTATCGACGAATATAAAAAATCTTGATATACGCTCAGACTCAGAAAAATTTTCAAAGTATCGACGAATATAAAAAATCTTGATATACGCTCAGACTCAGAAAAATTTTCAAAGTATCGACGAATATAAAAAATCTTGATATACTTTCAGACTCAGAAAAATTTTCAAAGTATCGACGAATATAAAAAATCTTGATATACTTTCAGACTCAGAAAAATTTTCAAAGTATCGACGAATATAAAAAATCTTGATATACGCTCGGACTCAGAAATTTTTTCAAAATATCGACGAATATAAAAAATCTTGATATACGCTCCGACTCAGAAAAATTTTCAAAGTATCGACGAATATAAAAAATCTTGATATACGCTCAGACTCAGAAAAATTTTCAAAGTATCGACGAATATAAAAAATCTTGATATACGCTCAGACTCAGAAAAATTTTCAAAGTATCGACGAATATAAAAAATCTTGATATACGCTCAGACTCAGAAAAATTTTCAAAGTATCGACGAATATAAAAAATCTTGATATACGCTCAGACTCAGAAAAATTTTCAAAGTATCGACGAATATAAAAAATCTTGATATACGCTCAAACTCAGAAAAATTTTCAAAGTATCGACGAATATAAAAAATCTTGATATACGCTCAGACTCAGAAAAATTTTCAAAATATCGACGAATATAAAAAATCTTGATATACGCTCAGACTCAGAAAAATTTTCAAAGTATCGACGAATATAAAAAATCTTGATATACGCTCAGACTCAGAAAAATTTTCAAAGTATCGACGAATATAAAAAATCTTGATATACGCTCAGACTCAGAAAAATTTTCAAAGTATCGACGAATATAAAAAATCTTGATATACGCTCAGACTCAGAAAAATTTTCAAAGTATCGACGAATATAAAAAATCTTGATATACTTTCAGACTCAGAAAAATTTTCAAAGTATCGACGAATATAAAAAATCTTGATATACGCTCAGACTCAGAAATTTTTTCAAAATATCGACGAATATAAAAAATCTTGATATACGCTCAGACTCAGAAAAATTTTCAAAGTATCGACGAATATAAAAAATCTTGATATACGCTCAGACTCAGAAAAATTTTCAAAGTATCGACGAATATAAAAAATCTTGATATACGCTCAGACTCAGAAAAATTTTCAAAGTATCGACGAATATAAAAAATCTTGATATACGCTCAGACTCAGAAAAATTTTCAAAGTATCGACGAATATAAAAAATCTTGATATACGCTCAGACTCAGAAAAATTTTCAAAGTATCGACGAATATAAAAAATCTTGATATACGCTCAAACTCAGAAAAATTTTCAAAGTATCGACGAATATAAAAAATCTTGATATACGCTCAGACTCAGAAAAATTTTCAAAATATCGACGAATATAAAAAATCTTGATATACGCTCAGACTCAGAAAAATTATCAAAATATCGACGAATATAAAAAATCTTGATATACGCTCAGACTCAGAAAAATTTTCAAAGTATCGACGAGTATTAAAAATCTTGATATACGCTCAGACTCAGAAAAATTTTCAAAATATCGACGAATATAAAAAATCTTGATATACGCTCAGACTCAGAAAAATTTTCAAAATATCGACGAATATAAAAAATCTTGATATACGCTCAGACTCAGAAAAATTTTCAAAGTATCGACGAATATAAAAAATCTTGATATACTTTCAGACTCAGAAAAATTTTCAAAATATCGACGAATATAAAAAATCTTGATATACGCTCAAACTCAGAAAAATTTTCAAAGTATCGACGAATATAAAAAATCTTGATATACGCTCAGACTCAGAAAAATTTTCAAAGTATCGACGAATATAAAAAATCTTGATATACTTTCAGACTCAGAAAAATTTTCAAAATATCGACGAATATAAAAAATCTTGATATACGCTCAGACTCAGAAAAATTTTCAAAGTATCGACGAATATAAAAAATCTTGATATACGCTCAGACTCAGAAAAATTTTCAAAGTATCGACGAATATAAAAAATCTTGATATACGCTCAGACTCAGAAAAATTTTCAAAGTATCGACGAATATAAAAAATCTTGATATACTTTCAGACTCAGATAAATTTTCAAAATATCGACGAATATAAAAAATCTTGATATACGCTCAGACTCAGAAAATTTTTCAAAGTATCGACGAATATAAAAAATCTTGATATACGCTCAGACTCAGAAAAATTTTCAAAGTATCGACGAATATAAAAAGTCTTGATATACTTTCAGACTCAGAAAATTTTTCAAAATATCGACGAATATAAAAAATCTTGATATACGCTCAAACTCAGAAAAATTTTCAAAGTATCGACGAATATAAAAAATCTTGATATACGCTCAGACTCAGAAAAATTTCCAACGTATCGACGAATATAAAAAATCTTGATATACGCTCAGACTCAGAAAAATTTTCAAAGTATCGACGAATATAAAAAATCTTGATATACGCTCAGACTCAGAAAAATTTTCAAAATATCGACGAATATAAAAAATCTTGATATACTTTCAGACTCAGAAAAATTTTCAAAGTATCGACGAATATAAAAAATCTTGATATACTTTCAGACTCAGAAAAATTTTCAAAGTATCGACGAATATAAAAAGTCTTGATATACTTTCAGACTCAGAAAAATTTTCAAAATATCGACGAATATAAAAAATCTTGATATACGCTCAGACTCAGAAAAATTTTCAAAGTATCGACGAATATAAAAAATCTTGATATACTTTCAGACTCAGAAAAATTTCCAACGTATCGACGAATATAAAAAATCTTGATATACGCTCAGACTCAGAAAAATTTTCAAAGTATCGACGAATATAAAAAATCTTGATATACGCTCAGACTCAGAAAATTTTTCAAAATATCGACGAATATAAAAAATCTTGATATACGCTCAGACTCAGAAAAATTTTCAAAGTATCGACGAATATAAAAAATCTTGATATACGCTCAGACTCAGAAAAATTTTCAAAATATCGACGAATATAAAAAATCTTCATATACGCTCAGACTCAGAAAAATTTTCAATGTATCGACGAATATAAAAAATCTTGATATACGCTCAGACTCAGAAAAATTTTCAAAATATCGACGAATATAAAAAATCTTGATATAGGTTCAGACTCAGAAAAATTTTCAAAATATCGACGAATATAAAAAATCTTGATATACGTTCAGACTCAGAAAAATTTTCAAAGTATCGACGAATATAAAAAATCTTGATATACGCTCAGCAGACTCAGAAAAATTTTCAAAATATCGACGAATATAAAAAATCTTGATATACGCTCAGACTCAGAAAAATTTTCAAAATATCGACGAATATAAAAAATCTTGATATACTTTCAGACTCAGAAAAATTTTCAAAATATCGACGAATATAAAAAATCTTGATATACTTTCAGACTCAGAAAAATTTTCAAAATATCGACGAATATAAAAAATCTTGATATACTTTCAGACTCAGAAAAATTTTCAAAATATCGACGAATATAAAAAATCTTGATATACTTTCAGACTCAGAAAAATTTTCAAAGTATCGACGAATATAAAAAATCTTGATATACGCTCAGACTCAGAAAAATTTTCAAAATATCGACGAATATAAAAAATCTTGATATACTTTCAGTCTCAGAAAAATTTTCAAAGTATCGACGAATATAAAAAATCTTGATATACGCTCAGACTCAGAAAAATTTTCAAAGTATCGACGAATATAAAAAATCTTGATATACTTTCAGACTCAGAAAAATTTTCAAAATATCGACGAATATAAAAAATCTTGATATACTTTCAGACTCTGAAAAATTTTCAATATATCGACGAATATAAAAAATCTTGATATACTTTCAGACTCAGAAAAATTTTCAAAGTATCGACGAATATAAAAAATCTTGATATACTTTCAGACTCAGAAAAATTTTCAAAGTATCGACGAATATAAAAAATCTTGATATACTTTCAGACTCAGAAAAATTTTCAAAGTATCGAAGAATATAAAAAATCTTGATATACGCTCAGACTCAGAAAAATTTTCAAAGTATCGACGAATATAAAAAATCTTGATATACGCTCAGACTCAGAAAAATTTTCAAAGTATCGACGAATATAAAAAATCTTGATATACGCTCAGACTCAGAAAAATTTTCAAAGTATCGACGAATATAAAAAATCTTGATATACGCTCAAACTCAGAAAAATTTTCAAAGTATCGACGAATATAAAAAATCTTGATATACGCTCAGACTCAGAAAAATTTTCAAAATATCGACGAATATAAAAAATCTTGATATACGCTCAGACTCAGAAAAATTATCAAAATATCGACGAATATAAAAAATCTTGATATACGCTCAGACTCAGAAAAATTTTCAAAGTATCGACGAGTATTAAAAATCTTGATATACGCTCAGACTCAGAAAAATTTTCAAAATATCGACGAATATAAAAAATCTTGATATACGCTCAGACTCAGAAAAATTTTCAAAGTATCGACGAATAGAAAAAATCTTGATATACGCTCAGACTCAGAAAAATTTTCAAAGTATCGACGAATATAAAAAATCTTGATATACTTTCAGACTCAGAAAAATTTTCAAAATATCGACGAATATAAAAAATCTTGATATACGCTCAGACTCAGAAAAATTTTCAAAGTATCGACGAATATAAAAAATCTTGATATACGCTCAGACTCAGAAAAATTTTCAAAGTATCGACGAATATAAAAAATCTTGATATACGCTCAAACTCAGAAAAATTTTCAAAGTATCGACGAATATAAAAAATCTTGATATACGCTCAGACTCAGAAAAATTTTCAAAGTATCGACGAATATAAAAAATCTTGATATACTTTCAGACTCAGATAAATTTTCAAAATATCGACGAATATAAAAAATCTTGATATACGCTCAGACTCAGAAAAATTTTCAAAGTATCGACGAATATAAAAAATCTTGATATACGCTCAGACTCAGAAAAATTTTCAAAGTATCGACGAATATAAAAAGTCTTGATATACTTTCAGACTCAGAAAATTTTTCAAAATATCGACGAATATAAAAAATCTTGATATACGCTCAGACTCAGAAAAATTTTCAAAGTATCGACGAATATAAAAAATCTTGATATACGCTCAGACTCAGAAAAATTTCCAACGTATCGACGAATATAAAAAATCTTGATATACGCTCAGACTCAGAAAAATTTTCAAAGTATCGACGAATATAAAAAATCTTGATATACGCTCAGACTCAGAAAAATTTTCAAAATATCGACGAATATAAAAAATCTTGATATACTTTCAGACTCAGAAAAATTTTCAAAGTATCGACGAATATAAAAAGTCTTGATATACTTTCAGACTCAGAAAAATTTTCAAAATATCGACGAATATAAAAAATCTTGATATACGCTCAGACTCAGAAAAATTTTCAAAGTATCGACGAATATAAAAAATCTTGATATACGCTCAGACTCAGAAAAATTTTCAAAGTATCGACGAATATAAAAAATCTTGATATACGCTCAGACTCAGAAAAATTTCCAAAGTATCGACGAATATAAAAAATCTTGATATACGCTCGGACTCAGAAAAATTTTCAAAGTATCGACGAATATAAAAAATCTTGATATACGCTCAGACTCAGAAAAATTTTCAAAGTATCGACGAATATAAAAAATCTTGATATACGTTCAGACTCAGAAAAATTTTCAAAGTATCGACGAATATAAAAAATCTTGATATACTTTCAGACTCAGAAAAATTTCCAACGTATCGACGAATATAAAAAATCTTGATATACGCTCAGACTCAGAAAAATTTTCAAAGTATCGACGAATATAAAAAATCTTGATATACGCTCAGACTCAGAAAAATTTTCAAAGTATCGACGAATATAAAAAATCTTGATATACGCTCAGACTCAGAAAAATTTTCAAAGTATCGACGAATATAAAAAATCTTGATATACGCTCAGACTCAGAAAAATTTTCAAAGTATCGACGAATATAAAAAATCTTGATATACGCTCAGACTCAGAAAAATTTTCAAAATATCGACGAATATAAAAAATCTTGATATACGTTCAGACTCAGAAAAATTTTCAAAGTATCGACGAATATAAAAAATCTTGATATACGCTCAGACTCAGAAAAATTTTCAAAGTATCGACGAATATAAAAAATCTTGATATACGCTCAGACTCAGAAAAATTTTCAAAATATCGACGAATATAAAAAATCTTGATATACGTTCAGACTCAGAAAAATTTTCAAAGTATCGACGAATATAAAAAATCTTGATATACGCTCAGACTCAGAAAAATTTTCAAAATATCGACGAATATAAAAAATCTTGATATACGCTCAGACTCAGAAAAATTTTCAAAATATCGACGAATATAAAAAATCTTGATATACGTTCAGACTCAGAAAAATTTTCAAAGTATCGACGAATATAAAAAATCTTGATATACGCTCAGACTCAGAAAAATTTTCAAAGTATCGACGAATATATAAAATCTTGATATACGTTCAGACTCAGAAAAATTTTCAAAGTATCGACGAATATAAAAAATCTTGATATACGCTCAGACTCAGAAAAATTTTCAAAATATCGACGAATATAAAAAATCTTTTTATACGCTCAGACTCAGAAAAATTTTCAAAATATCGACGAATATAAAAAATCTTGATATACGCTCAGACTCAGAAAAATTTTCAAAATATCGACGAATATAAAAAATCTTGATATACGTTCAGACTCAGAAAAATTTTCAAAGTATCGACGAATATAAAAAATCTTGATATACGCTCAGACTCAGAAAAATTTTCAAAGTATCGACGAATATAAAAAATCTTGATATACGCTCAGACTCAGAAAAATTTTCAAAATATCGACGAATATAAAAAATCTTGATATACGCTCAAACTCAGAAAAATTTTCAAAATATCGACGAATATAAAAAATCTTGATATACGCTCAGACTCAGAAAAATTTTCAAAGTATCGACGAATATAAAAAATCTTGATATACGCTCAGACTCAGAAAAATTTTCAAAGTATCGACGAATATAAAAAATCTTGATATACGCTCAAACTCAGAAAAATTTTCAAAGTATCGACGAATATAAAAAATCTTGATATACGCTCAGACTCAGAAAAATTTTCAAAGTATCGACGAATATAAAAAATCTTGATATACTTTCAGACTCAGATAAATTTTCAAAATATCGACGAATATAAAAAATCTTGATATACGCTCAGACTCAGAAAAATTTTCAAAGTATCGACGAATATAAAAAATCTTGATATACGCTCAGACTCAGAAAAATTTTCAAAGTATCGACGAATATAAAAAGTCTTGATATACTTTCAGACTCAGAAAATTTTTCAAAATATCGACGAATATAAAAAATCTTGATATACGCTCAGACTCAGAAAAATTTTCAAAGTATCGACGAATATAAAAAATCTTGATATACGCTCAGACTCAGAAAAATTTCCAACGTATCGACGAATATAAAAAATCTTGATATACGCTCAGACTCAGAAAAATTTTCAAAGTATCGACGAATATAAAAAATCTTGATATACGCTCAGACTCAGAAAAATTTTCAAAATATCGACGAATATAAAAAATCTTGATATACTTTCAGACTCAGAAAAATTTTCAAAGTATCGACGAATATAAAAAGTCTTGATATACTTTCAGACTCAGAAAAATTTTCAAAATATCGACGAATATAAAAAATCTTGATATACGCTCAGACTCAGAAAAATTTTCAAAGTATCGACGAATATAAAAAATCTTGATATACGCTCAGACTCAGAAAAATTTTCAAAGTATCGACGAATATAAAAAATCTTGATATACGCTCAGACTCAGAAAAATTTTCAAAGTATCGACGAATATAAAAAATCTTGATATACGCTCAGACTCAGAAAAATTTTCAAAGTATCGACGAATATAAAAAATCTTGATATACGCTCAGACTCAGAAAAATTTTCAAAGTATCGACGAATATAAAAAATCTTGATATACGCTCAGACTCAGAAAAATTTTCAAAATATCGACGAATATAAAAAATCTTGATATACGTTCAGACTCAGAAAAATTTTCAAAGTATCGACGAATATAAAAAATCTTGATATACTTTCAGACTCAGAAAAATTTCCAACGTATCGACGAATATAAAAAATCTTGATATACGCTCAGACTCAGAAAAATTTTCAAAGTATCGACGAATATAAAAAATCTTGATATACGCTCAGACTCAGAAAAATTTTCAAAGTATCGACGAATATAAAAAATCTTGATATACGCTCAGACTCAGAAAAATTTTCAAAGTATCGACGAATATAAAAAATCTTGATATACGCTCAGACTCAGAAAAATTTTCAAAGTATCGACGAATATAAAAAATCTTGATATACGCTCAGACTCAGAAAAATTTTCAAAATATCGACGAATATAAAAAATCTTGATATACGTTCAGACTCAGAAAAATTTTCAAAGTATCGACGAATATAAAAAATCTTGATATACGCTCAGACTCAGAAAAATTTTCAAAGTATCGACGAATATAAAAAATCTTGATATACGCTCAGACTCAGAAAAATTTTCAAAATATCGACGAATATAAAAAATCTTGATATACGTTCAGACTCAGAAAAATTTTCAAAGTATCGACGAATATAAAAAATCTTGATATACGCTCAGACTCAGAAAAATTTTCAAAATATCGACGAATATAAAAAATCTTGATATACGCTCAGACTCAGAAAAATTTTCAAAATATCGACGAATATAAAAAATCTTGATATACGTTCAGACTCAGAAAAATTTTCAAAGTATCGACGAATATAAAAAATCTTGATATACGCTCAGACTCAGAAAAATTTTCAAAGTATCGACGAATATATAAAATCTTAATATACGTTCAGACTCAGAAAAATTTTCAAAGTATCGACGAATATAAAAAATCTTGATATACGCTCAGACTCAGAAAAATTTTCAAAATATCGACGAATATAAAAAATCTTTTTATACGCTCAGACTCAGAAAAATTTTCAAAATATCGACGAATATAAAAAATCTTGATATACGCTCAGACTCAGAAAAATTTTCAAAATATCGACGAATATAAAAAATCTTGATATACGTTCAGACTCAGAAAAATTTTCAAAGTATCGACGAATATAAAAAATCTTGATATACGCTCAGACTCAGAAAAATTTTCAAAGTATCGACGAATATAAAAAATCTTGATATACGCTCAGACTCAGAAAAATTTTCAAAATATCGACGAATATAAAAAATCTTGATATACGCTCAGACTCAGAAAAATTTTCAAAGTATCGACGAATATAAAAAATCTTGATATACGCTCAGACTCAGACAATTTTTCAAAATATCGACGAATATAAAAAATCTTGATATACGCTCAGACTCAGACAATTTTTCAAAATATCGACGAATATAAAAAATCTTGATATACGCTCAGACTCAGAAAATTTTTCAAAGTATCGACGAATATAAAAAATCTTGATATACGTTCAGACTCAGAAAAATTTTCAAAGTATCGACGAATATAAAAAATCTTGATATACGCTCAGACTCAGAAAAATTTTCAAAATATCGACGAATATAAAAAATCTTGATATACGCTCAGACTCAGAAAAATTTTCAAAGTATCGACGAATATAAAAAATCTTGATATACGCTCAGACTCAGAAAAATTTTCAAAGTTCCGACGAATATAAAAAATCTTGATATACTTTCAGACTCAGAAAAATTTTCAAAGTATCGACGAATATAAAAAATCTTGATATACGCTCAGACTCAGAAAATTTTTCAAAATATCGACGAATATAAAAAATCTTGATATACGCTCAGACTCAGAAAAATTTTCAAAATATCGACGAATATAAAAAATCTTGATATACGCTCAGACTCAGAAAAATTTTCAAAGTATCGACGAATATAAAAAATCTTGATATACGCTCAGACTCAGAAAAATTTTCAAAATATCGACGAATATAAAAAATCTTGATATACGTTCAGACTCAGAAAATTTTTCAAAGTATCGACGAATATAAAAAATCTTGATATACGCTCAGACTCAGAAAATTTTTCAAAGTATCGACGAATATAAAAAATCTTGATATACGTTCAGACTCAGAAAAATTTTCAAAGTATCGACGAATATAAAAAATCTTGATATACGCTCAGACTCAGAAAAATTTTCAAAATATCGACGAATATAAAAAATCTTGATATACGCTCAGACTCAGAAAAATTTTCAAAGTATCGACGAATATAAAAAATCTTGATATACGCTCAGACTCAGAAAAATTTTCAAAATATCGACGAATATAAAAAATCTTGATATACGCTCAGACTCAGAAAAATTTTCAAAGTTCCGACGAATATAAAAAATCTTGATATACTTTCAGACTCAGAAAAATTTTCAAAGTATCGACGAATATAAAAAATCTTGATATACGCTCAGACTCAGAAAATTTTTCAAAATATCGACGAATATAAAAAATCTTGATATACGCTCAGACTCAGAAAAATTTTCAAAATATCGACGAATATAAAAAATCTTGATATACGCTCAGACTCAGAAAAATTTTCAAAGTATCGACGAATATAAAAAATCTTGATATACGCTCAGACTCAGAAAAATTTTCAAAATATCGACGAATATAAAAAATCTTGATATACGCTCAGACTCAGAAAATTTTTCAAAGTATCGACGAATATAAAAAATCTTGATATACGCTCAGACTCAGAAAAATTTTCAAAATATCGACGAATATAAAAAATCTTGATATACGCTCAGACTCAGAAAAATTTTCAAAATATCGACGAATATAAAAAATCTTGATATACAGTTACTCACAAAATTGTTCGTACACCACACGTTTTCGCATAAAAATCATGATAAATCATATTTTTCTAAAAGATTTGCTGAAAATACCTTATGAAAATCAAAAACAGGACTGATTTCTTTTATTCTTGGCAATTTTTATTTAAATATATCATCCAAAAAAAAATTTATAGGCCAAAATTCGAGATTTGGCCGTTTTTGACCGTCACAAAATTGTTCGTACACCAATGTTTACTGACCTTTATTGATACTATTATTGAAACTTATTGACACTTATTGCATTTTGACTACAAATGTGCTGTCTTATTATAACGGTACAATCGGATGATAGTTTTTTGTATTTTACATCACACCTTTTGACAGTTCTAATCAGAACAATTAACACGATGGCACCGCGTGGTAAAGAAGTGGACAACGCTCTCAGAGAAATCGCAGTAAAACTGCACAACGAAGGTAAATCGCTTGGAGAGATCGGAAAAGTGATCGGAAGACCTCGTTCCACCGTTAAGTCAATAATTGACAAGTACAAAACCCACGGAACCGTGAAAAATCTGCCCGGCCGTGGTCGAAAGAAGATGCTGACGGCGCACGATGAGCGGTATATCGTGAGACAAATCAAAGTAAATCCCAAAACAAGCATGCCAAAATTGACGGAACGAGTGTCCCAAGTGATCAAAAAGCCAATATCGACAGAAACTGTTCGCCGAGTGCTCCGATCGGATGGTTACAATGGCCGCATTGCAAGAAAAAAACCATACATTTCGCCGAAGAACAAGAAGAAGCGCCTGGAGTTCGCCAGAAATCATCTTGGTAAGCCAAAATCGTTTTGGAACGAAGTAATTTGGAGCGACGAAAGCAAAAAAAACATTTTTGGCTCGGATGGACGTCAAATTGTGTGGCGCAAAAAGAACACAGAGTTCAAGAAAAAGAACATACAATCCACGGTGAAGTACGGTGGTGGAAATGTCAAGTTCTAGGGCTGTTTTTCGGCCAGTGGCGTTGGCAATTTGGTTTTTATCGACGGCATAATGGATCAGTACGTTTATTTAAACATTCTGAAGAAGAATTTACGCGATTCGGCCGCTAAATTGGGTTTATCGGATAATTACCGATTCCAACAGGACAACGATCCGAAGCACACGGCCCGTACTGTTCAAGATTGGATGGAGAAAAATGTGCCAAATCAATTGAAAACACCGCCACAATCACCAGATCTCAATCCCATTGAACATTTGTGGAATACTTTGAAGCAAAAAGTCGAAGAAAACCACCACGTGACCAACCAAAAGCAATTGAAAGAGGCCATCCTGGCCGAATGGGCCAAGTTCGATGCCACGACCACACAGAACCTTGTCGATTCAATGGAAGACCGTTTATTGGCCGTGATTGAAGCTAAGGGAGATAATACGAAGTATTAAAATCGAAAACGTCAAATGCCTTTACACATTTACACATTTATTTAACGTTTACACCAAGTGTACGAACAATTTTGTGACGGTCAAAAACGGCCAAATCTCGAATTTTGGCCTATAAATTTTTTTTTGGATGATATATTTAAATAAAAATTGCCAAGAATAAAAGAAATCAGTCCTGTTTTTGATTTTCATAAGGTATTTTCAGCAAATCTTTTAGAAAAATATGATTTATCATGATTTTTATGCGAAAACGTGTGGTGTACGAACAATTTTGTGAGTAACTGTACGTTCAGACTCAGAAAAATTTCACACACACACACATCCATCCATTTATCAAATCCATCCATCCATCCATCCATCTGATGGAAGACATCCATTCAAAACGAATGGATGGATGGATGGATGGATGGATGGATGGATGGATGGATGTGGGGGACTTAATACCACAACCCTTATTTTCTATGTTTTTCAAGTCATTCTGATGAGATTTAAGACCAGCTTCCTCACAAAATCCATTAGATGAGCATAAAACATTGCATAATTGCGAGTCAAAACCATTGAAAAACCTTATGAAGAAATAGAATTAACTGGAGAATTGAAACGAAAAGGTTTTTAAGTGTGATAGGGGTTTAGTGTTAATAATGAAAAGAATTTATTTCCTTATTTTAAAAAAAACTGTGTGTTTATTGATCGGCGTTCATTTCTTAACCAACTAATTATCTTGTTCGATAGCATTGGTCATTGTCAAATTGTCAAACGTCATTCAACTGTACAGTGTGAAGTTGCTCATTCGTTTGCGGTGAATTCGCAGTTGTTCATACTGCCAGCAAGAGAAATAGATTCAAAATTTTGTTATTTTTTATTTTTTTTTTATCACCCCTTTTTTCACAGAATTCACATCTGATTTTGTCATTGAATATAACATCCGGCCTCACAATTCTGAAGACATTTGGGCTGAATTGTGCATTTAGCTTAATGATTTGATCGCAGGATTCTTACGTCCTACTTTCAAATTGCATTTGCTATGACTGTGTCGTAATGCATTTTGTTCTTTATTTCGTACAACAGATGATTGGTTTGCCTAGATGAATCTTTGTGTTATGACATACATAATCATGAACACTGGTTTTGCTCTATGGCATGTTTTTTTTTTCCACGACGCAATTGGTGATTTATATTTCATGATTGTTTTCGCGAACATTTTGTCTTGAATATCAAATTTGCAAACAATGGAAATGGACAGCGCTCGTGTAACCATATTCAATGATTCGAATGACACAGATGACAATGTATGAAGAGCTTTATAGGAGAAATTTAGATTTTAACAAAGTTTCATGTAATTGTGGCAATTTATGCTTGTAATTTTTAACTATCACGCTGAAGGCGTATGCTATTGAATAATGATCAGATTTTCATGACTGGATAGTTCAATGCAAATTTAAACTTATATCCTTATGACTGTGAAAATTTTCATTGTCCATCAATTTGAATTGCATCTTCCATTCAATTCTTCGGTTGACTTGGTATTGCCTGTAAGTCCCACGCCATATAAGCGGACTTTATTTGGGTTTTGTATCCCACGACATGGATTCGGATTCCGGTTTTGACTGTCTCAAAGAAAAGAACTTGAATTAATCATTTAAAGGTGTTTTGCCTTTGAAACACCGATGAGAAGAAAAAAAAAATAGTGTAAATAACTTGCAAATTTCGGAAATAAATTACAAGATGGTTGGCGAACAGTAACCATCGGCTAGAATCATTCATCAATTGGATTCATACTAGCGTCGGTATTTTTTGCTTCAAGATCAAGTGGTAATTTGCATAATTTTGAAATGACCCTATCTGTTGTGCCCGAACCAGTTTAGAGTCAGGCAACCCTTACTAATCCATCGCTACCCGTATGAATATCTATGATTTTTCCAATCGACCATTTGTTCGAAACCAAATTCTCGTCCCTTATCATGACAATATCACCTATTTTCAAATTTTCTTGCGGAGTTTTCCATTTATATCGTTGTTGCATTTGACCAAGCCATTCCCTTGACCAATTTCTCCAAAATTGTTGATATGCACGTTGCATGATCAAATATCTTTTGGTAGGGGAAACGTCGTCGACTGGTGGTTCAGGTGGTACCAATAAGGATTTGCCAGTGAGAAAATGGCCAGGAGTCAAAATTTCCGCATCATGTGATTCGGAAATGATGGTAGTTAATGGACGTGAATTTAGTGCGCATTCTATGCGTGATAAGATAGTAACAAATTCTTCATATGTGAATGACGATGAAGTGAGCGAACTTTTCACATGATGTTTCATTGATTTAATATTACTTTCCCATAACCCGCCAAAATTCGGTGAGTAGGGTGGTATGAAATGCCATTCTATTTGGCGATCATGAAACTGTGGCATTAGTGAGTCAATGGTTTCCTTGTAAGTTTGAAATTCTTTTTGGAATTTTTTATTCGAACCAACGAAATTTGGACCATTGTCACTATGTATTTCTTTGGGCATTCCCCTACGAGATATGAATCTTTGAAAGGCAGCCATGAAATCGTCAACCGACATTCCACTAGTTACATCTAAATGGATGGCCTTTGTGTTCAAACAGATGAATATAATTACATAGCCCTTGTAAAGTGTGTTACCACGAAATCGACTAGCTCGTTACAAAAATGGGCCAGTGTAATCGATTCCAATGGCAGTAAAGGGACGAACGCATAGAAATCGGCTTGCGGGCAAAATTCCCATTTGTTGTTGTGCAATTCTGGGGTGTAATCGAAAACATGTAATGCACTTTTTCAACCGATTTTTTATCACACTGGAAGCATTCATGATCCAGTACTTATTCCGAATGGTTGTGAAAATGAGATTGAAGCGCCCATGTAATGTGATTTTATGTGCATCATCTATGATAGATGTTGTAATATGAGATTTTTTCGGAAGAATGATTGGGTGTTTTTGATCGTATGATAATGGTGCGTTTTTCAAACGTCCCAATACGCTCATGACACCCTTCGAATCAATGAAAGGCGAAAGATTTGCCAAATGATTTTTGTTTGGAAGGCTCATTTTTTTGTTCAAAGTCGTAATCTCATTGGCAAAATGTTTGTTTTGTACTAAACGAACTATACGATCATGGCTTTCACGCAATTCCGCGATAGTGGGATAGGGAATCTTTTTCAACAACGGATTTTTTGTGATGTTTTTCCAACGAAACATCCAACCAACGACGTGGCACAGTTGTCGGAATGATGAAAATTTTTCCAATAAATGATAACATTCAATGTCCGTGATTTCAGAGGCAACATGATTTGAATGAATATTTTCTATGTTTTTCGAGCAATTTCTGAAATCTGGCTGTGGTGGCCATTCATATTGCGGTGAATTAAAGAATTTTGGTCCATGCCAATATAATTCACACTTTCGCAGTTGCGCTGGCGTTGCCCCACGAGACGCTATGTCAGCCGGGTTTGAATGAGTATCAATGTGGAACCACTCCTCAATTTTCGAATTTTCGTGTATTTCGTTCACACGATTTTTGACAAACACTGGTTTTTTGTCAGTGTTACCTCAAATCCAACTCAAGACCACTGAGGCATCTGTCCAAAAATATGTTTGATGCGCCTTGATTGTTAAATTGCTTTTTGCCCAATTCATTACTCTGATTGCCAGAACTGCTGCTGACAACTCGATACGCGGTATGCTATCAGCTGGATCATCGTTTTATTGACAATTTTACTCTTTGTAGTAAGTAAATTTGTATGAAATTGACTGTTATTTGTTTGTATTCGAACAAACAAATTTGCTGCATATGCCGATTTTGATGCATCGCAAAAAACGTGGAGCTCTATTCGCTTGTGATTCTTTGAAAAATGAATCCAACGAGGAATTTCGATTGACGAGACTTCTTCAAGGTTTGATAAAAATTTGTCCCATTGAGAATTCATTTCAGTTGGAATATTTTCATCCCAATCAATCTTTGAATCCCATAATTTGCTAAGAAAAATTTTGGCCGTGACGATGATCGGATCAATCAATCCCAATGGGTCGTAAATTCTTGCTATTTGAGAAGCAACTTTACGTTTTGT
Organism: Obolodiplosis robiniae; assembly: GCA_028476595.1. NCBI lineage: Eukaryota > Metazoa > Arthropoda > Insecta > Diptera > Cecidomyiidae > Obolodiplosis > Obolodiplosis robiniae. The sequence goes on from JAOPHN010000005.1 coordinate 222,037, forward strand.
GAATGTGAGCGACCCCTTGTCAATATTGAGTTTGTAATAGAAAGCATCAGTTTTCGGATTCCAACAAATGCCAAGGGTTTTTATATGATTTTCATCACTCCATGTGATGTTGGGATCAAGAGAGTGAAATTCAATGGGAATGTCTTTCAGTAATTCTGGTGAATTACTAGCCCATTTCCTCAGTTCGAATCCGCCCGACTGAAGTGCAGCGCGAACTTGATTAAGACTGGCAATAGTGTCCTCAATTGTATCACTCCCACTATTCACATCGTCGACATACATTTCATTTTTGATGACATGTTGAGCTAAGGGGAAATTTTGTGCTTCATCATCAGCAAGTTGATGAGTAACACGAACCGCTGTGAAAGGGGCCGAACTCGTGTCAAATGTGACAGTGTTCAGAAAATAATCTTTTATGTCTTCATTTGGATCAAAGCGCCACAATATCCGTTGATATTGTGCATCCTCTTTGACAACATCGATGCGACGGTACATTTTTTCAATGTCTGCCGTGTAGACATACCTATTGAAACGCCAATTTGTTAAAACAGCAGGTAAATCATTTAAAATTTTTGGACCAATGCAAAGTGTCTCGTTTAGAGATCGTCCATTTGAAGTTTTGGCAGAGGCATCGAACATTACACGGCATTTTGTTGTGAGACTTGACATTTTCAACACCGCATGGTGTGGCAAATACGAGCAAGTTTGAGACGGACGATTGATTAATGGATCAAATTTAACGCAATCTATCTCTTTTGAAGTGGCTACTTCTAATTGTTTGAGTGCAAAATATTCACGGATGACATCGTGATATTGCTGTTTGAGAGTTGGATTATTCTCCAATTTACGCTCGAGAGATAGAAATCGACGAAAAGCAATATGTCTCGACTCGCCAATGGTGATGTTTGGATCGAAAAATGATTTTAGTGGTAATCTTACCAAATATTTGACATTCGATTGCCTAGTGTGTGTTTCTTGAAAAAACTTTTCACACCAAATTTCTTCAGCATTTTCTGCTTTCTTTTTGATGATTGATTCTGAATCGAAAAATTTTTGGAAAATGGAATTTGTATCGATTGCTACATGATTGCAATCGACTTCGATAAGTTTGAGTGCAGAATCTACATTGAAAACATTTCCCGAAATAATCCAACCAAACTTGGTTTTTTGGGCAATTGGTTCATTGTCATTTCCTCGTATTGTGTCTCCATATAGTACTTTAGCATATACATCGGACCCCAACAGAATATCGATGGGACGTGATGCATGTAATCAGGGTCTGCCAGTTCTATACCTTCAAATTGTGGAAATTTTAGATTTTTGATGGATCTGATCGGAAGATTTTCTGTTGCATTCTTGACGATACACGCAAGAATTGAAATTTCGAAATTTTTGTCAACATTTGAACCAATTGTAAGAGTGGTGACACTTTCACCAGTAGATTTTTGCCCAAATGGCAATGTTATGTCGAATTGAAATTTGTATTGGTTCAACTTGAGTGAATCAACTGCATGTTTCGAAATTAAGGCTCCAGTAGAACCCTGGTCTAGTAACGCCCTTAATGGTTTTTTCGATCCATCATTGAGAAGGACTTGAACAATAGCAGTTGGTAACAAAACCTCCAATGGTTTTGGAATATTTCTCAAACAGGTATTGTTCGTTTGAACGACTTGAGTGGAGCTTTCGCTCGAAGATTGATCATTTCCAACGTTGCAATGATTATTTCTTTGAGTGATTGGGAAATGTAACAGACTGTGATGGCGTTTGCCACAGGCTTGACAATTAAATTTGCTCGTGCATGAGTCTACAGTATGTGAATGACCGAGACAATTTATGCACAACTTCAACTTAGTGGCTGTGTCTTTCCTCTCAAAACAATCGAGTTTCAAAAATTTAGGACAACTTCGAATAAAATGAGACTCTTTACACAACGAACAAACCAATTGCGATTGCTTGTTTGGATTCGATTTGTTCTGTTTGGGATTTTCCGATTTGATTTGAACATTGTTATGAACAGTTTTATGCTGTGGGTTCGGTTGAGGTTTACTCGATTTATTGTTCGAAACAGAATTTGTAGTGGCATTTGGTTTTGTAGAAAACAATTCCCATGATTCCAATGTACGAAAACGAATGTTTAAAAAATTCATGAAATTATCAAACTTTGGAATTTCAATGGATTCTCCCACAAACTTGTTCAGATAATTAGCAAACAAAACCCGCTTATTGTTATATCGGTCTACCAAAGTGTTCCAAGCGGTAGCATAATTTGCTTCAGTTAGGGGCAAACCCGCAATGTCTGTATCGAAATTTTGTGGCAATGCACTTTTCAAGTGACGAAATTTTTCCACACTAGCCAATTGCATGTTTGTGTGAATTAATCGATTAAAAGAATCGTAAAATTCAGGCCAATCTACATATTCTCCCGAAAATTGAGGTATAGTAATTTTCGGAAGTCGAAGAGAAAAATCAGATAATCTAGTTTGTTGTTGTTGTTGAGCGTTAGTCGTTTGTTGTGAAACATCCGTTGGATTTTCCAATTGCAAACGAGCTCGTAAATTATCACAAACCTGTGATAGAGCAACTGAATAATCCATGATAACGTCATCAAATTTCATAAAAATGCTGTCTTTGAAATATCCGTGACTATTGTCCTCACTTATTCGCACCATCGTTTGGTGACGATGCATGAACTCATTTTGAAGCATTTCCAAGGTTTCTAGGCGTTTTTTGAAATAAATGAGTACCTTTTTCCTTTCTTTATTATCTTTGGAAAAATTGCTATATAATTGACTAACTTGTTGCACTGCATCAAGTTGTAGTTTGTAATAAGCTTCAAAATCATGCTCTGATGACGTATTTATGATTGTAGATGAAAACTCACTAGAAGTGTGACTGTCTGATAATGCCATTTTGAATGACGATTATAAAAAACAAAAAAAAATTAGAAAAAAAAATCCAATAAATGCTTGCCAAACAATTAGCGTGATGTAAAACGGCAAGAAATGTTCAAATGGCTAAATCCAACTTTGAACGAAATAGAATTTATTCAAATGCTTGAGAGTCGTTTACCATAGAATTGCAACAACTGTATTTCGTAGAAATGTCAAGGGCAAAAGAACACTTGGTACGATGTTACCGTTATGTGATTGAGTGTGAACAACTGTTGCACAAAATTTGATAATAGGCTTGAAAATTGATGATCGTTCGAGAATTAATCACACTTTTTCTCAATGTGCCATAAAACGTAATTCTATGAAATGCATAGATTTGATCAGCTGAAGATAAATTTTATTTATTCGAGAAAATGAAAAAACCGAAGAGCAAAAAATGTTTTTATTCAAAATTTCGATGAAAATCTATGAATCGGTGTCGAAAAAATTAATCGTTGGAACTGATGTTTACCGTTGCTTTTCTTGATTTTACTGCGATGCAATAAATTTCGGTTGAAATTGCTCCGAATGTTTGAATGTGACCTTTGAATGTGCGGCGATTTCTTTGAGTTAAAATAATGGTAACGTGGCTATTTGGTCGATTGTCCGATGATAATGTCGATGAAAAGAAAGCAAAAAAAATATGAATTTGTTTGAAATTTACTGGTTTCAGTTAATGGATGGCAACTCAAAGAAAGAAAGGAGCACATTAAATTATTTTTCAAAATGTGTGTCGTATTTGCCTCGAAACATCTGCCATAGAACGAAATTCATGTGAAGCACATTAACAGTATGATGAACGCAACAAATTCTCAAAAAAAAGAAAATTGCAAAAAATTTGGTTAAATTACACGCCAAAATCTTGTTCTGTTTCTTTTCGTTGAATTAATCGAAGTGTATCATAGAACGAAATTCATGTGAAATACACTTGATGACCTTATAACTTAACCACAAATTTAACCACGATGCACTTGATCTTTTTACAAAAAAATACCGTACGCACCTGTATACCATTAGCCAATGATGAGCCTTTGACGAACGGATGAGATCCAAATACTCGACTCCAACGGATGAAATCCAATTGCTGAAATCTTCCCCAAAAATCACTGCACACCAATCCCCCTCAATTTGCAAATTTTTTTACAAATTTATCTATTTATTTTTCAATTTGATCACTGTTCAACACAGCTGAGAAATTTGCACAAAGGAAATGTGCGTTGCGACAATGTAATAAAAATTGAGATTGCTTGTGCTGAACAATGGGAGTCTACGAAATGACGCCAACACACAACGGTATTTTTAAATGTGAAATTGCAACAAAACGTGTACAAAATTCTAACACTTGATTCCGAAAATCACAGTAAAAAAAAAATGTTTGCAATTGATGCGAAAAAATATTCACAATTGATGATAATATTAATAAAAATAACTTCGCTTTGCTACCAATGAAAAACCTTATGAAGAAATAGAATTTACTGGAGAATTGAAACGAAAAGGTTTTTAAGTGTGATGAGGGTTTAGTGTTAATAATGAAAAGAATTTATTTCCTTATTCTAAAAAAAACTGTGTGTTTATTGATCGGCGTTCATTTCTTAACTAACTAATTATCTTGTTCGATAGCATTGGTCATTGTCAAATTGTCAAACGTCATTCAACTGTACAGTGTGAAGTTGCCCATTCGTTTGCGGTGAATTCGCAGTTGTTCAATCATTCACCACATTGTTGACAATGTATGGTTCCTGAATGAAGACAATGAGTCTCTGGTTTTTTGTGAGCATCTTGTTAAACGCATCAACAATGAGATCGGTTGCGCGTTTTAAATGATGCAAGTTTATCTGCTTGACATTTATGCAGCTGTAGGTTTGATTTTGAAACATCGAAGCCATGATAGTTACTTAATGCATGCAGTGAGGAGTGCGGTGAAGCATTACTGTGTTTGTGCTGGTTACTGGTTTTACTCCATCCGTATCCATGGCTTCCGCTGCGGACGCGAATGATGTAGAAGCACTATTTGTGTAGCAACACCGCATGTTAGGCATGCGTGTATAAGGGCAATTGCGTTGAATAAAAGAGATGTGAACGGATTCAGTGTTGAGTAGAGACTGCTGATTTATTAATTGACTACGGTGCATTCTAGGTGGCGGAGTTCATGATACGTGCATTCTAGGTGGCGCTACGCTACGCTACATCTCCCCCTTTTACGAGTTCGATGCGAACATTATTGGTCTAATTCAAATTTATTGATTCTTCCCTTCCGCTAAAATTTTTCATTTATACATTTTACAAAAATATTCTCATAAGCGAAAGGTAGGTACAATTTTCAATACTGTTAAATTCTTCTAGTCTCATCCTCAATTTACGATATTAAATATTACAACAACTAAAAGAATTTTTTATATTTAATACTGCCTTCCACTGCGTGTGACTTTCTGATGCATATTCGAAGTGGCTTCATTTCGAGTTTCTTCATTATTGCTCAGAAAGCGACGCATGTGACGAGTGTTTCGACGAACAATGCGACCATTTCCCTGTTCGATTATAAATGATCGCGGCGCTTATGTTGTTGTTGTACGTCAATAGTACACAGCTCTGGCTTCATTTTGTTTTCATGCATTGGCAAGTCGTTCAAATTTCGACTTTGAACTAATTGAGCTGGAGTGTAATCCATGTTTTTTATTGGTGTCGTTCGATATGCCAAAAGGGCTTACAGTATTTGCTCTTCCGACGTTGATTTTTTCAAGATGTTCTTACAAATACCAACAGATTTCTCTGCCATATCATTCGATTGCGCATATATTGGACTCGTCGTGACTATTTTCATGTCATGTTTTTGTGCGAATTGTTTGCACTCAAAAGATCCGAACGGAACATTATCAGTTACTAGAGTTCGCCCCGTCGTCCAAGTTTGGACGATCCAAACAAAAAGTGAAAACTCAAAGAATATAACACATTTAAATTTATTGAAAATCAAGCAAAATGCATATTTTATTCATGAAATTCAAAATTAGTGATCTCATCTTATTTTTTAATTGAAAATTATTGACAAATCAAATTGGAATCAAGGTTAATGTAAAATTCTTATTTGAAGTGATGAAAAGAGTTATTTGTCTTCTTCTGGTTTTGGATAGAACCTGCACACACCGAAATACATTGCCATTTATTATTAAAATGCCCTATAGTAATCGGCTTTATAGCATTTCACTATAGTGGTTATATATCCTACAGGGAAATTGAATAGTATACTACAGGGAAGTTGAATAAGATATTTAAACATTTGGCTATCTCAAATTTACATTGTTTCCTATTGAAACTTTCAGGATATTATTTTTCATGAAAAAAATGAGTCATGCAAAATTTCAAGTTATTTTCGATTTTCGGGGTCTTTTCGAGGTCAAAACGAGAGATTTGTATGGCGGCTATCTTAAGTTCACATTGTAACAGATTGAAACTTTGGGTATATAATTTTTTTAAGAAGAAAATAAGTCATACAAAATTTCAAGTCATTCCGGTAAGATTTAGGACTACCTCCCCTGCAAAATTTTCGATTTTCGGGGTCTTCTCGGGTTCGAAACGAAAAAAATGTAGGTCGGCTATCTCAAGTTCACATTGTAAAGAATTGAATCTTTCAAGATATTTTTTTTTATGAAAAAAATTAGACATTCAAATTTTCAAGTCATTCTGAGGAGGACTACCTTACCCTACGAAATTTTCAATTTTCGGTGTCCAAATTCCAATTTCCAAACATGATCACAAAACATTATAGTCGTATCGTTTTTTCATGCAGGCATTTCAATAGTTTAGTTGTGTGCGTACGGTTGAATGTTATCCACTGGCTTCACGGTATGACGAACTGTGTGTGATGCGACGAATGAAAGAATGTAACTGTGTGTATTAGGTTTTTTCCAATCTATATGAGAAGGTATTGCGCTCTATATGAACAGGTAACAGGCGGGTCAAAAAGTCTTTGGCCTGACATACAGATGGCGACACTAATTATGATTAGTTATATTTTCGATAGTTCCAACCTTCAAAAGCATACTGTCAAAATTTCGTGACATTCTGTTTATAATTACTCAAGTTACAGAGCTTCAAGTGACGCTACTTTTGTGTTTTCATAAAATCATGGATTCAAAGCAATTTCGTGTGTTGATTTATCATTTTTTTTTTTATGGGAAAAAATACCGTTACAGCCCACGGATGCCTTGAAATGTATTATATAGAATCTGCACCAACGAAATCAAGCGTCAAATACTGGTTCGCTGAGCTTAGACGTGGTCATACAGACACCGATGATGCTGAACGCTCTGGTTGTCCAAATGAGGCAGTTACGGCAGAAAACGTCGAGAAAGTCGAGAAAATGACAATTTCGAACCGCAAAGTGAACTTGCAAGAGATAGCTGATGCCTTAAAGTTATCAAAAGGTAGTGTTTTCACCATAATATCACACGGACATTTTGGCATGAAAAAGCTGTTTTCAAAGTGGGTGCCGCTTTTCCTTAAACCAGAATTTAAAACAACAACGAATCGACACTTCCGAGAGCTGTTTGGCGATGTTGACGCGTAAAAAGTCGGAATTTTTGCGTCGGTACATCACGATGGATGAAACATGGATCCATCATTACACTCCGGAGACCAGTCGCGAGTCAGCTGAGTGGAGAGCGCCCGGTGAAAGTGCCACCAAAGCGTCCAAAGACGCAACAAACAGCTGGTAAGGTCATGGCCTCTGTTTTTTGGGATGCGCATGGAATTATATTCATTGACTACTTGGAACATGGAATAAAAAATCAACAGCGACTACTACATTGATTTGTTGGTGCGTTTAAAGACCGAAATCATCAAAAAAAGGCCACATTTGGCGAAGAAAAAAGTGTTGTTTCACCAAGACAATGCACCGTGTCACAAACTCGAAAAAACCATGGAAAAAATAGTTGAATTGGGCATCAAATTGTTTCGGACCCACTGTATAGTCCAGATCTGGCCCCCAGCGATTACCAACTTTTCTCAGAACTCAAAAAGATGCTCCGAGGCAAGAGATTTCGCTCTGATGAGGAAGTGATCGCCGAAACTGAAGCGTATTTCGAAGGGCTCGACACATCGTTCTACAAAACCGGTATTGAAAAGTTACAGAAGCGTTGGAATGATTTTATCTCCGCCAAAGGGAACTATGTTGATGAATTATTAAGAATTACTGCAAAAGTTCTGTTTTTCTAAGTTAGGCCAAAGACTTTTTGACCCGCCCTGTTATTTCCCCGTTTTTTGAATATAACACCTGCCCACGTGCAAACCGCATGGGTTTGTGCAAATCTACTCGAAATAAGCTTTCCATTGATATATGGATATCCCATATTTGTAAATGGAAAGCAGGTAAAAAGGGATAACAAACTTTTTTTTGTTGCCGTATTTATATATCAGTTATATAATGTGCGGAAATCCAAAACGTGAAAATATTCTTAACAGCTCAATGTTTATTTCGCGTGCTGTCTTTCCTTTCAATTTTATCAACTCGATCCAGTTCGAGTAAAAATCAATGAAGATAAAAAATTATTTCCCTGATGCTCAAGCACATCACACGCTATTTTTTTAAACGGCCGATTCGGTTTCTCATGAGGAATTAGTTGCTCTTTCTGATTCATTCGTGAATTCTCTTGGCAAATCCGGCAGTTTGTCCATAATGGATTTCCTCATACTCGTCGGTATAATTACTCTTTCATTATAAAACAAAATATCATTATGAAGCAAAATGTCATTTCTCATTCGGTAATAATATCTCATCGACGGTTCACACTTTTCTTTGTTGTTGGGCCAACCAACCAGACAATACTCTTTAATCTTACTCAAAATTTCATCATTTTGCGTCTCTCTTTGTTATTCATTCATTTTTTCATTCGAGACATTCACAGTTAGAACCGACTCAGTGATTGTTTTGTCTTCGTGATTCTCTTCATTCTCATTCATATATGTATCTGGACAAATAATCGGCCAATACTATTGATTTCCTCGGTGCATGCTCGAGTCTTATGTCATCATTCAATAGCTTTAATCTCATGCGCTGTAATTTTGCTGATGAAATTTTATGAATGTCTTTTTTCATAATGCCCAGAATGAGTTTGTGGTCATTTACCACTGTCACTTTACGTCCGTATGTGTAGAACTTAAATTTCTCACAGAAAAAAATAATAGAAAGCATCTCCTTTTCTATTTGTGCGTAATTTTGTTCAGCACTTGATAGGCTGCGCGAAGCAAATGATATTGGTTTTCCGTCTTGAATCAAACAACAGCCCAGTCCTTGATGTGACGCATCGCACTGAACAATGATGTCCTTTGTTACATCAAATGGCACAAAAATATTTGAATTCATGACGGCTTTTTCAATCTCATCTCTCAACGACTTTGTCGCACAAAACAGTCCATAAGAAGATAGCATTTTTCTTCAACAATTCTCTCAATGGGGCAGTCATCTCCGACAAATTATTAATGAATGGCCCCAAATAATTAACAACGCCGAGAAATGTTTGCAAATCCTTCTTATTTTTCGGTCAGCCCATGTGTTCGATTGCAATGAGACGATCCGGGTCAGGTGTGATTTTATTAAATACAAAAATGTGCCCTAAATACTTTACTTTTTCCGACGCGATTTGTATTATTAAATATGTTACTTGCCCATACTACTTTATTATTAGAGTACGCACAGAGTAAGAGACGTCTGTTTGCTTGTAGTGTATAAAACTGACTGATTTATTTATTCTTATCGTATACAATTGTACAGCGATGTAGCTGTGTTATATCGCCTTACACCTTCCCTTTTAAATGGGACAATTTTTGTAACATTAGTTTACATTATTGTTGTTTTTCTTATATATATTTTTTCATCAATTTCTCTTAAGACTATGCATTATTTCTTTTCCTAATATTAGGAGTACAAATTGAAAACCGCGCATTCGTTACTAACTTCATATCTATCATAGATGTCATTATTTTGACTTTGACAGCTATTGTATCTTAAAGAGGATAAAAAAATACATTGAAAACGATCTGTCAAACTTATCATTCAGTTGAATACACAAGTTTATTATTGCGTTGAAAATGTCGAGCTACGTGCCTACAAAACAGCATTTGCGGGAAGTTTTACTTCATTGGTTTAATCTGAAGAAAAATGCTTCCGAGAGTCATCGTTTGTTATGCGAAGCATATCCAGAATATGCTCCGTCGATTAGAACGTGCCAGGAGTGGTTTGCGCGGTTCAAAAGTGGTGATTTTGATGTGGAAGACAAAGAGCGTCCAGGCCAAGTGAAAAAGTTTGAAGACGAGGAGTTGGAAGCATTACTCGATGAAGACTCGTGTCAAACGCAAGAAAAACTTGCAAAATCATTGGGAGTGACACAACAATCCATCTCCTATCGTTTAAAAGCCATGGGAATGGTTCAAAAGCAAGGAAATTGGGTGCCATACGAATTGAAGCCGAGAGACATCGAACGCCGTTTTTTCACTTGTGAACAGCTGCTTCAATATTTTGTTTCATTATATTGATTTTCCTTAAAATTATATTATCTCTTAAAACTATACATTATTTCTTTTTCATATATTTTTATCATCTCATTTCTCCCTTTTATTTTGACAAAAATTGTTCAAAAAAAAAAATTCAAAACTTTCCCACTCTATTTTTGTGTATTTTATATGGTTTACCATTTTCTAATTTTATTATTATGTTTGGATGCTCTATGTCCAGGACCTCAAATGGGCCATCATAAATTTTATTAAATTTGTTATATGGTTCTTTCACAATCTTAACTTTATCGCCTATTTTTAAATTTATTATGTTTACATTTTTATCATAATTCAATTTTGAACTAATTTTCATTTTTTCTAACAACATTTTTGTATGTTCATGTGCAATTTGTAACTTGTATTTGGCTTCTGACAGGTTGTCTTCAAAATTATATATCGGGTCAATTGAACCATGTAACACCTCATGTAACATGTTTGGCTTTTTTGCGAAAATCAATTCAAACGGACTATATCGCTCACCATTACTAGAATGTTTCTGAATGTTATATGCAAAAGCGAAAAACCCCAGATACGTTTCCCAACTATCCAAATTTCCTTCCAAATAAGCTCTAATATATTCATTAAAAACTCTGTGATTTCTCTCTACAACTCCCAATGATTCATGATGGTACGCTGTCGAGATTCTATGTTCAATATTTAATAGTTCACATAGATTTTTAATAAGTTCGTTTCTGTATTCGGTTCCCATATCCGTGCGTATGGATTTCATAGGACCATAAATCAAAATGAAGTTTTCAAATATCGCCTTTGCGACTTCCTTAGCACTCTTGTTTGGAACTGGAATTGGTACCAAATATTTAGATAAATCACAAATTATCGTGATTGCATACTGATTTCCATTAATTGTTTTTGGCAAGGGCCCTATTGTATCAATCTGTACAATATCGAATGGTTTTTGTGGCGTTTTTGTGATTGTCATGTGTTCTTTAATTTTCTGATTTGGTTTCGAAAGTTTACAAGATTTACAATTATTTACGAATTTAGATATGTCCCTCGTCATACCTTTCCAATAGTACATTTCTCTCAATTTGGCATATAATTTTTTCTGCCCACAATGTCCTCCAAATAATTTGTCTGTGTGATATCTGTTCATAATTGACACGTTTTCATCTTTGTCAGTAATTGTTCTTGGTGTTTGAATTAGCTCAATTCGTATTGAATGTAAATAGCTATTTGCGATTGCTTTGAAATTGTTTATTGTGCACATTGAAAATATTTTGTCATGCAGTGGCCACTGTAATACTTTTATTTTGTGTGCTTTTGCTTCATGTTCAACTTGCGAAAGAATCATCGTTAGTGATAATTTTTCGTTCATGATAGTAAATGAACAAACTTTTTTATGTTTGTGAAAAATTGCTAATGTTACTTGAATCATATCGTTAGTACTTTGTGAATGCTTTGTATCTATCACTCGAATTCTAGGAATTTTACTATTGAAACCAGACAAAAGGTTTTCTGTAACTTTAATGTTATTATCTTGTATACTTTGTTCTTGTTTTTGATTTTGTATATTTTGTTCTTGTTCTTTTCTATTTTCACTTTTAGACATAGATCGAGTTATTGCCAATATTTGATTGACTTCTCTTCTTTTTATTACGTGAATGTTATCATTTTTCATAATTCTTGTGTGTTCAAATTTAAAAATTGGGTATTCTTCATACAAGTTTTTCAAATCTTCGATTTCGATACGTGAAAGCGCGTCCGCCACGACGTTATCTTTACCCGAGATATGTTTAATTGTAAAATTGTACTCTTCTAAATCAAGTCTGATTCTTGCCAATCTCGACGTTGGATTTTTTAATGAATATAAATAAATCAAAGGCTTGTGATCAGTAAGCACTTCAAATTTGTTTCCATAAACATATGGTCTAAACGTCGTGATTGCAAAATGAATTGCAAGCAATTCTTTCTCAATAATTGCTTTGTTCAGTTCCCCTTTTTTAAACGTTCTCGATATAAATGCAATTGGTCTATCAAAACCATTTTTTTTTCTTGGCTTAATACTGCACCCATTGCTAATTGACTAGCATCTACAGTAATTTTAAAGTCTTTGGAAAAGTCTGGGTATGCAAGTATTTCTGGTGACATAAGTTTTTGTTTAATAGTTTCGAATGCATTTTGGCACTCATTTGTCCAATCAAATTGTACTCTTTTTCCTGAAAGTTTTGTAATACATCTCGTGATTCCCGCAAAGTCTTTGATGAATCGCCTATAATAATTGGCAAATGCCACGAATCGCTTGGCTTCATCCTTATTTTTCGGTACTGGATAATTTTTGACAATATGAATCTTACTTGGATCAGGCAATAAGCCTTCAGAGGTACATTTGTGTCCCAAAAAGGATACTTCAGTTTTAAAAAATGCACACTTCTGTGGATTTAATTTCAAATTAAATTTTCTACAAGTTTCAAAAATTTCCTTTAGATTTTGCATATGATGATTTTCACTCTGCCCGATGACAATGACGTCATCCATATATATAAAACATTTTTGGGGGGTTAAACCCGCAAAAGCTAAAGTCATCATTCGCATAAATGAAGCTGGCGCAATGTTGAGACCAAATGGCAAGACTTTCCACTGGAAATGACCAGCGTCAGCAGTAAATGCTGTAAATTTTCGTGAGTTTTCTGTTATTGGAATTTGATGATATCCGCTATATAAATCTACGACAGAAAAATACTTTGCATTGCCCAATCCATCCAATACCTCGTCTATTCTAGGCAATGGAAATTTGTCCGGTATCAATTTTCTATTAAGTGCACGAAAATCAACACACATACGCCATTTGCGTTTTCCATCGGTAGACTTTTTTGGTACTACTAATAATGGGCTATTATAATTCGATGTGCAAATTTCTATCAATTCATTTTTCAATAATTTTTGAATTTGTTCATTTATTTCTAGTTTTTGGCTTTGTGGCAGCCTGTAATTTTTTGTATAAATCGGAATATTGTCTTGTATATTCAATTTTTGTGTATAGAAATTATTTACACTTGACTTATCGTCTTTCAATTGAAAAATATCATCATATTCCATGCAAAGTGGTAACAATTTAGACTTAGCATGATTGGGAATTTTTGAATCAAGAACATTTCTTAAACGTTTACATCTTTCGCTTGACTTATACGAATTTTTTGTGTCAATTTTCAAAATATCATATTCATCAATAGATTTTGCATTTGTAATTCTAGTGTTTATCATTTTAATTTCAGGATTTACGTTCAACACTCTAATCCAAGCTTCTTTTGAATTTACTATCGTTGTTGGTATGAATACGTTCTCATCAATCATTTGAGATTCAATCACGCATGGAAATGTCTCTTATTGTATATGAAAAATTTTAAATGTTTCGCTTCTTGGCGGAAGAATCGATAGTCCACTTAACATTTCAGATTGAATTGGAATAATAATTTTTCCATTTTGTTTTTGTATTGTCACATTCATTTGACCATAATCGATTAAGCATTTATTTAATTTTATAAAGTCTTTTCCTATAATTCCATGTGCTGGAATTGGGAATTTATCATTTACTATATAGAATTTATGTTTGATATTAATATGATCAAATTTCAAATTAATTTCACGAGATCCCAGTGTTCGGATTGGCTCTTTTGAAATTCCAGTAAGGGAAATAATATCAGTTCTATCGTAATCGAATGCGTATTTTACTGAGTTAATTTTCAATAATGAAACTGATGCTTCAGTATCTACTAAGAATATGAGTTTATTATTCAAAAGATCGTTATTAATTGATACAAAATCAGATAATGTACTTTTTATTGAAAAAATATTGTGTGTGGTCTTGTCTGAAATATTCTTAGGCAAATTGCATTCAGTCGTAGTTAATTTGGGATTTGTGGATAATCTGGCCGCTCCGCCTGCGGCGCCTGATCGTTTCCCGACACAACACGAATTGTGTGAAAATTCGAATTGGCGTTACGATTATTTCCGTTATGGTGGTTTCGGTTACCACGATAGTTGTTATTATTGTTTTGTGAACGATTTTGAAAATGTGTATTCTGATTTTGGTTGCCATTTCTTTGGAAGTTACTGTGATTAGTGAAATTATTTGTATTTTGACGACCATTACCACGACCATTGCTGAAATTTCGACTCGAATTACCGAAATTATTACCATTCTTATTGTTTCGATTGTTTGGAAAATTTTTGTTCGTTTGTGATTCCGTCTTTTCCTGTTTGACAGTGTTTATCTCAATAATCATTTTGGCTATAACCTCTTTAGGTTCTTCGAAATTTAGTGGCAGCCAACACGGCTTTTACAGTATCGTTTCTTGCCGACTTCCTACACATTTCAACAGTTTTTTCTATGGCAATCCCTTTTGCTTTATCTTTTGTAAAACCTTCAGTACAAAGGCTTCTTCTAAATTGCTCTGCCAATTCTTCGGCACGCTCTGTGAATTTTGTCAAATTGACTCTATCAGCTCTAAGTGTCAATATTCTACCTTCAATTACTTTTGACGGTTCGTTTTTAATATGATTTCTCAATGCTTCAATTATGATATCAACTGTTCTTGGGTTTTCAGGCACCACCTCTCTTGCTTTTCCTTCTAACCGTGTCATGACAAATTTCAAAAATATTGCATTGTTAGCTTCTTCACATAGCTCTTTCAACAAGGTTAGTTATAAAAACGTCAAAAGAATGACCAAAAACGTCAAATTGAAAACGTCAAAAAAATAACAAAAAACGTCAAAAAAATGAACAAAAACATCAAAAATATGAACAAAAACATCAAAAATTTAAATCGTCAAAAAAAATAATCAATCGTCAAAAAAATAACCAAAAGCGTCAAAAAAATAACGAAAACGTCAAAAATAATTAACAAAAGCATCAAAATGAAAACGTCAAAAAAATAACAAACAACGTCAAAAAAATGAACAACAACATCAAAAATATGAACAAAAACATCAAAAATTTAAATCGTCAAAAAAAATAATCAATCGTCTGTAATATTATGGTTAAGGAAACTTGATTTGAAGTGAATGCATTTATGTGTGAGCTGTCAAAGTCATCCATTGTGAATCATGAACATCGTGTATGCGATGACTTTGACAGCTGGAGCAGAATGACATTCGGAAGCTCTTTCTCTTCTTGCGATACTACGTAAGCATACAGACGTATATAAGAAAACTCGTGTTGCAATAAAATAATAATTTCGAAATATTTCGGTCATCCTTGTTTTATTATAATTTCTGGATGAGGGATTCGAACCAGAATTCAGAGTAGCATCGATTAGCCGTGAAATTTTGAAGAATTTTGTAATTTTAGTGAATTTTGTGAAATTCAGCAATTATGTCCCACGTTTTGCGACGAGCCGATATTGTTCGTGTATTGACAGATGCCGGTGTACAATTCAATCCAGAAGCTACTATAGTGCAACTGAGACCATTGTATGATGAAATTGTGAACCGAAATGCGCATGATGAATCAGATGACCATTCGGAAAATAGTGAACAGCAGCCAGATGTCAGTGAACAGCAGCCAGGAAATATTGCACAGCAGCCGGAAGTAATTGCACAGCAGCCAGAGGTTATGATGCAGCAGCAACAGCAGTCAGAAGATATTGCACAGCAGCAACAGCAACAAGTGAACAGTTTAAGTGTCTCTGCAAGTGTACAATGGGCCGATGAAATGGCAGATATTGATCGACAGTTGGCTCTTGCCCGTAAAAAACGTGAACTATTGGAATTACAGCAACAATTGTGCCAGTACGAAAATCGTCGCATTGATTTGAAAGTGTTGGAAGCCATGATGTGCAAATTCGACGGATCAGAACTACAGGACATAAGTAAATGGATCGACGATTTGGAAAACGTTTTCGAGATGTTCAATTACAGTGAATGGGATCAATTGGTTGCTGCGCGGCATTTGATAGATGGACGTGCTAAACGGTTTATTCAGATCGTCAGCGTGAAAACCTATGTTGAACTGAAGCGTGCATTAATTAATGAATACAAACGAGCTTATACAGTGCAAGATGTGTTGAAACAGTTGCGTGCCCGTGTTTTGAAACCAGATGAAACCCCTCGTCAATATGTAGTGGAAATGCAGTACATTGCCAGTCGGGCTGATATATCTGAAGCGGATTTGATTGAAATAATTATTGACGGTCTCAACGATTCCACAGCTGTTGTGTCGATGTTGTATAGTGCCACATCTATGCCCGAATTGAAAATGTTAATGGAACGTTATGAGAAAAAGCGTCGTGTCCATGTGCCAGTGTCCGTGCCAAATAAGAGTAGTCTTGTTTCACCAGCGGCCCAGAAACCAAAATACAGTGCAACAGTGTCAGCAGCAGTAGCCAGTACCAGTGCCAATGTCAGTGCCAGTGCCAGCCGACCAGATTTGTCTTCAGTGCGTTGCTATAATTGTTTTCAATACGGACATTATCAAAGTTCCTGTACGGCAGCCCGCCGTTTGCCGAACTCGTGTTTCATTTGTGGTGAAGTGGGTCATCAGCGCCACCAGTGCCCAACGAAGAAGCAACCCAACGCCAGTGCAGTAGCAGCAGCTGTCCATGATGAAGAGGAGGAAATGGAACAGTTGACCAAGAAATTAGCTGAACTCAATTATGTAAGTGTTGCCTTCATTGAACAAAATAAGTGCATTGAATCTCAGTCTGAAAATAAACTTGCTTTGTTTGATTCTGGTAGTCCGGCTAGTTTTGTGTGCAAGTCATTGGTGCCGTTCACATTGAACAGTGACCTGATGCATACCTCATACAGGGGAATGGGCAAAATAAAATTAAGTACGTATGGTCATGTTCCGTGTCACTTTTCGTTCAGAGAACATAATTTAATTCATAATTTTATCGTTTTACCAGATGACCAAGCAGCTGTCCCTCTATTAGTTGGACGGGATTTAATGAAGCGAATGGGCATCCATTTGTGTCAGATGCCGAAGATTAAATATAATATTAAGGAAATTTTAGAATTAAGAAAGATGAATAAAGCCCATTCCATAAAAAGTACAGTTGTCAGTGCACTTAAGTTGTTTGATATTTTTAAGAGTCCATTAGATAAGATAGAAGAGGTTCCAATCACAGATGAGTCAGTTGTTAGAACTACTGTAAGTAAGGTAAATGTGCAGGTAGAGCCGGCAAATAGTGATCTTCGTGTCATGACTTATGAAAATTTTGAATCTTATGGTAAAAATTTGGATATAACTGATCAGAAGGAAACAGTTGATTATGATAGGGTCTTTGTTCTTGTAAATACGACTGGGCAAACTGTTGATGAGAATTTAATTGATACGGGATATAATTTGGGAGTGACAGATGCAGATGCTCTGCGGTCAATTGTCGTTGAAAATTATTCAACCTGTTGCAAAGAAAAACCAGTGTTCAATGACTATGCAATGAAAATCAGTCTGACAGATGATCGGCCAGTGTACAGTAGTCCGCGTAAATTGTCGTATAAGGAGAAAGAAGAAGTTCAGAGGACCATTGATGATCTGTTGGCTCAGGGAATTATTAGACCAAGTGATTCGCCGTATGCCTCTCCAATTGTACTTGTGCGGAAGAAAAATGGTGATCTTAGAATGTGTGTGGATTACAGGGCCTTGAATAAGATAACTGTCAGAGATCACTTCCCATTGCCATTGATTGAAGATTGTTTGAGTTATTTGGGGGGCAAGTGTTTTTTTAGTACTCTGGATTTGAAGCATGGTTTCCATCAGGTGCCTATGCATGAAGAATCTGTGGCATTGACGGCATTTGTAACACCTATGGGACAGTATGAGTATTTATATATGCCTTTTGGTCTGACTAATGCACCCCCAGTGTTTCAGAGATTTATTAATCGTATATTGCGGCCATTGATTGATGTGGGTAGAATTGTAGTTTATTTGGATGATATCATTATAGCGACCAAGACGATAGAAGAGCATAAAGAAATTTTGGCTGAAACTTTGAAATTATTGTCAGCAGCTAATCTCAAGTTGAATTTCAAAAAGTGCCAGTTTGCTTATCATGAATTGGATTATTTGGGTTATTGCGTGAATGAAAATGGAATTCGCCCAAATGAATCTCATTTGAAAGCGATTAAAGAATATCCAGTGCCAACAAACACCCGGGAAGTACAGCGTTGTATGGGTCTATTTTCATATTTCAGACGTTTTGTCAGAGATTTCTCATCGATTGCATATCCGTTGAATCGGTTAACTCGAAAAGATGCCAAGTTTGAATGGAGTGATGAATGTATGCGAGCCTTTGTGACATTGCGAGATAAATTGGTGGAAGCCCCTGTGTTGTGTGTATTTGATCCCCAACGTGAAACTGAATTGCATACAGACGCCAGTGCGCGTGGTTATGGTGCTATGCTATTGCAGAAACAAGACGATGGCAAGTTTCATCCAGTTGCTTATTTCTCAAAAACAACCACAGATGCAGAGTCACGGTACCATAGTTTCGAATTGGAGACATTGGCCATAGTAAATGCATTGGGAAGATTCCGTACATTTCTGGATGGTATTCCGTTTACAGTTGTAACGGATTGTAATTCGTTGGCTCAGGCCATACAGAAGAAACAGATTAATCCTCGTATAGCCCGTTGGACTTTAGATTTTATGAATTTCAATTTTGAGGTGAAACATCGGAAGGGGGAGCAGATGGCTCATGTGGATGCCTTAAGTCGGGTACCGGATGTGTCTGTAATTGGGGATGCATGTATGGATCAGAATGTATGTGTTATTGAAGAAAACGAAGTCGATATAAACATACAGATTACACAGTTACGTGATCCAAATATTCAACAGTTGAAACAGAAGTTAGAAGAAACAGAGGTCCCTAGTTATGTGTTAGAGAATGGTTTGATTTTTCGTGTCAGTGAAAAGGGTCAGCAGTTGTATGTGCCAGAAGAATTGGAGGAAAATGTGATGCGATTGGTGCATGAGAAGTATGGACATTTGGGTGTTGATAAATGTGTGAATCAGATTCAGAAGCATTATTGGTTCCCTTCGATGCGTGAGAAATTGAATAAGTTTATTAGAAATTGTTTGAAGTGTATTTACTATTCAACGTCGGCACAGAGCAATCAGCGAAATTTGTATAATATTCCAAAGAAGCCTATCCCTTGGGATACTCTGCACATTGATCATTTTGGTCCATTGGAGACAGTGAAATCCAAACATAAGCATGTTTTTGTGGTTGTAGATGCCTTTACTAAATTTGTGAAACTGTATGCGACTAACACCAGTTCCAAGGAATCTATTTGTGCATTGCGACGATACTTTTTGGATTACAGTAGACCAAGACGTATTGTGAGTGATCGTGGTACGGCTTTCACGTCAAACGAGTTTGAGGAATTTTGTAGAGAGAATGGGATTATTCATGTGTTGAATGCAGTTGCCTCTCCTCAGTCGAATGGTCAGGTGGAGAGAGTAAATCGTGTTCTGAAGTCAATGCTGGCTAAGATAACCGAGCCCATAGATCATACCAATTGGAAAAAAAAGTTAACAGAAGTTGAGTTTGCTATGAACAATACTGTGCACTGCGCTACGAAGCAGACACCTAGTAAAATGTTGTTTGGTGTTGAACAGAGGGGTGAAATTGTTGACGAATTGACTGAGTATTTGCATGATCAGTATTCGAAAGAAGATCGTGATCTGGAAGATATAAGAGCTCAAGCTGAACAAGCGATACGGAAGGCCCAGTCGTGTAATCAGAAATACTTTGAACAGCGTCACAAGCCGGCAAAAGAATTTGATGTGGGAGAATTGGTCGTCATCAAAAATGTGGATACGACTGTAGGAAAGAATAAAAAGTTAATTCCTAAGTACAGAGGCCCTTATGTAGTTCGGAAACAGTTGGGGCATGATCGCTATGTAATAACAGATGTAGAAAATTACCAAGTAACTCAGATGCCTTATAATGGAATAGTTGATTCAAGTAGAATGAAGAAATGGTTGGAACCAAGTCGGGCAATCAATAATTTGGACTCAGAAGGCGACACAAATTGTAAATTGTTAGATGATAGTGAATATACTGATTATGAGTTTCTTGAAGACTCTTTAGAATAGATTAAAATGTCCAATCGAGGCCGATTGTTTGCTGGATCGGCCGAGTTGTAATATTATGGTTAAGGAAACTTGATTTGAAGTGAATGCATTTATGTGTGAGCTGTCAAAGTCATCCATTGTGAATCATGAACATCGTGTATGCGATGACTTTGACAGCTGGAGCAGAATGACATTCGGAAGCTCTTTCTCTTCTTGCGATACTACGTAAGCATACAGACGTATATAAGAAAACTCGTGTTGCAATAAAATAATAATTTCGAAATATTTCGGTCATCCTTGTTTTATTATACGTCAAATAAATAACCAAAAACGTCAAAAATAATTAACAAAAGCATCAAAATTAAAACGTCAAAAAAATAAAATTTTTAGCGACTTTCTTTTTGGCAGCACTGTTTTTCACAGATCACGCGTGATTCGTGTCTTGTGTCATTGTCAATCTTGTTCAGTCTATAATTTATCCATGAATCGACTTACGAACGAAAAACGCTTGCAAATTATTGAATTTTACTATCAAAATTCATACTCGGATAAGAGAGTGCATCGCGTTCAGCGACGAGGCTCATTTCTGGTTGAATGGATACGTCAACAAGAAAAATTGCCGCATCTGGAGTGAAGACCAGCCAGAAGCATTGCAAGAGCTACCAATGCATCCCCAAAAGCCACTGTTTGGTGTGGATTATGGGCCGGTGGCATTATCTTCAAAGACGACAATGGCCGGAACGTTACTGTGAATGGCGAGCGCTACCGTCTGATGATTGACGAATTTTTTTTCCCAAAATGGAAGAATTGGATATGCCTGACATGTGGTTTCAACAAGATAGTGCCACATGCCACACAGCACGCGAAACAATGGCCCAATTAAGAGCCACCTTCGGTGAACAGTTTATTTCACGTTTGGGGCCCGTCAGTTGACCGCCGATATCTTGTGATTTGACACCGTTAGACTATTTTTTGTGGGGCTACACGAAGGCTCATGTTTATAGCGACAAGCCCGCTACGATTGACGCTCTCGAGCACAATATTCATGAATTTATTCGTGAGATACCGGCGGATATGTTGGAGAGAGTGTGCCAAAATTGGACCCAACGGATGAGCCATTTACGGCGCAGTCGCGGCCAACATCTACATGAAATTATCTTCGAACATTAAATTATATGGACCGTTCTATCGATTCAAATAAAGATTTCATGCATTTTTCTTAATTTTCTGTGTTTTTTTTCAAAAAAAAGCTCGAAAGCTTTTAAAAAATCACCATTTAGTTGTATTTGATAAACGAAAATTAAAATAAAGCAAGCATCATCATAGTAATAGAAGACTCGATAAAAATCGTTTTATTCATAAATCAATCGTCGAATTGTTGAACAAAAAAGATCTTGGGTATTTCGAAAACAGAAAATGAGCACTGAATCATAAACAAACAAGATAATTCACGGAATCGTGGCTATCTCTTACATTATAATTTGGTTGTTTTTGTTAATTTTTTTGGATTTGTGAAGATTTTTGACGTTTTCGGTTATTTTTTTGACGATTGATTATTTTTTTTGACGATTTAAATTTTTGATGTTTTTGTTCATTTTGTTGGCGTTTTTTGTTATTTTTTTGACGTTTTCATTTTGATGCTTTTGTTAATTATTTTGACGTTTTCTTAATTTTTTTGACGTTTTTGGTTATTTTTTTGACGATTGATTATTTTTTTGACGATTTAAATTTTTGATGTTTTTGTTCATATTTTTGATGTTTTTGTTCATTTTTTTGACGTTTTCATTTTGATGCTTTTGTTAATTATTTTTGACGTTTTCGTTATTTTTTTGACGTTTTTGGTTATTTTTTTGACGGTCGATTAGACGTTACGTTTTTATATTCAACCTTTCAACAATTCAACTGAATCAATAAAACTATCAAGACTTAATGGATTTCCGTCAAATTCGGTTCTCATCATGTGATGTGCCATTGAAATAAAATCTTTCGGCGTTTGAGGCATTGTAACTTTTTGTATTTGTTCAGAGTTATTTGTATCGTTTTCAGAAATCAATGAATTTTCAGAATCAAGGAGGTTATCCGGAGTATTTTCAGTATAATTTTCTCCCTCTAGTAACTTGTCGCTATTTGCACCACTTTCAAAATTAATGAGAATATAGCCGTCGTTTATGAACCTACACGTTTGTCCGAGTGCATCAAATGATTGTATTAATTTATCTTTAAATGACCCCAAATAATCGTCAATCAATTTTTGAGTTGTATCTACCTCATTTTCACGGCAATCCACCAAATACTGTACCAAATCGCTATATTTGTCTATCAAATAATTTCTATATTCTTCTCTTAATTCTAAATTGCTTGTTAATGGTCTTCTGTTTGCTATATATGGCTCTATTCTTTTGTATTCTTTATAAAATGCATCTCGTTTCAATTTGTATATTATACTATTAAATTCGTTACTCATTTAGTTAATTTTTTTCTTTTTCCCAGCTTAATGAGCAGTATAATTTAAGATAACATTTATTGATTACCGTTCATTTATGACGTATATTTATCAATTGACTTATACATACTATGCGCATGAATAAAAAATTACACAAATAAATGGTAGCAAAAATGTCTCTGTAAATCTTAACTATTTGCTTAATGTAAATGAATGAATGTAAAGGAAAGAAAAAAAATATACATATCAATTCAATACTTAAATGTTGACCGTGCGTATTTGTTTCGCCTCATTGAATGGTTTACTTGTGAATGTATGACTTCTCTCTTCATTGTTCGTCTTCATTGTTGTGTCTCATCCTTATATGTGTACGTATTGCTGGCTTCGATTCTCTCTTATTCGTCTTTTTCTTGTATAAATTGGGTGCGCATCTCTTGTACGTTGATGGTGTCTCGTTGTTGCATGCACGCTCGTTGCGTACTTATGCACATAATATTGTTGTTGTCTTACGTATAGTCGAAACACGTGGTAGCACTCAATTTACTGTTTCACTACGTTTGTCATGCGTAAGGTAATTTAAATGCATTTTATTGATTTTTTAGATAATTTCTCTTTAACTTTAATTTATATTTAAATTTTGATTAAAAATTGTCTGTATTTTTATTTCCCAAGGAGCATTTTAGCTGTATTATATTTTCTTCTTTATTTATTTAACTTTTTTTTCATTTTTTAACGCACTGTGCCATGTTACAGAAGCGGTATCGTTCTATATTAAATGTATTCACAAAAATATTATTTTTATTTTGAAGATTTCCGATAATGATCGTTAATTTATTCACTTTTCGTCGAAATTAAGTTATGATTGATGATATGAAATATGATTTCAATTTCATATGTTTGGTCGATGTTTATCATAATGTATTTATCGGAAATACATGCGGTCACCAAATCACGTGGTACTGTTCAATAAAATTATTATTGAAATTGCTTCTAATAAACATAATTCACTACTTTTCTGCTTTCTCTTTAATTGATCTAAATTCTTTCAATTTGATGAGTTTTTATTCAATTAATTTGGCTCTTATAGCCGGACTCGCCATAATAAATATGTTACTTGCCCATTCTACTTTATTATTGAGAGAGTACGCACAGAGTAAGAGACGTCTGTTAGCTTGTAGTGTATAAAACTGACTGATTTATTTATTCTTATCGTATACAATTGTACAGCGATGTAGCTGTGTTATATCGCCTTACAGTATTTTGCTAGCATTCAGACGGACACCTCTTTCTCTTGCTCTTATCAACACCCTTTCCAAAACTGTATCGTGCTCTTCTCGCGTTTTTCCAAAAATCATTACGTCATCAAAATAAATTAAAACGCCATCAATGTCGCCGAAATTCTCATAATTCTTGTTTTGAAATACGCTTGGGCCTGTTTGCATACCGAACGGCATACGCAAAAAACGGTAATTTCCGAACGGTGTCGCAAATGTACAATAGTCCTTGGATTGCTGTGATAGTTTCACATGCCAAAATCCATCTTTGAGAAATATTTCATATTGTGCAATTTCGACGAGAGATCATCAAATGTCGGAATGTATGCGTGTTCATCTTCAATATTCATATTCAATTCTTTGGGGTCAATGTAAACTCTTAATGATTTAGCCTTATCTCTGCTTTTTCAATAATGCCATTTTTCAACATTTCATTTAACTTCATTCTTAATTTCTCTTTAATCGAATGTGGTACGCGTCGTGGTGCATGTGCCACTGGTTTTGCATCTTTCTTTAATTTAATATCATACTCATGCTCAAATGTGCCTAACCCCCTTAATAAATCGGCGTATTTCTTCAAAACCAATTCTTCACTCATTACTATCTCATTCACTTCTAGTCATTGTGTGCTTGTGCGTGCTCCGTTTGAGCTTCTGATGAACCGTTCTCGTGAGGGCTGCACAATTTTAAAACGAATGCATGTCTTTAAGCCAAGTATCGGTGTACAATCAAAATCAACAATTGCAAATTTCACGAGCAAAGTCACTTTACGAAAGGAAGCAATCGACAAACACGTACCTACTGGTTTAATCTGCTCTCCCGCAAATGCTCGCAATGTGATCGAAGTCCGCTCAATCTTAGCGTGTGGTGCAATTTTCTTCAAAACACTCATCGGCATAACGTCAACCCCGACTCCTGTTCCAATCTTCGACGGTACGCTCGAATCATTCACTGTAATCGTTTCAAGCCATGGATACGAGTATGCATCGTCAGTCCGGCAGCTATCTCTAAATAAAGTTGCAATCATAAATTCTTCATTATCATCAAAATCATAGCTGGAATCATCATAAACGGAGATAGTCGATACATTTTTCATTCTACAAACCGAGGCGAAATGATTGTCTTTTGAACAGACACTGCATTTCTTACCGAACGTCGGACAATTTCTTGAACCGAATTTGTGACACAAATTACAATATTTGCATTTATGTTGCTCATTTTTATTGTCGCTGCCGCTCTGCTGTGATTTCTGTCGTGCATCATTTCGTCGGTGCTGTGTCTGCACCTTTACTCGTGTACCGTAACTGTTTCGTGTGTATCGCTGCGTGTTGTTGTTATTGCGAGTGCTACTCAATTTAAGTTGGACCTTTTTGTCATAAATGCCCATGACGATTTGATCACGAAGCATCTCTCGTTCTCTCTCTGCGAACTCACACGTTTTTGCTAATCGTTTGATGTCCATCAAAAATGTGTCGAAAGGCTCGCCGTCTTTCTGTTTTCTCTGGTAAAACATGAACCTTTCGTACACGGTATTCTTTTTTGGCTTGCAAAAACACTCGAATGCTTCAATTACGTCGTTGTAGCTCTGTCTCTGGGCATCGTTCAACTCAAAAGTGTCGAAAATTTCAATTGCTTCCTCTCCAACTGCGTTGAGGATCAAATCGTGTTTAATTTCATCATTCTTCCCGTTTATTTCCCCGGCTCTCATATAAATGTCGAAGTATCTCTTGAATCGACGCCAGTTTTCAGACAAATTCCCCTCCAGCTTCAACTTTTCGATCTTGTTCAGGTAGTCCGTCATTATTCGCTGATTAATTTCTTCTCTTCGATTTTCTTGGCGATCCCTTGGCCAGGGCGGTCCAACTTTTGGTGATAATGCCTTTGTTTTGCATTTCAAAGAGTTTGAAGATGTCTTGTGCACTCTTCTCAATGCCACGCAGGAACACATTGAACTTGTGCGGCTTCGGTAAGTCGCCAAAATTCATTACCACAAGAGAACCATCTTTCCAGAGCTTCTTTTTGTCTAAATTTGGAATATATTTCTCCAACCATTGATGTGTTTGTACAGCGTACTCGGATTGCACCACTGTGGAGACGAGTGTCATCAAATGCCGGAGGAGAAATGCTCTTACCAACTTGTGATAACCTCTTTTCCATGATGAGCGAATATGAGATGTGGAATTTTTTCTGGTCCAATAGAGTCATTGAACCCGCATCGCGCTGACCAGCATTTTGAGCAGAGTTCTTTTGTTTGCGATCTCTGCACTTTTTATTTGGCTGCACAATAGTTGGTGGTGTTGAACTTATTTCGCGACCTCGCTTTTCAGCGGGCTTGCCTGTTTGTTTAGCAGCATTGCGGATCGCTCGATTTCGAGCACGTTTGCGTGCCGATTTACTTATGCTTTGTGCATGCGTTGCTTCACTGGATGAAGGAGCGATCTTTTGGAGTCACACTGTAACTTCGCTCCGACTATTCGTGATCACTAGTTCAGATTTCTCCTTGCCAACAATCAGTTTCGTTGGAACTAGTACAAATGTACTCTTTTGGGAAGCCATAGTCTCGCTTGAGATCGTCTCAGTGTCAGAATTTTCATCTAACAAGCGACGCTCTTGTGAATTGCTAGGCGTTTCCATGTGAGTGATATCGATATTATACCTTGAGTCCATCCTTGAAAAGAAAATTTAGAGGAATGGAGAATAGAAAAAAAAATTCATATCACCAAAAAAAAAATAGATAATGAATGCAATCCGATGGTAGGAAAGTGCATCAGAGAACACGCATTTTGATCTATAATAACGAAACGAACGTGAGAATGACACAAAAAATTCATTATTTGATCCTCTCTTTGTATCATCACCGTGAACGTGACGTACGAGACTCTGAAGCACTTTCTCTCTGTTTTATCGTTTCGTTCTATTCAAAATCGCGGAAAACAATCGAAAAATAAACGCGTATGCAATATAGCTTCAACGCAGTTTGATTCTACTTTCACACGGGAATCTCAATCGAATTCGCCACGAAAACTATTATGAAACGCCAAAAGTTTTGTATTGGGAGTGGGAATTAATAATGTCGATTTAGATAATGGATGGCGTTACTAGCGTTGTGTGCATCGGAACAACCGCGGCCATTTTGTTTTTTTTTTTGTCTGTCATTACGCTATAAATTTCAGTATATGTAATTTCGTTCAAGTGTAAACAACACATTTTTTTGCGCATTGAATATGTCGAATTTTGTGCATGAAAAAGTGGTTTTCCGGGGAAGTTTAATAACCTTCTTTCATTTGAAGAAAACGGCCGCTGAAAGTCATCGATTGCTTGTAGAAGCTTACGGTGAACATGCTCTAACTCAAAAAACTTGTGAACGATGGTTTGCGAGATTCAAGAGTGGTGATTTTGACGTGGAAGACAAGGAACGTCCAGGCCAGCCGAAAAAATTTGACGATGAAGAATTGCAAGCATTATTGGATGAAAATTCGTGTCGAACGCAACAGGAACTTGCTTTGGAGTTGGGAGTTGAACGAACAACCATTGGTAAACGTTTACATGCAATGGGAAAGATTCAAAAACTTGGAAAATGGGTCACACATCAACTGAATGAAAATCAACTCAAAGCACGAATCGATGCCTGCAAAAAACATCTTGCATTCGCACATCGTGCGAACATCATTCAGGAAAAGTTGAGGACGCTTGGTTGGGATCACCTTGATCACCCCGCATACTCTCCAGACCTTGCTCCATCTGATTACCATTTGTTCCGATCAATGCAGATGAGCCTAGCAGATGTACGCTTCCGAAATACTGAAGAAGTACGAAAATGGATCGATGAATGGATAGCCTCGAAAGATGAGGACTTCTTCAAACGAGGAATCAACAAACTTCCAAGAAGTTGAGAGGAAGTCATAGCTAACGATGGGCAAAATATTGGTTAATGTACTTATTCATTTTGTTATTGAAACAAATGGTTTTTTACAGCAAAAAAATCGACATTATTAATTCCCACTCCCAATACAAAATTTAAATCGCCCGGAGGTATGCAACCAAATTCGGTACGGAGTTTGATCGTTTGTGTCTCGGATAATTCACTTGGATACAGCAAACTTGAGCAAGAGTGAACAAAGAAAACTTACTTATTTGCCAACAATTAATAATTAACTGATTCAATGAATTTCGAAACGAACGAGCCTTTGAATTATTGAGTTAATCGTCGCAATGAATGAATGGGTCGCCGAATGCACAGGAATAAACTGAATGAAGAACAAAAAATGTATTACCGTAGAAATCCACAAGCAAACCATGCATTCTCTGTTTGACACTTGGCACTTGTTGTTTGTGTTAACAGGTCCAAAATGCAGACTTTAAAAACGGAAAAAAATATGAAAAATGTCCTTTATTTCTTGGAAATTGTGGTGATAATTAAGTGGCTGAGGCCCAAAAACGAATATCGTCGCACTGGAACACCCAAAAAATCACAATTTGTGCTTTAACTATGCATGTGAATAAATGCCGGTACAGCGAGTATCGTATAGCAGCACCGAAATGAAAAACAGTTGAAAAGAAAATTACTGTCGCCGTGAAATCACAAACCTTCAGTATTTTTTAATAATGGGCATTTTATTTAATCAAAAACACCGTTTTGTCGATTATTATTTATAAAATTCAGTTTATTTTAACAAAATCGCACGAGCTGATGTGTAATAGAAACCTTACTCATACAAATGCCTCTGCATAGAGTTTTTTTTTGTTCACACGCATTGTGTTGACAATCTTCGTTTTAATCTACATAGGAGAGAATATGCTTGGTTAAATTCTCATATGTAATTGTGCAATTTGCATTGAATTGTCAATGGAATACCCATAAAATTTGAGCACTTCGCTTTCTTTACAATGCTTTATTGCTTTTATAAATTATTGCCAATCAATTGGCGGTTCTTGACCAGCATGCAGGCCAAATCTCACTGGACACAATGTGTGGTATGCAATCACTTCTGAATTATTGTGATTGCATGATGGGCATGGATTTTTGCATGCTCTGTTCTCACATGGAACATTTGCATGAGCAACCCGTGTGCAGCGTTGCCATAAATTGTTAAAACGAATGTACCGCCAACGACCATCAAAGTCGTACTGCAAGTATTGGTCACAATTGTACAAGATGTGCTTGCATATGGTCCGCCTGCCTTGGCAACTGCATTATATGCTGCATTGACTGGTTTTTTCGGTGCCTGCATTAGGCCCATACGCAAATCTTGTTTCGCATATACCATGATTTCATCATCCAAAAAGGTCTTGAAATCATGCCAGGTCGGCATATGCATGTGATTTTCGCGTTTGGCACCAGAGTCATCACTTTGTAATGCCCACGACGCTGCCAAAGTGGAATGTTGTCGATCCCACATTCTGGTTGTTTCCGGATCTATCTTTGCGGCAATGATAACTGTGAAGAGCGTATCGTTCATCAGAGGAACCATTTGCTCGAGTGCACCAGCGCATTTTGGTGCTTTATCACGCAATTGCGCAAGATTTTGTGCAGAGGCAGGCCTTATTTTCTGGATGCTTATCAATCGTTGCATGAATTGCTGTGCCTGCGTGAAGGCGTCACCATACAATCAGTGATGAACAAATTAGCTGGTAAATTAGCTGTCCTGGTCCACACTGGCTAAAAAATGTATAGCCAACATAAATGACAGTGAGCATTGAACGCACTCAGTGCCCACTGACGTTTTCGACCAAATGATAAACAACGTGTTGTATTTATCATCAGTTCGTTTGGACACAGTTCTACGTACAAAGTAAGTGTTTTCATCTTTATTATTAAAAATACTTCATAAATATAGTTTGCTGATGTTTTTTTGTGTTCTTTTTGTATTTTTGCAGTTCAAAAACCAGCTCAGTGATTAATTGTTGACATCATAATTTCATTTGGATGCAATTATACGTACGATCTGTTTTTGTTATCGCCTTCGGCACTAAATATATTTCATAAATATCGTACGCTGATGTGTTTTTGTGTTCTTTTTGTATTTTTACAGTTGAAAAAACATGGATCAAGTTTGCTACAACTGCTTTCGACCTGGCCATCAAAGCATTGTGTGCCCCATTCCGCCGAAATATACGCGTTGTTCCACCTGCAAACGTGTATGTGATAAGAGCGAAGACATTTTCCCATCTGTGGCAATAAGGAGTTTGTTTCCACATACATTGAACATCCGAATACCGCTCGGCGAGCAACATTGGTGGCGGACTTGAAATTCACCACCCGAGCGCCGCTATTTGTCATGAATGGTCCTGAACCGATGGAACTCAATGGTGATTTTGGAACTCACTCGCCGATCCAAATCGATGCAAACTATGGATTACTTCTTGGAAAGGAAAAGAATGTCAAATACTACCAGTGGTATCCAACTGAAAACCACCGTTGCGTTATTAACGTGATGGACTCGCAAGCCGTACGATTTTCTCTTCGCCTCCTTAAAGATTCATTCGTTGTGAATAAACGAATTCGCGTACAACAAAATGGCACTATTGAACACCGAAATGGAATCGTTGAAAGTGAATTTTCAGCAGCAGAAGTCACATTGAAGGTTGATACTGACCGCAAATTCAGTATCACCATATATGCATTTGGACAGAACTTTGCGTTCGAAATATCACGTGATCAACTTCAGTATCTACCACCAGAGTCGGCCTCACTTGAATGTCCAATTTGTTATGATAACATGCTCAAAGCTGAAGTTAGATTAACGCCATGTCGTCACATTTTCTGCACAAAAAACATCTATCAAGTATTGATTGATAGCAACGAATGTCCAGTGTGCCGGAAATATATTTCCGAGGGCCAGTTGAGTAACATTTATCTACACAACTGAATCGAATGAAAAGACTAAATCGAAATTAGAATCAATGATTCTGATACGTACGTTATTTATCATGAATTTTGATACGTACGATATTTTTTCCAAATAAAACAAAATAAAATAAATGGTCTTACGTACGTAAAACTAACTTTTACGCACATTTCCCGAAATTGTTCGGGCTTACGCATTTTTCATTAATTGCTACTCATTTGTATTGGATTTATGTTTATTTCTTATCGAATCATCATGCAACTTTGAGAATAAATCACAGAAAATTTGAAGTCATTACGATGAGATCGAATTTTGAGTCATTACACATCATGTGATTTAAATTTAAATTATAATAAAAAAACGAATAAACATCTCAGTTCCTAATTCTTACTTCAACGTTCTCTATTTTTGAATTGGTAATAACAATTAGGAATTAGTTCACTCTGATGTGAACTTTCAATTCATGCCAACGATAGATATGGTTCTACATTTATGTTATGTATAACAGTATAACTTTCGGTAACAGCATGAGCATTCAAAATGATGAAAAAACACAGATTAGAAAATCACAAATCCTTCATCCAATTTATTGATTTGAATATTGACCCCGAAAATTGAAATCCCCTTGGAAAAAAACCAAGTGGTTTTTCGGTTTTCCTGCTGCCTTTCATTCAGTTCATGTGGCACCCACATGTGGCACATTTTCCGACCTTCTGGATCTTTCCCATTGCTTTCAAACGTCTGGAAATAGTTGCTGAGTCCACATTTAATTGTTCTGCGAGATGTGGTTGCGTCTGAGCATCGTCCTCATCCAGCAATGCCTGCAATGCAATGTCTTCAAACTTCCTCGGCGGTCAACCACGTTCTTCATTTCTCAGGTCAACATTGCCATTTTTAAATCGTCTGAACCACTCTCTACACTGTGTTTCACTTAAAGCATGCTCGTCGTAAGTTTCTAGAAGCATTCGATGAGATTCGGCAGCAATTTTCTTTAAGCGAAAGCAGTCATTGTTGACAGATGTCATATTTGCTAACAAGCATGAACAACATGGTTTGACAGATCACACAGTACCAGCTATTGACCGCTAGATGTCAACCGCGGTTTCATATGCAAGTACCTGGCATTGATTTGAATATTGAACCCGAAAATTGAAAATTTTGTGAGGGAGCTAGATTTAAATCTCATCAGAATGACTTGAAAAACATAGAAAATAATATTCTGACAGTTCCAATAGGAAACAATGTGAACTTAAGATAGCCGCCATACAATTTTTCAGTTTTGACCCCGAAAAGACTCAAAAAATCCGAAATTTTGCAGGGGAGGTAGTCCTAAATCTAGTCGGAATGACTTGAAATTTTGCATGACTCATTTTATTCATAAAAAACTAATATATTCAAAGTTTCAATTCGTTACAACGTGAACTTGAGAAAGTCGGCATTGAACATTTGTATGTTCAGTTTTGACCTCGAAAAGGTTCCAAAAAAACGAAAATTTTACAGGGGAGGTAGTCCTAAATCCCATTGAAATGACTTGATTGCACGACTCATTTTTTTCATGAAAAAATAATATTCTGAAAGTTTCAATTCGTTACAATGTAAACTTGAGATAGCTGCCATACAAATTTTTCGTTTCGACCCCGAGAAGACCCCGAAAATCGAAAATTTTACAGGGGAGGTAGTCCTGAATCTCATTGGAATGAATTGAAATTTTGCATGCCTCATTTTTTTCATAAAAAAATATTATTCTGAAAGTTTCATAATGATACAATGCGAAATAGTCATAGTCCCCATACAAATTTTTCGTAATTATATTGAAAAACAGCCCATTTTTTGATTCCACTCCACTAGAGCTACCCGAATTATCCGATTGGGCTGAAAATTAATAGGTTTCTATTCCTAATGAAGACAAATATGTGTGTAAATTTTTGTTCAATTCTAAAATCAATTTTTTGAGTTATCGTGTTAACAAATCTTTGCGTACAACGTACAACGGACAACGGACAACGTACAACGGACAACGTACAACGGACAACGTACCACACACGGACAAAAAATTGCTCCGGGAATGGTTGCAATCGTTTTTTCTAGAATCAAAACGCATAGAAAACTTATTCCGAGCGTTTTAAATTTTTTGGACCGATCGCAATACTTTTACCACACACAGTGGTGTGTGCGGAAAAGTAAAAAGTACTTATTTTCGTAAAATACTCAAACGTACGTTTATAGTTTATAGTGCATAAATACAAAAAAATGAAATGTGACAAATTTCTGTGAAATTTCTTGAACTCATTTACTGTGAAAATTTATTATGAAATAAGAATAATGAAATAAATTCTCTGACAAAAATAAAATTCAAGACTGGTTGTTGGTTTTCAATTTTCCCAATCAGGGAATCAGGCTCACAATTGATATTTTGAAAAATGGGAGACACGGAGACATTCTTTGCTGGACTTTTTTTCTGGTTTTAGTTAATGACATTTTCGAACGATTCATGAGCCCGAATTTGTCTTGGACCATTCCGAAAGAAAGCGTTGAAATTTCATGCTTATATCATTTCATTGAAAATGTTCTCCAGAAATTCCAACATGTTGTGTTTAAACGTACGAATAAATAAAAGATTTCGAATTCTCTACTCTTGATTTGTTGTATTTTTATTGCTGAATATTTTTGAATGAAATGTATAAATATTCACGACCGGAATTTCAATTGCATTGAGCGATTGGTTTAGCATTTTGTGACTGATTTAGTTTAATTCTTTTCGTGTTAGCTTCTGTGGCATTGGGAATTCATTTTCGCCGTCAAATAAAATTTCCACGCCATCATCACCATTACCATCACCATAATCATCATCATCATCACTTTCATCTAAAATCTCTTGAATTCGTTCGATATCTTTTTCATCAAGATCGAAGAAATCGTCATGGTGGTTGTTGCCTCGTACGTCGTTCAATGCAGTTGGGTGAAAGGTTCTACAATACTTTATTGCGCTTTCGTACGAATCTAAAAAATAAACATTCATGTTTTGTTATTTTTTTATCCTTATTTTATATATAAGAAACTTATCAAAACATTTCAGTACGCATGCTCTATACAAAGCCGGTTGTTTTTTGATCAAATCAAAGATTTCCAATGTGAAATCAGTTTCGTCATTGATATCGTGAGAAATATAAACTAATGGGTGTGGAAATGAATAATGTCGATTTAGATAAAAGATGGCGTAACTAGTGTTATGTGCACCGGAACACACCGCGGCCATTTTCTTTTTTTTTGTCTGTCATTAGGCTAAAAATGTCAGTATGTGTCATTTCGTTGAAGTGTAAACAACAAAGTTTTTTATTGCATCAAACATGTCGAATTTTGTGCCTGATAAATCTATTTTGCGGGGATTTTTAGTAACCTTCTTTCATTTAAAGAAAACGGCGGCTGAAAGTTATCGATTGTTGTTAGAAGCTTACGGCGAACATTCTCCAACTCAAAAAACTTGTGAACGATGGTTTGCATGCTTCCGAAATGGTGATTTTGACTTGGAAGACAAAGAACGATCAGGTGGGCCAAAAAAATTTGAAGATGCAGAATTGCAAGCATTATTGGATGAAAATTCATGTCAAACGCAACAAGAACTTGCTTTGGAATTGGGAGTTGACCGAAGAACCATTGGTTATCGCTTACATGCAATGGGGAAGATTAGAAAACTTGGAAAATGGGTCCCACATCAGCTGAATGAAAAACAACTCAAAGCACGAATCGATGCATGCAAAAAACATCTTGCAGAGCAGAAAAAACATAGTTTTTTGAGTCGAATTGTGACTGGCGATGAGAAATGGATTTATTACGACAATCCGAAACGTAAAGCATCGTATGTTGATCCCGGACAACCATCAACTTCACAACCAAAACGCGATATTCATGCTGTGCATTTGGTGGGACCAGAAAGGTGTGGTGTATCATGAGCTGTTAAAATCGAATGAAACGGTTACAGCTGATCGCTACCGACGACAACTGGGCGAATTGGCAAAGAAACTGAACGAAAAACGACCATTGATAGCTCGAAAACACCACAAAGTGTTATTTCACGATGACAATGCCAGACCACATCGCGCAAACATCATTAAAGAAAAAATAGGGAGGCTCGGTTGGGATCATCTTGATCACCCCCCGTACTCTCCAGACCTTGCTCCTTCCGATTACCATTTGTTCCGATCGATGCAGACCAGCTTGGCAGATGTACGCTTTCGAAATGCTGAAGAAGTGCGAAAATGGGTCGATGAATGGATTGCCTCAAAAGATGAGGACTTCTTCAAACGAGGAATCAACAAACTTCCCAGAAGATGGGAGGAGGTCATAGCTAACGATGGCGAATATATTGGATAATCTGTTCATTAATCTTGTTATTGAAATAAATGCTCTTTCAAAGACAAAAAATCGACATTATTCATTTCCACACCGAATAGATGTTCCTTTTTTTTGTACAAATTGACACCAGAGTTCAGCAAATCGGGAAGATTTAGATTGTTAACCCACTTTATGGAAACAATCTTTTTTTCACCTGATACTTTCAGCGATATTAAGAAATACATCGTTTATTTGAAATCACTACTAGTCAAAGTTTGAAGGGAGAGTGACATTGTTTGCTGTCAATGGTTCGCTGTTTGGCGCCCGTTTAGTAGATGACACTGATGAGCATCAATAACGGCAAATTTTCGAGTTTGAATCGTATGCACATTTGAGTTTGACATTTTTTCTTACGTCCTAGAAAGTTTTAGGTGCTGCAAGTAGGTGCTTATTCGATTCATTAAAATTCGAATTCAAAAATCAAATCACGTCATATTAAACGGAATTTTACATTTTCTCATTTCGATCTGTCGAACGATTTTTACTGTTGAATGAAAAAAAGTGAAAGATATACATTGCTTGCAAAATGAATATATCAATGGACGAAGTTTTAAATGCCAATATCAAAAATTACATTGAGTGCTTCGAGTCGATGAATGATAACGATGAGATTGAGACAAAGAAATCTATGACTCTATTAAGTCTGAGAAGTTGGAAGCAAATGTAAAAAAACAACATCTCTTTACTCATTCGAAATTCGCGTGAAAGTAAATCCTGACGATATTATGGATGCATGTGCTGAATTGATTTGGGAGTTTTAGGACGATTTTTGTTTAACCCTTGAATCCGTACGTCATTGCCTTGAGAAAGAAAGGAGTCGAATTATTGATCAACAAGAACAGCATAAAAAACATATCAAAAATCGTACGAATGAAGTGCGAAAAATTATTAGGAATGAAACAAAAAACAAAATGATTTCGCTAATGATTGATATTGCCTCTCGATATAATCGATCGGTACTTGGAGTCAACACCGCTTACATGCATGGTGGTCAAATTTGTGTTTGTACGATAAGTTTATGTGTGCTGAAGGCTTGCCATACGGCATTGTACATTGTACATCCGAGATTTAATTAAACAGATTCTATCGGACTATGAAATTTGCTTGGCACAAATTGCGTCGATTACTTCCGATAATGGAAGAAATATGATAAAAGCAATTGCACTTCTTGATGCTTTTTATCAAAGAAAAAAAAACATCTACAAACGAAAATCAATCAGAATCAATTGAAGATGAAGACGAATTTCATATCAACACTGATATTTTTGACGAAGAATACTACAGCGAATTATTAAATGAAATAAGAAACGAGTTCGAGAGTGCATGTTCATCGGATTTAATACATGGAATCTCCTGTGCAGCACATTGCATTCATTTGGTGGTATCGCACGCAGTAAATAAATCAGCAGAAATCGTACTTTTATTAAGCAAGTGTCGTACGCTAGCGAAAAAACTTAGAACACCAACTTTTCGTACGAAACTGAAGGCAGCGCAGTTGAATATGGCAAAAATTGATGTTGAAACCAGATGGAATTCAGTCTTTTCTATGGTATTAACCAAATATTCGGTAATTGTTTGCATCATGTTAAACAAAATGTTTCTTTTTTTAGCTCGAATGTTTGATGAAGCTGAAGCAGTTTTGTAATGAGTGCTCAGAAGATACACTGACTGCAATAGACTGGAATAATGTGAAAAATATCCTTAAGATTCTGGAACCATTCAACAAGTACAGAACAACAAGAAGTTGCAATCGGAAGAAGTCACGTTATCTGATTTTTTCGGATACTGGACACTGCTGCGTATAAAAATGTCCAAATCAGATGATCAACTTTCGCAGCAATTATTAACTCAATTGAACAATTATCACAACATGCTCATTGAAAATCCAACAGCTATCGGGGCAGTTTACCTCGACCCAAGATATCAACGTGGACTTGGAAGCAAAAAATCTTTAGCTGTGGAGTTTCTTGCCGATTTGTATGAAAAGATCATCAGAATCGAGGCCTTTAACGATGCATCGAATGCGGTTGAAACAGAAGAAGAGAACAACAATGCGGACGGCTCGTACGACGAATTGGATGAATACCTAAACGCTTGTAATTCAGCTTATGGTGTGGAACGTACGATTTCTTCGGATGCACAGAATGCAAGGCAAAAAATAACTAAAATTCTGAATGACTTCAATGGTGAAAGGCTGCCACTCACAGCGTCCATTTTGGAGTATTGGAAGGCAAAAAGTAACACAGACCCAGAATTATATAAGCTGGCTTCAGTTATAATGGCAATACCACCAACACAAACATCGGTCGAACGAGTATTTTCAGCGCTCGCATTAGTGCTCACATCGCATCGTACGAAATTGGGAGATGAAACTTTGGAAAATATTCTTCTCCTTCGCTTGAATCATGATTTGCTTGCCAATGACAATTTATGTACTGAAGAAATAGAAGATTTTTCGATATTATTGACGAATTAAATTGCAGCTCCTTTTAAACAGAATATTATGTTTTTCATGGTTTGTCTGTTTGTAGTACAAACTTTGTATTTTTTTCTTCAATGCATTCAAAACAAAAGATATTTAATACGTACGAGTTTAAACAAATAATAAAAAAAGAATTTTTTGATTCGAATGTTCTAGAATTTTCTATTGGTATGAAAAAAACGTACGAATTTAAAGAAAATATGAATAGTGTATATATTTTTTGACATTCAAAAACATTGAATTTCGAACAGTCAGATTCTATCTATTGAATCTTATGTTATGCTCCAATCCGACTAGCATTATTTCGATTACTTCATTTTATTCTGTTTTTTCATGGCGTTTTCCTTGCATCGCCGTATGTAATCAACGAATCGCATCATTCTGTATGCGCTCTGTCCAACACGTTTTGCAAAAGCACCTATATACGTACGAAAAAATAAAATTGATTTATAATCATGAAAATATACGTACGATAAGTTGAAATGAATCTTGAAATTATGCGATTCAATATATGTTGGAAAAAAATACCTTTCATAAAGTTCATTTTCTTTTTGTTAAATTTGTTGTTCGTAACTTCATTCTCAGAAAATATTGCAACAACCAACAATTGAACGAATTTGCAGTCGTACAAAACTGAAGAATTAGTCTCAGGTTTGGTCCATTCAGCGAGCAACCGAACTAGTCCCGTTTTCAAAATCACGTCGTACTCCTCGAAACAAAATTTCATGTTGTTCTGCAATAAAATCAATACATTAAATTATTTATTTATAAGTTATGAAATCTATGAAATAGATCCCATTCAACTTACGTAAGTACATTGACCGGGAAAGATCAATTTCACAATTTCCAACATTTCTTGAAGTGTCATTTGAGATTTGCTTGCATTTGTTCTATCCTTTGCTCGTTGGCTAAGTAAATTGTGTAGGTTTGGATCTAAACGTACGAAGTGGTTTGGGATTTTTCCGAATAAAGAACTTGATGATGATGTACTGGGTGGCGAAAAAAATTGAACTGTTCCTGAATCACTTTGATTGCTTGCATTCTCTTCTTCATTCTTCACCTCAACTAAATTCAACGCGCCGTGTGCAGTTCCATCAACTGTGCTCTGATTCGAATCGTCATTGTTTACGTACGCTTCTTGATCCACTTCCTCACCCCGATTTAATGCGTCGCTTTCGGTCTCATTAACTGTGTTTTGATTCGAATCGTCATTGCTTACGTACGTTTGTTCATAATCATCGAAATTCACTTTTGAAGTGAATGGTACAGGGAGACCTTTTGTGTAGGGCAACCATTCAAAGCTAGTTTCCGAAGGTTCTTCATCATCAGAACTTTCTTCATCGTATTCAAAATCCAATATTTCTTGAATTTGATCGATTTCATCTTCGCTCAAATCGATGAACAAGTCATTCATTTGCTGCATTATTCCGAAAATTTCTTCTTGAATGGCTTGTTTATTGTCATCCACAGTTTCATGATAATTATCGACTTCTACTGCTTTGAAATTGTGTCGTTTGGCAGCAGACTTCTTTTTTTCGCTGTAATCTGCTTGCAAAATCATGCGTGCTCCTTTGCAATAGCGTTCGGCTAGCTCTTTTGTGCCTATCGAATAGTTGAGGCTATGTTAGCTTTCGCATGAAATCAAGTCAATTTGAAAGATATCTGCTTTTTATGATCGAACGAACGAACGAACAAAATTACATTTCGTACGTATAAACAAACGAACGTTTACAACACATAATCAATACATTGATGACTTACCGAAAAATTTGCGGAGAAAGGCAAATAGCAACTATCTGGAACCAATTGCTCGTAGTAATCTTTGATTACCAATGCGAAATTTGCTTCTTTGCGTTCGTCCGTTGAGTAAAATATCTTGTATGGTAAA
The DNA here is from genome assembly GCA_028476595.1 of Obolodiplosis robiniae. Lineage (NCBI taxonomy): Eukaryota > Metazoa > Arthropoda > Insecta > Diptera > Cecidomyiidae > Obolodiplosis > Obolodiplosis robiniae. Next base: position 261,875 of record JAOPHN010000005.1, read on the forward strand.
CTGTTAGTGCAGCCATCGTTCGCAAATTCATGCATGGAGATTCCATCAATCCATTTTACAGGAATAACAATATTCACGAGTGAATTTTTAAGTGTAACGACCGCGTACATTCTGTTCCAACTTGTTCGAGAATTTTATTTCACTATTTAATCAAAGTTAGACAAATTTTTGTTTCACATTAATTTGTATGTAGATTTGTCAGTTGGACGAAACAAAACGAATTGAAACGAAACGTCAGCTTTTGACAGCAATATAATTGGGAAAGTTTTTTTTACAATGTTCCCATATGGTGGCGCAATGTTCACCGTGCGAACGTTTCTTTTTAATATTTCGTACGTAATTCAATTAACTTTTTTATTTTAAAATAAAGGATCATTAATATTAGAAAATATATTTACTCATGTTGAATATATTTGTTTTACTTATTGGTATAAATTAACATTTGCATTTCGAATACAATTTCACGTACGCATTCGGTTCGTCATTGAACGTACGCACCCTACACTGGCTAATGACTGGCTTGCACCAATTTTTGGTGCAAGCCACGGTCAAGTCAACATCGGCTAACAAAAAACCATCACTGCATTCAATTAACAATATTTCATCTTCGCATGCATTTTTGAGCTGATCGAATTTTTCGGATTCACTCAATTCAACATTTTCAATTATCTCTACTTTGAAAAGTGTCAAAAATGCATGCCATTCGTACATACTGCCCGAAAATTTCCCAAATGTTGTTTTGATTCGTGGCTTCTGAACAGATTGTGAACGCATGTCACTCATTGCAAGCTGTTGTTGTGAAGCGCTATGCTCATTTTGATTGAATTCGCTTTGTGCCACATTTCGTTCTTGCGAAATTTGATCTTTTGCATCACAATCCAGCATTTGGATTCGCCTTGCAATTGCTGATTGCATTGTACAACATAGTGCATCGATCTCTTCGTCTTCTTGCGTGGTTTCAGACGAAATATCGACACATTTGAGGTCCATGCATTTTAGTGGCTTGCTTCCTCACGCAAGAAGTTTTTTAAGTGTGTCAGTTTTTCGACATCTTCACCTCGATATCTTTTCATCAGAGCTTAGAACATATCCTTGAACTCTGGCCAATTCTCGGGCTTTCCGTCAAAGGGTTGAGTTGGATATTAGGTAGTTTGATGCCTGCCATTCCTTGTCGTGGAAGCTCTTCTGAATTCTCTGTAAATACTCGAAATTTGCTTTTGCAAAAAAGGAAGCATTCAAACCTGCCTCATCTGCTGGCACTAAATCGTTCAAATTAATTTTGATTTCCAGGTAGACATCTTGCTTCTTCCGGTTCATGACCATGATATCATTCCAATTGGAGAGCTCGCGAAAATTCGAGGTATTTTTATGTTCATCATTTATTTCGAGGAATTCTTTGAAGGATTTTTTTAGCGCAATTGCGCGAAAACTGACTTGAGTTTTATTAGACTCTGCTGTGAATTTTTTTGCTTCATTGACATGATGTTCCACATCTCCAATTGTTCTGTGTCGAATGGCTAACAATTTCTCTAGTTTGTTCATGGTAATGGATATATTTTTTGACTTTTAAGGAGTAGGTTTCAAGGTAAAGCTTATGATAAATATGTGAATAATAACGCTTACAATTTGGCGCACCCCATTAATTCATAAAGAAATAATTCCTACATCTTTAGATGAAAATAATTGTTAAAATTAATTCGTAGAAATATTTTCCACATTCATAGAACTTATTTCTAAGAAATTAATATTAAGAATGACAGAAAAAGAAAGAAGTTTCATTCAAAAATCGTTGGAAATCAAGTTTTATTGGATTTTTGTTCCCTTTACTTTACAAATGTAGCAGAAATTTGGACTAGAGGAAACGCAAGATGGCGTTGATGGTGACAGACGTGGGTTTCTGATGCTGCCGAATCGTTTCTCACATTTTTTGATTTTTATAAATTGTTAGGCTAGATTAAATTTTATTTTTGTTCTCATTGTGCCTAGTAACCGTGTTCGCTTTCGTATCTTGGAGTTCGCGTGTAAATTTCGATTTTTTGGTTTTTTTTTTGTATAAAGTGTGTGTTCGGTACGGGAAAGTGTACACTTGTTTACGCGGCAAATATCAAACTCGATCATGTGAACATAAGCACCGGCTACAATGACTGTGCAATTTAAAAAAAAATTTGGCCGTAAAATAGATTTAATTTGGACGTTTAGGAGTAGAAATCAATTTGTCATTCCTTTTATATTATTTAATTTTCAAAAATATTACTTTTGTGCATTTAATATGAGCAGATGACAAGTCCATTAGTTTCAGTGCTTGTGTCCGTTAGTTAGTCAATGGCGGCCGTGAAAACAAGAAAAGTGCACCACGAATTAACTTTATCATAATTTGAACGGCGTTTCATGCATTTTAAGTAGTCATTAATTATCAATTTCGAGTTAATATTTCATTAGAAATTTTACAATTGGTTTCATGTTGTCTCCGCGCATATTCTCTACTATTTATGTCAATACGAGGGTTACTATTTATGTATTTAGAAAGTGGTACTACTATTGTTTTCTGATGCAAATCTCTATATCAGTTGAAAAGTTTGATATTTTTGGAAGTTATGTTTCTCTGAAATCATCTATCAATTCGCATTGCATCATTGTTTGTTTGCTCTTTGAAAAATTCAATTCGTTGAAAAAATGGAATTATCTCGTGAAAATTTTCGTGCGATGATTTTTTACGATTTTCGAAAAGGTTTAACTCAACAACAGTGTTTCGAATCACTTCATTCAACTTTTGGCGATGAAGCACCATCCAAAGCAAGTGTTTACAACTGGTACAATGAGTTCAAACGCGGACGACGTTCGCTCAAAGACGAGGAGAAACCAGGTCGTCCAATATCGGTTGTTACACCAGAAAACATCGATGCTGTACGAAAACTGATTGAGCAAGATCGCCAAGTAACATACCTCGAGATAGAGGCAACCCTAGACATATCGGCGACTAGCATACATAAGATTTTGCATGAACATTCAATGGTGCGGGAGCTGTGTGCACGTTGGATTCCACATAAATAGACAGATGCTCAAAAAAAGGTTAAAAAAATTAATTAAAAAAATGCTATGACGAATGGTTTGAGCGTATGGACAAGTGTATAAATCTTAAAGGCGAATATTTTGAAAAGCAATAAAGGCAATTGTATTTGTAATGTACAATTTTGCTTCCTTCGTATATTTTCTAAATATATAAATAGTAACCTACGTTTAACGGTAAATGTTCGGTTCATACTGCTTTCACATGTGACGAGTGTACACGTAGTTTGGTGAGTTCGTTCCAATTTCATACAATTGGCCGAGTTTTTTTCGTAAATTTTTACTATTACTACCGAAATCAGAAGCAGGGAAATTCTGCGGACATGTCTCTTTCGGCAAAATCGATGTGTTTTTTCTCGGGTGCAGTTTGGCTTAGCACGCCCCTCACCTTAAAATTCATTTAGCTCGAAATCAAAACATTGTGCCTCGGACGAGGGGAGGCCACGGAGCTCGCCCTCCCCGGGACCTGACCGGAGCTCCACAGTTGAAAACCGTTTTGAATATAGGAACCTTGAATTTGAGAGGAGGTTTTGAGTCGAAGAAATTCGAATTAGTTGAGAGAGCGAATGTTTTTGGTTTAGATGTTTTAGCTTTGAGTGATGTCCGTATTAAAGGACAGTTTGAAGATACGTTAGGGAATTATCGCATATTTCTGTCGGGTGTTTCTAGAGGAAGAGCTAATTGGGACGTAGGATTTTTGATTCACAAAAATTTAGAGTCTTCGGTAGTCAGTCATAGATTCGTCAATGAAAGATCAATGTGGATCTCGATAAAAATTTGGGGGGGCAGTTTATAGATTTGTGAGTGTTTATTCGCCTTGTGAAGGGGCAGATCCGGATCGTTTGAACGATTTCTACATCGATCTGAATGACGTAGTCAATAGAAAGGGCAGTGAAAGGGTGATTCTATTAGGCGATTTTAATGCGAGAGTGGGTAGAAATGATCCAAATTTTTCCGCGGTACTGGGAAAATTTGGTGAAGAGTCTGCCGCGAATGGTAATGGGAAGAGATTACTCGATTTATGCCAGAGTTCGGATTTAGCTATAACTAATTCATTTTTCAAGCACAAGAAAATTCACATGTATTCGTGGGAAAATCCTGGTCAGAATCAAAAATCTCTTCTCGATTACATTATCGTTGAGGCAAGCTTGCGCTAAACAATTTTAAATACGAGAGTGTATAGAAGTTTTGGTCTAGACTCTGATCACTACTTGGTAGCCAGCAAACTATGCATTAGCAAGAGCGGCTTAAGAAGCTATCAGAAGTCAACAAAAAGAGTTAAAGTGGAAAGATTGCGAGATGTGAATGTAGTGAGGGAGTTTTTAGCAAAATTAGGGAAAAAATTTGCGCAGGTCGAAGTGAACGAACGTCTGATATTGAGTATGAATGGAATTTGTTTAAGGAAGTGATTGTAGAAGTAGCAAAAGAGTGTTGTGGCATGTTTGTCGTCAAGAATGGGAGAAAGCAGACTGAATGGTGGAATGAAGATATTAGAATTGCTGTGAAGGAAAAGAGAATGAGATGGATCCGCTGGTTGCAGAACCGAACTGATGAAAATCTGGAGTCGTATAGGGAACAAAAGCGGGTGGTGAAAATGATGGTGAAAGGAGCAAAAGAGAGAGAATGGATGAAGTTTGGGCAGTATCTAGAAGTTGCTGGACAACAGAGGAATAAGGTATTCTGGTCAAGGGTTAAGAACATTAGGAATGGAGGCAAGAAACATGCTCCTGGAGCTGTTTTGGACAAGTTGGACAATGTAGTGATGGGTAGAAAGAATGTGTTGAAACGATGGAAGGAAGATTAGCATGGATGAAATTCAGAGTGCAATTAATAAGTTGAGTTGGGGTAAGGCTGCGGGTGTGGATGAGATTAGGAATGAATATTTGATTAGTAGTGGTTTGGTAGGTGTTCGCTGGTTATATCGCATCTTTAATTTGGCTTGGAGTTCCTCTGTTGTCCCCGAAAATGGGGTGGCGCAGTCATTTCGCCACTTCATAAGAAAGGCAGTAATAGAGACTGCAACAACTATCGAGGAATTTCTCTACTGAGCGGTGTCGGTAAAGTATATAGTGCAATTTTGGAAAAGAAAACAAGAGCTATTGTCGAATCGCTCTTGGATGAAAATCAATCGGGTTTCCGCCCAATGCGCGGCTGTCAAGATCAAATTTTTTGCATGAGACAACTAATGGAGAAATTCCTTGAAAGAAATAGGGAACTGTACTTCTGTTTCGTGGATTTGCAGAAAACATACGACTCCATTCCCAGATCTAAGTTGTGGTCAGTCCTGGCCGATTATGGTGTGAATGGTTATCTTCTCAACGCGATTCAAAGTTTGTACGCAAACAGGAAAGAAGCAGTAAGAGTGGATGGGGATTTGAGTGAATGGTTTGAAGTACGTGGTGGTCTGCGACAGGGTTGCACAATTTCACCTCTTCTATTCATTATTTATATGGACAAGCTGATCAAATCAGCCAATTTAAGGGGTAGAGTAGCTTTGGGGGGCAATATTATCTCTGCACTCGCTTACGCAGATGATCCGGTACTATTTGGAAATTCTGAAGGGGAGCTGCAAAATAGTATCAAAGATTTGGAAGAGGCTTGTACGAACTTCGGAATGACCATTAGCGGCACAAAAACTCAAGTTATGCAAGTGGGCAAAACTCGAAAGCCAATTCATTGCACACTGAATGGCAACTTGTTGGAACAAGTTTCCCAATTCAAATATTTGGGTTGCATCTTCTCGGAAGATGGCAAGTTTAATAAAGAGTTTGAACAGCGTAGGGTTTATGGAAATTACTAGCGCAACTTAGATCACACGTTTTCAATAAACGTGAATTGAGTACAGAAACAAAGATGTTGATTCACGGGTCAATCTTCAGACCAACTATTCTATATGGTAGCGGGAGCTGGGTTGATTCTGAGAATTTGATTCATGATTTGGAAGTGTCTGATATGAAAGTGTTGAGAATGGTTTCGGGAATCTCGCGCCGCGATCAGTGGGAAAACAGAATCCGAAATGAGACGATTCGGGGGGATTTAAACGTCGATTCGGTAGGAGAGCAAGCAAGAAAATCCAGACTGAGGTGGTTTGGTCATGTTAAACGCATGGGAGAAGAGCGATTACCAAAACGGATTCTGTTCGCCGAAGCTGATGGGCCGAGAGGTAGGGGTAGACCACGTAGACGTTATTTGGATTCGGTTAAATGTGATTTGAATGCGAGGGGAAATGAATGGTGTGTTGAATCTCAAAACTTGGCTCTCGATCGGAGTTTGTGGAGAGGTATTGTTAGGTGTATATGAGGCAGTTTGTTTCTTAAAACAGACCAGACGCCGAAAGGCAAAAATGGTCTATAAATGTTTGTTGTTGTTGTTGTTGTTGTATTCAAACAAAAAAATTTGAGTTTCACCAACGGCTTTGTGATATAATGATTTTTTTTTTTTTATAATTTGAATAAGATGTGAAGCCTTCCATAAAATGGACAATTTTCTGTTTTGGAACAATATTTGTAGAATAATCACCAAAAAAATGGATCTTGTACTTTCCATTTGAGCACTTATCTTCAATGATTCCTGGCCATAGAGGAAACCCATGAATATGGGCCCATACTAGCTCGTATCGCATGAGAGATGGTTTCATGGTTAAAATGCTTATTACCAATGATCGACTTTGTTGGGCGTTTTGCTTCTTCTTTTGAACTTGACTAACATGATTCATAGTCTGTAGAGACGTAGTTATAGATGTGTCATTCACGTTTTTGGTGTCAATCACATTTATCCGACGGATTTTGGAGCGTCCCATTTGTAATACTGGACCTTCATTGGTTCGTTTGTTCGATAAGGCTTTTACAATTTTAGTTCAACTGGGTTTTTTTAATTCTTTGCTTGTGCGATTCGCTCCAATTGTAGTACAAGTTAGTGTAAGCAAGTGTACATGTGTAAATATGTGTAAAAATGTGTAAATAAATGTATATATGTGTAAATGTATATGTTAATAAGTGTACATACCAGGTGCTTGCATATGAAACCGCGGTTGACATCTAGCGGTCAATAGCTGGTACTGTGTGATCTGTCAAACCATGTTGTTCATGCTTATTAGCAAATATGACATCTGTCAACAATACTCTATACACAATATTTCAAGTTTCATACAACAATGTGTTTTTTTCGCTCTTGAAAAATGTCGGATTTTGTCCCTGAAAATAGTGAAATGCGGACAGCACTGCTTTCCTGCTTTCGTTTAAAGAAAACTGAACTGCTGCCGAATCTCATCGAATGCTTCTAGAAGCTTACGACGAGCATGCTTTAAGTGAAACACAGTGTAGAGAGTGGTTCAGACGATTCAAAAATGGCAATTTTGAACTGAGAAATGAAGAACGTGGTAGACCGCCGAGGAAGTTTGAAGACACTGCATTGCAGGCTTTGCTGGATGAGGACGATGCTCAGACGCAACCACAACTCGCAGAATAATTAAATGTGGACTCAGCAACTATTTCCAGACGTTGGAAAGCAATGGGAAAGATCCAGAGGGTCGGAAAATGGGTGCCACATGAACTGAATGAAAGGCAGCAGGAAAACCGAAAAAACACTTGTGAATTGCTGCTCGCAAGGTACAAAAGGAATTCGTTTCTGCATCGGATTGTGACCGGCGATGAAAAATGGATATATTTCGAGAATCCTAAGCGCAAGAGATCATGGGTAACACCAGGCGAACTAGCGACATCGACCGCAAGACCAAATCCGGCCAAATCGGTTCGGACGGAAGACAATGCTGTGTGTTTGGTGGGATCAGAAGGAAGTCATCTATTATGAGCTGTTAAAACCTGGTGAAACGGCCGGCATTGCTTCAAAAACGGCCGGAATATCAAAAAAGGCAACACAAAGTGATTCTCTTGCACAACAATGCTCCATCACACACTGCAAGACTGGTCAAGGAAACGAATGAGGCGCTTAGAGCATGCGGCTTATTCACCAGACTTGGCACCGTCAGATTACTACTTGTTCGCTTCGATGGGTCACGCACTGTCGGAGCAGCGCTTCACTTCTTACGAAAATGTGAGGAAATGGCTCGATGACTGGTTTGCGTCAAAAGACGAACAGTCTTATTGGCGCGGTATTCATAAATTGTCCGAAAGATGGCAAAAATGTGCGGATTCGAATGGACAATACTTTGAATAAAATATGTTTTGCCATCATACTAAAATAAACGTGTTTTTTTAGCAAAAACACAGCAGTTTTAAATGCAAGCACCTGGTATGTGGAAATATATGTGTAATTCAATTGCAGCAGCCCTGGGAGTGTAAATAATTCAACTGCGGCAATAGTGATTATTGGTCTGTCTTGCGCCGCTGTTTTTCGATGTCGTTTACTTTGCTTTGATTGACCTGTGCCTTTGCCCACATTTTGAACTGACTGCGTGACAGATGAAGTGGATCAACTAGCTGCCACTGCGATTGATGAGACCGTGGATGGCGATGCGGTGATGCGTTCCAAGAGTTGGTACCGTAATATTTGTTGTTTATATTGTAACAATTGACGGCGGTGTGGGTTGAGGTTTTGGTGGTCCTGGGAATACTAAACCCGGATTGTATCGAGCAAAGGTAGAGACGGTAATCAACTTGGGACTGGTTCGTTTATCCGACGATGCACATCTCTTTCAACACGTTTAGCGATGTTGGTGAATGGCCGTGCCTATTTTGACGGCGGATAGGGCTGTGGTTTGGCGAACTCCTCGATCAATCGTGCTTGATTGGGTGCCGGCCGAATCGTGTATTATAGATGGGCATTTTCGCGAAGTTAATAAATTAAGTTAATAATTAATAATTTATTAATTAATAAATATTTATTAAGATGCATCTTATCTACCAAACTGTTAAGTCTTTGTCCTAACTAAGAAAAAAACATGTTTTTGGCAAAATTCATTTTTATTATTCAACATAGTTGCCTTCGAGGGCGATACAGCGATTATAGCGATCTTCCAACTTTTCGATACCATTTTTATAGTACTCTTTCGGTTTTGCCTCAAAATAGGCCTCCGTTTCGGCAATCACTTCATCATCGGTCTTAAATTTCTTGCCAGCGAGCATTCTCTTGAGGTCTGCGAACAGGAAATAGTCGCTGGGGGCCAGACCTGGAGAATACGGTGGGTGGGGAAGCAATTCGAAGCCCAATTCATGTATTTTTGCCATTGTTTTCAGTGATCAACACGTTGTTGTTTTTGGTCGATTGTGAGCTCGCGCGGCAACCACTTTGCACAGAGCTTCCGCATGTCCAAATATTCGTGAATAATATGATGTACACGTTCCTCTGATATCTTCAGAGTGTCAGCTATCTCGCTCAACTTCACTTTACGGTCATTCAAAATTATTTTGTGGATTTTTTTGACGTTTTCTGGTGTAACCACCTCTTTTGGGCGTCCACTGCGTTGTGCATCGTCTGTGTCTGCACGACCACGTTTAAATTCACGAAACCAATATTTTATAGTTGATTCTGCTGGTGCAGAGTCCGGGTAACATTTATCAAGCCATTGTTTGGTTTGCACAGTATTTTTTCCCATCAAAAAGCAGTGATGAATCAACACACGAAATCCGTTTTTATCCATGTTTTTTCAATAACAAAAGTGGCTTCACTCAAAACGCAATAACTCACGAACTAATCGTCCGATTGCTGTCAAATTTTGACACGAATCGTTTGAAGGTTGGTACTAACTGAAAACCATATGGATTTAATACTACTAACGCCATCTATATGTCAGGACAAAGACTTATCTACCGATCTGTTAAGATGCCAACTTAATAAAAATTTATTATAATAAATATTTATTAAGATGCATCTTAATAAATATTTATTAATTAATAAATTATTAATTAATAAATATTTAGATTTTACTTAATAAATTTTTATTAACATGCCACCTACATCGTGTATACAATTTTTGGTGGTTTTGGATCGATTGTTGGCGTTGTGACCGGTGTTGGTGGAGACACCACTGATGAAACTTCCTTATGAGGTTGAATTGGTGCTTCGGCTGACGGGAACTTGTCTTGTTTTTGCCTTTTGTCAATGACCAGGCGACCTTTGTTGTGGTTTTCACTGTCGCTGCTTTCACTGCTGCTGCTGCTGCTTATAGCCAAGTCCAAATCTAACACTGATTCTGACGTGATGTCCAACACATCCGTTTCACTGTTAGAATCGTGGCCACCAGATATGATATCTGTGATTAATGTTGCCGGATGTTTCGTGGCTGTTTCTTACGTGGTGGATGTGACAGTTGTCGTTGGTCGTTTGTTTGCCAATTGACGCTCGAGTTGAATACGCTGGCACAATCGGGATGCACCCTTTAGCGGCGGCTGAGCGCTTTTTGCTAACTTGCTGATTGATTCACGTAGTGATATTAACCGGCCGAATTCGCGATAGAGCGTAGAGTGTCTTTTCCGATCTAAAAAATAATATGAGGTGATCTAAGCGATACCTGCGCATCAAAAAAAAAAAAAAATAAATAAAAAAAAGGACCCAACAAGAAAAAGTTGTTTAATTACATGCCATGCTGCTTAATATTACAAGTGTGTGCAAGAAATGCTTTGATTGTGTATGTTTGATTGTGTATTTAATCTAGGAAAAAAAATTAAAGTGAATTTTAGTAAGTGTGATTTGAATGTAAATATTAGCAGGTTTTAAATTCATAAATTAAGATTTAATAATAAAGCCCTAAGAACTTCGCTTTGCTACCATGTTTTCGACCGAAATCTGTACGATTTTAATCTATCTCTTATAATACTAATTCTAGGGGTATGTCTTTAGGTTTATTGCTGGTAGAAGGTATCATTCGCTTTTGCTCTAGAGCAGAGGTGTCCAACCTTTTTTTTCGTCGGAGCCAGAGTTGTGGCTCCGAACTTGAAGCAAGAGCCACTTTTTTAAAGAGAATAATTAAAAGGCTATTTACCATTATTTTACCAAATATAATCACATTTTTTTTATTTAATGTTTAATGAGATTGTTGACATGCTTTATTTTCTGTCAGTGTACTAAAATCTGGCTTGTTTTGGCAAAGTTCACAACGCAATTCCGATTCCAAATTTTGCTGTGCCAGCAGACTACGGTACTTGTTTTTACGGCGAGCAAGACTAGAAAAAGTACTTTCACAAACATACGTCGAGCCGAACATGCAAAAAAACTTCGGTACAATGGTATTTAATACCATAAAATTGCAAGTTGAACGTAATCGTTTCCATAGCGCATCATTGGTTTTATTTGGCACACAATCTTCAGCATCGATTAATGCAATATCAAATTCCAAGTGTGATTTTTTTGTGTTACAAAGATCTGATAATTTTTGAATGTTATTCTTATCGAAAGTGAATGGATTTTTCAAGAACTTGAATGCCAAATGCAACTTTTGGAATTGGGAAAAACGTGAATTGAATTGGTCGATGAGAAGGTCAAGGAAGCGAGTGAAAATTTCGTTATTGTAACCGAGTTCAAATTCTTCTTTGTCTAAATTTGAAAGTAATTTTGGAAAAAGTGCGTAATCATTATCTTTGATGTCATTTTTAAAAGCAATCAGTTTTAATTTGAACTCGTTTACGGATTTTGCTAAGTCCCATATAAACTGTTTTTTTCCTTGCAATTTAAGGTTCAAGTCATTTAAATGTTTCGTAATATCCGCCAAAAAGTACAGCTGTGCCTTCCATTCGGCAGTTGATATCACGCTGAATTGCTCATCCAAATGTGAATGTTCGAGAAATAGCTGAATTTCGGAAAACAATTCACAAAATCGATCCAACACTTGGCCGCAACTCAACCAGCGAACACTGTTGAAGTACAGTACATCAGAGTATTTTGAATTCAATTCGTCTGTCAACAGTTTGAACTGGCGATGATGAAGTGAACTGCCTCGAATTTTATTGATGATCTATAAAGAGAAAACAAAAAATTATTAGTACAGAAAATATACACAAAGTTCGGCGTATTTGTACAGTTATTTTCTTCTGGCTTACCTTTGTCACTATTTTCAGAACGTCGTTGTTTTTTTCCAAAGCTGATGCACATAGATTCTCTTGATGAATAATACAGTGATATGAGATGAATAAGTCTGTTTTGAAGTGTTTCTCGATATGCTTCCTAATCAGAGCAACGAAACCAGCATGAATGCCAAGCATGGTAGGAGCTCCATCGGTGCAAACAGACACGAGCTTCTTTAAATCCAAATTGAAACGGTCAACAACACTCATAAATGCTTTGAAAATGTCTTCGGCCCGTGTTTTTTCTGTCAGTGGTACCAAAGCAAGGAGGTTTTCTTCGATTTGGCCGTCAACCACATAACGAATCCAAAACAACAGTTGTGAAGTGTCGATGATATCAGTTGTTTCGTCCAGTGCTAATGAAAACGCATCGCAATGCTCCAAATCGCTCTTCAATTTGGCTTCAATTTCAGCTCCGATATCATTAACACGGCGGCTGATTGTTTGGCGGCTAAGCGGCAATAATTTTACTTTGTCGAGCAACGGCACTTTAAATTTGTCATCCCAGTCTTGGCACAAAGTTGTGATTGTTGATTGCAACGTTTGTTTGTAGAACTCACCGTCTACGTACGATTTTCCATGCTTAGCCATCTCAAATGCAATATCATATGATACACGTGTAACCAGCTCATTCGCACTAAGAAATTTTTTCACAACCAACTGTTGAGATTGCAGTGCATTTTTCAGTCGTGTTATTTCGGCCGCTCGTTTATCGCCAGGAAATTTCGATTCAGTATCACTGTGGTTGCTGTTAAAATGACGCTCAATATTGCTCTTTTTGTTGTTCGAAAAACTAAATTTACTTAACAGACAAAACGGTTTGTTGTTGTGTTCGATCACGAAGAAATCGTTTTCCCATTCAAGGTGAAATTTCCGATTCTCCTGTTTCTGTTTCACTTGCACTTTTTCTGTTTTTTTTTCAGGCTCTTCATCTTCTTTTTCTATTTCTTTTTCTTTTTCTGTCACATTTTCTGGTACATATTTCGACACTTTTTCGGGCATCACTCCTGTAATTGTTAGCCTCAGATGGATATTCCCTCCTGGCAAACATCGTGAATTGTTTCAATATGGATTCAATCTTCTTTTTATGAACGTCATAGAATGGCTGCCATACAACGCAGCAGTATTCCAAGTGAGATTGAACCAAGGCAAAGTATAGAGACTTCAAGGTTGCTATGTCAGAGATGTCTGCACAACATCTCTTCACGAAGCCAAGTGCTGTCAATGCCTTTGAACAGATAGAATCGATATGGTTATTAAATTTCAATCTACTATCAATCAATACGCCCAGATCTCTGTGTTCGTTGACTTTTTTGAAGGTATGATTTCCGTACGTATAGTTGGTTGGAATGGCACTTCTTCCTCTATTGATTGATAGAACTGCACACTTTCCGAGGTTGAGATGGAGATTGTTCTTCTCACACCATGCTTTCAGTTTGTGTATAGCTTGTTGTAGGGTGGCACTGTCGTCGGAAGAGTTCACAATTTTTGCAAATTTGATGTCATCAGCGAAGAGAGCGATGAAAACATCTGGCATATCTTCTAGAATGTCATTGATGAAGAGCAGGAACAGTGTTGGACCCAAATGACTCCCTTGCGGCACACCAGAGGTGACCAAAAAGTCGCTCGATTCTTGCTTGCCGAATTTGACGAATTGAGTTCTGCCTGTTAGGTATGCCTTTAGCCAAGCAAGCAAGTTTTGCGTTAAGTTCAGGCGCTGAAGTTTCCTGAGTAGGATGTTGTGATCCACCCTATCGAATGCTTTGGCGAAGTCTGTGTAGAGAACATCAATCTGAGCGAGTGCATTTAGTCCCATGTATGCGTAGTTGATGAATTCCATCAAGTTTGATTGAGTCGACCTTGATTTCATGAAACCATGTTGATGAATAGTTATTTTATTGCGCACTAATTGCACACTAAGTTTAATGTTGACAAAACATTCGAAAATTTTGCAATCGTTGGTAGCCGCGTGAGTTACGCCGTGAATTGTTCAGTTATCGCTCAGCTGTTCTGTTTTGTTTATTTGTGTATGTTTTTTCATGTTTCGTTTCGGCCAACAAGAGCGCAAGAAGATCGAGAGTCGTGTCAGTGCTGATGATGGTCGCCGTCGATGCGATCGAAATGCGAATTCACAAGTAAGTCACACTTGTTTCTACATTTGTGCTACAATAGCAAAAACAATAAGGTTTTTTCTCGACAAAATTCTGGTTTTGTTCAAATTAAATCGTTAGTAGTTTTGCGATGCAGCGATAATTTTCGATTCTTGATCTGGCTTCTTTCTAGAAAATCGGCGTTCTTCCATTCACATGGAAAACATCCAGATTGGAGAGATTCATTGAATAGTGTCGTCAATGGTTTCGCGATGTTCGAGGCACATCTCTTCAGCAGCAGAGGGTGGATTCCATCAGGCCCAGCCCCTTTTTTTGGTATTGATCGATGACAGATGCTCGCTGATGAAACTTGAATCGAATTCGAGCTCAGTTTACTTGGGAGGGTCTGCAGGCGGTATCGACGGTACTACATTGAAAGATGATGCTGGAATGTAGTTGCATTCCAAGAAATTGGTAAAAAAGTTTGCCTGTTCAGCTTCATTTGTTGAGCTACAGTCGCCAAAGTGCATCTTTTTTGGTGTATTGACTGTGGTTTTTTATTCGAATTTGCATACCGCCAGAAGCTGGATGGATCGCTCTTCAGATTTGACTTCATTTTCTCGGCATAAATATTGTACAGGTCGGTGTTGAGTTTGTCAAAGTCTCGATAAGCAATGTCAAATGAACCTTTGTCACCAGTTTTTCTAAATCGCTTCCACTCTTTATTCATCCTATTTTTGAGCATCTGAAGTCTTTTGTTTTTCCACGGACATTTCTCGTTTTGTTTCTTTTCGTATATGGGACGAAACGATTTATCAGATCAGATAGTAAATTGCGAAAAATCTCAACTTTTTCTTCGAGGCTTTTGTCTTAGAACAATATGTCAAAGTTGACATTTTCCAGATGGCAGTTGATGGCCTCGAAATCTACTCTTTTGAAATTTGGCAGTTTAATAGTGACTGTCGTGTGGTAGTCTCATGCATGTTAACTTGCTGAGGAGTGGAGCCAGTAGTGTGATGATTTGATTCAGTTGCGAATGCTGATGAGTATGATGGACTTGAGTGGAGCGATAATATCGACGAAAACTTTTTGTATCGTTGTTTCGGTGCCAGCATGGGATATTTCATCATCACTCATATCAACACGCACACGTTTCGATGAATGAATGGCACCATTTTCCAAATAAATTTTTGGTAGATTACGCACCGGAGCTGGAGGAAAATCGTCGTCATCAATTGATACATGTGACGTATCCATGTTGTCATTTGGAGAGTCTAATGTTTGACCAACATGTGTCGTTTTATTTTCATTTCCAAGTGAAATATCGTTTGAGATTTTTTGCTGGAAATTTAGAACAGTAGATTGATTTGCACTGGATTGGCTCATGGCTAACTGGTCGATCAAAACACAATCATCGCAATGCCACTGAAGGTTTGGAATATTAGATAAATAACCCAAAAGAACCTTTTTGTAGTGATGATTCTTTTTTGAGATGCATGAGAAATGAAAAGTGCTCTGCAAGTGCCGTAGAATTTAATCGATTCATCATTATTGTCACTGATAGCACTATCACAGGATTTACAGTCGATATCCATTTTGCTAAATATAACAAATTTTTCGGTGGCCAAAAACTGAATCTCTCCCCTATAAGTCAATGTCCACTATGTCAGTACTCTCCCCTATTAGCTTGAGTTTGACGTTTCTCACGACACCATATAACACCACACAATGTTGAGTCAGAATTGTTTAATACGATTTGTAGATCACAAATATTGACTAAAAAATTTAATGATCAAGCACAAAACACCACAGAATTTGCAAGAGTTGATTTAACTAAATCACAACAACAACACTATTGCGTGCAAAACTGATTATTTTGCGTGAAAAACACAGACTTATAGAAAATTTACCGACGGTACTCGAATATCCACTTAAAGCTACGATTTAAACGAGATGAAAAATAAGAAATTTACATAATTTTAATGAGATTTAGATTTATTAAAATTAAAAAAGAGAGAGCAGTGCAAATAAAGGTTTCAACTGTTTGACAGTTCACTCTCAATGATGATTATGAGTGAGGATTCCTCATTTTTTCCTGGAAATGAGGAAATGAGGACTCCTCTGAGAAACAATCCCTGATAGAGTGTGAGTGTTTGTACTATTTTGTGTATATTTTATTGGTGTGCCTTTTATGTATTTTTCATTGTTCCTGCGTTTGTATTTGAATAGTATGTAAAGACCCACGCGCATGCGATTGAGTGAATGAAAGAATGAATGCTTACCGTGTGAATGCCTCACTTTCAATCTCTCCCTTTCTTATTGCATGTATGTATCTCAATATGCTTGAAAATATGACTGGCCATTTGTTCGCGGATGATTGTCAACAAGCGGACCGTGCTATTTGAGACATTTTAATCATATCTTTTCTCCAGCGCCATCTATTGAGCAGTAGTATTGATGTGATATTTCAATCGTTTCAATGACTCATTTGTTTTTATTATTTGTATCAATAAAAATTTTGTTCGTATTACAATGGATCTAAATTGAGTTCACCTATGTTAAATAAGATGGTGCGGTCAATTGGCATACTCTCGAAGTGCGGTCAATTGGCAAGCTCTCCAATCCCATACAAGCACGGTCCGCTTAATTTCAAGCACATCTCGAAGTCGATTTTTTTTTTTTTTTTTTTTTTTTATTATTAACAATACACCGCCAAAGACTGGCTGTTTTTATTCATTTTTAAGTAATAACATATCTGACAGGGGAAAAGGTAAGGGTCATTAATCGTTTATATCGGATCTCACCACCATTAAAACCTGTATCTTTTGTTTTAGAAAAATCCATTCAAAAATTGCAAGGTTGAAGGATTAAAAATACAATATGTATAAATATTACATTCGATAACTATGCTAAAAATATCACATAATCACAATATCACAATATTAACAATGCTGATGAAGTTCAAAAAGAAATGGTTTAATTACAATCATTGGATTTGTTGTTTCAACCTAAAATTCAATTTATCACAGGCAACTAATTGAGATTTAAAAATTGGACGGTAAGCAGATTCTTTAAACAGTTCATCAATGAAGTTTGCAAGTTTACACATCTGATTTATTGGTGCGGTATGTTCATTAATAAGTGATAGATTTTTTATTCTAGAAGACTCCACCGACGTTTCACGACGATTCACGAATATTGAATGGGTTTGAATGAAGCGCAATATCGTTTTTTATCTGTGGACATGGGATAATGTCGTTCAATACGTCGTAGAATAAATGAGTCGACCGGAATAAAAGTGAGAATACACCGGCTCTAGATCAGTACTGCGACAAGATAATCAAAAACGCTGAAGTGAACCATGAATATTGTTGAGTGGCAGCAACGGTCCATAATTTTCGCTATCAATGTTTATTTTTAGTGTAAAATAAGCATTGATAGCGAAAATTATGAACCGCTGCTGCCACTCAACAATATTCATGGTTCACTTCAGCGTTTTTGATTATCTAGTCGCAGTACTGATCTAGAGCCGGTGTATTCTCACTTTTATTCCGGTCGACTCAAATGGTCTTACGTACGTAAAACTAACTTTTCCGCACATTTCCCGAAATTACTGATTTGTATTGGATTTCAAGTCATTACGATGAGATCGAATTTCGAGTCATTACACATCATGTGATTTATATTTAAATTTAAAAAAAAAACGACTGAACATCTGAGTTGCTAATTTTTACTTCAACGTTCTCTATTTTTGAATTGGTAATAACAATTACGAATTAGTTCACTCTGATGTGAACTTTCAATTCATTGCAACGATAGATATGATTCCACATTTATTTTATGTATAAATTTCGTTAAAAAGTTAATGAGCATTCAAATTGATGAAATTAACACAGATCAAAAAATCACAAATACTTCATCCAATTTATTTACAGAATTTTAATTTTGCCCCGAAAATTGAAAATTTGTGAGGGAGGTAGACTTAAATCTCATCAGAATGACTTGAAATTTTGTGTGACTTATTTATTTCATAAAAAAATGATATTCTGAAAATTCCAATTCGTTAAATTGTGAACTTAAGATAGTCGCCATACAAATCTTTCGTTTTGACCTCGAAAAGACGCCGAAAATCGAAAATTTTGCAGGGGAGGTAGTCCTAAATCTAATCGGAATGACTTGAAATTTTGCATGACTTATTTTTTTGATAAAAAAATAATATATACAAAGTTTCAATAGGATACAAGGTGAACTTAACATATTCGCCATACAAATTTTCAGTTTTGACCTCGAAAAGATACCAAAAATCGAAAATTTTGTAGGGGGGCTAGTCCTCAATCCAATCGGAATGACTTGAAATTTTGCATGACACATTTTTTCCATAAAAAAATAATATTCTGAAAGTTTCATAATGATACAACGCGAAATAGTCATAGTCCCCATACAATTTTTTTTTAAATATATTGAAAAACAACCAATTTTTTGATTCGACTCCACTAGAGCTACCCGAAAAAATTAACGTACAACGTACAACGGACAACGTACCACACACGGACAAAAAATTACTCCGCGAATGGTTGCAATCGTTTTTTCTAGGTTCAACACGCATAGAAAACTTATTCCGAGCGTTTTGAATTTTTTGGACCGATCGCAATACCTTTACCACACACAGTGGTGTGTGCGGAAAATTAAAAACAGCAAAGCTGCATTGATACGCCTCCTTTCAAGTTTCATCATTTGCAAATTTTCCAGTCTACATTTATATGAAGAAATATGATAGTTTTTTTCTGCAGATGGATATTCTCTCAATGCAAATTTTGTAAATTGCTTTTGCACCGATTCAATTAAGTCTATCGATATCGAGTAATATGGTAACCAAACGACACAACAGTATTCAAGCAATGATTGAATTAGAGTGTTATATAAAGTCAGATGTGAATATCATCATATACATTAACATTGATGACAATTCGAATCGAGGCGATTTTTCGTCGGTGGCTCTCCATGCGACTCATGTCAGAACTACCGGCGAACTGACAGCACCGCTTTAATCAAACACATGTTGGTTGATCATCACTCAGAAGCTCCTTACATCATATTCATGATTTGAATCGTAAGTTTTATTATATGGAATTGTAACGTCTATCATGGCATGTGCGGCATGTGCAACTTGTTTCTATAGCGAATAAATAACATGAAAAATATGAACGTTGTCGGCGAGAGAATGTCGTTGCTTTGAGTTAAAACGAGCCAATAAAATGGATGGTTTATAGAATGCATTATATAAACGCAGCTCCTGCAAAAATAAACTAAACACATTAATTGGATTTCAAACTTCATTTTATTGGCTCGATATCCTCGGAAAAACAAAGTTCACTCGGGTAAAAATTGAAAAAAACGCTTATGTGCACTCTTTTCAATCTCACCCTCTGTTATTTTGTGAACGCTTCGCTTTGAATGTTGCCAATTTTGCTGTCTTTATTTTTAAGTGTTTGAACACGAGTCCGTGCATCCCGTGCATTGTTTGTTTTATCGGTTTTATCTCCTTCTTTTCCACTCCGTATGCCGATTCTCACTGATTACTTTGCAATAGCAGTTTGAAAAAAAATAAACATAAATCGTTTTAAGTTTCTCAATTTTTCATTTATTTCCTCATGATGCTCATGATCATGACCAATGCAAAGAATGATGTCATATTATTGTCCTTTGAAATTTACTAAACGAGTATATTTCTGCCGAATGAGCTCATCTTGTCTCTCTAATGTGATCTGTTTCGATATCTGAGAAGTCCTCATTGCAATATACTGACCAACTACACATTTTACAAATTGATATTTGTGGTTGTAATCACACTTAAATTCAGATTTGGGATAAATCAAATCGAAATTCATAGTACGAAATATGAGGCAGTACAAGACTTTGAAATAATAATTAGACTTTGTTTGATGACCTTTATAAACCTTAAAAAATTTCTCCGCGTTTTTGCAAATTTCAACCGTGCTTGAGCATGGTTTCCAGCTTGAAAATTTCGAATCGATAGACGAATCTTTCTCATTTTCAAAGAAAACCAAACGACAACTGTTGCAATGGAATGTTTTGCATTCAACGATTTTCTGCTCAATTTTTGAAGCTGAATAGATGGTCATAAAATGTGAGGTTCCATCTAACAAATGATTCCCAGACAAGATTTCCACTCCACCCTGCGGCTCGATTCCCTCCTCTTCCCCAAGTTCTTCGAAAATTGCGTCTTTTTGGCTTTCATATGTCAACTCATCGATTTGGATTCTTGCTCTTCTAGATGACACAAAGTAAATATTCGAGTAGAAACTATTTTCCGGCAAGTTCATATCGAACATACGACAATTGCTAAATGCAGACAAATCCATTCGCATGTTGCACTGAACTCTACGATACCCGCCTTTGAATTCCTGTACGTTTGGGTTATTGTTGTATCCGCTAGATTGCCGTATTCGCCCAAAAAACGCTTCTAGGACATCTTGCAAAAGATTATAAGTTGGGATGCTAGTAATCAAATGCTTTTCCTCAACGTATTCCTCGTACATTCGCATCAATGATTCTCCAGCAACGATAAATCCCCTGAATGAGGTCTTATGCGAGGAATTTAAAATGGGAACTTGCTCAACTCGGCTGATGACTTTTTTCTTCTCCTGTTTCGACTTTGGTCCTTTGCTTTTCACGGTGCGATAGAATGTCACTTCGACTCTAAGTGCTTTGAAAACCTCAATCGTTTCTTTGATAAAATCGAAAACCACACGTTTATTCTCCGCGCACAGCTTCCTCTTGAAAATATTGCGGTCGTTCGAAAATCTGCTATTGAAAATGTCGAACAAAGTATTCATTCTTCGAATAAAGTCCACAGTTGGTTTCGCACCCTGGAACTCTGGTACATTCTGTTCCATCAAAAATTCGACAGAGCGTGCAACTGATTCGCTGAATGTTTCCGCTGCCAATCGTACATTCATTTCATGATTTTTCCATTCAACATGTTTTTTAGTCAATTTATGACAATGAAAATCGTTTTTGCATGAAAACTCATACAAATCTTTAATGTAGCGCCATTCGATTTTGTTACCGTTTGGTGCGAAAAACACATTACATGAAGCCAGTCGATTGCGGACCAATTTCTCCATATGACATGGATCTGGAATGATATATATTTTTTGGTCATTGATGGGATTTATGATGTACGGCTTCAATTTGCGATTACTACCCGTGCAATTCACGCTCAAATTTGCACCGAGCAGTTCAAATGCAGGCGCATTGGCAGAATGACCATCGGACGTGATATTGGTAATCATTATTCCAGAATTTGTTACCGCTGCAATGACCTGATCTAGCATCGTTCGCCGCTCTGTTGCCACTAATTCGTTTATAAAGTAATAACATACAGGGAATTCAAAATTTACTTCAATTCCATTCAACATAAAAACAATAGCTTGTTTCGCAATGGTTTTGTCGGCCTTTTCACCATAATTGACAAAGCCAACATAATTCATTTCGCTGAGAGAAAAAGAAATTTGTTGTCGTATGTGCATTTCGTCGTATACGAGGCTGCACATCAGCTTGTGCTTCTCCTCCATTTCAAATTCTTGAGCAATTTTGCTCAAACGTTGCATGTGATCGTCCACAATTCCCGGATCACCTCGTATATCAGAGTTTGCAAACCATTTTTTGATCGTCACAAGGGCTGGCAAGTGATTGTGAAATGTTTTTCTCACAAATTCATACGCGCGTGGACTATAGCAGATGAGTCCTAAACAGAATTGACGAACATTCGGCGGATATTTGGTTCTAGAAGCTATGCCGTGGTGAAGAACGCGGTAAAGTTCGTCATTTTTGTACAGCTCCAAGGTCTTTAACAGCTGTTCATCAATCAACCAATTCTTCTTCAGACTAGATAGAGAAGAGTCAAGCTTGCGTTTAGTAGTTTCCAAATAATGAATTTTCTTATTGGCCTTGTTCAAACTATTTCGTTGATTTTGAATTGTATCTTTCAACCGTGCAATCAGTTCGTCCTTTTCTACACAGTCCTTACATTGAAGAACTCTGTGAACTCTGTTGCGATGGTTGCGATGGTTCATGTTATCAGAACTATCTATAATATCTATAACAATGGTATCTGGCGATAGAGGTGAGTCCGTTTGAATTGAGCACTTCTTCATAGCTATTGCAATTGTCGATACCGGTGGATCCGGAACATCGATTGGCTGTATTTCATTCATTCCATCCGTCGAAATCCTAAAATCAATAACAAATAGAATAGAGTATATTCATAATGATTCAGTTACATCACTTCAGTCACTTCAGTCACAGGAGTCACAGCAGCGAAATAATTTTTCAAAAATAAATTCACCTGTCCGTTTGGATGGAGCAATTACTCTTAGTCCTCTTAGCCGTTGCAATAGTCGATACTGATGGAAATTGATCACCCATTTGCTGTACACCAATAATCGTGGGTACAGCATCAGATCTTAGCCGTTTGTAATGTAAGAAACACTGGCCTTCAAAGTGCTCAAAGCATAGCGTTCCATTAATAATCATCGTTCGTTCGATGCCAACAAACAAATGCCATATTTCCGCTATTTTTGGATCTTTCGGAAATCTAATATAATATAATATGAATGAATGATAAAAAATGATAATGGATGACATGGTTACTTCGATATGAATTAGGCTGGTGAGTATGGTCAGTATGGTGCACAAAAGGAAAACGGATGTGAAGTCACTTTGATAAATATCAGTTTTGGAAAACCAAATCAATAGATGACTATTCTAGAACATGAAATTTAAACAAACTTGATATGGAATTTTTTTTGCATCGTTTACGATCGATTTAAAAATAAAATCCTTTATATTTGGTTTAAAACGAACAAACTGTACAGAGAAAGTGATTTCAATTGAGAAAAAAATTATTCACCTGTACATTCTTATGTTTGCATTACTTGTGCCTTTGAAAAATCTACACGATTTCAGAATACAAAATCTCTTTCTATTTGAATTATTCATGCCAAAATTGTAATTGTATTTGTTTCCAAAATAAAAGTGAAACCAATTCAAAATCGATAACATGAACTGAAAATGGAATTCAACCGATGATTTCAAAACATTCAACGCATTCAACAGATTACAATCATTACAATGCATACTGTGATTAAAATGATTGAAATTGGAAAAATTAAACAATAGAAACGAATTTCATGATTTTCTTGCGCTTTCTATCAAACATAAACCATATTAAGCACATAAAGCACATAAACGCCATAAACCGCATAACGGGCATAACGGACCTAACGGACCAAACGGACGATGGGATAGACGGGATAGATGCGCATGAAGACAATTTTATGTTTCCTTTTGTTTCGTTCGTCTCATTCGCCTCATTCCTCTCATTCGTCTCATTCGTCTCATTAATTGCCAATCCATTTGTCGTTGAAATATTTGTATGTATCGCGCATCTCACTTACACCACTTACACCCTTTACACGCCTTACACCACTTACACACAACAAACAGAGAGAACACAACTATTGCAATCATTGCAATAGTCGTTGCCGCGGTTGTCGTGGTTTACGCCGTTTACGCGGTTTACGCCGATGTTCAAATCTGTTCTCTTTATCCTCTTTTCTTTCTTTTCCCTTTTTCCCTTTATTTCAAATATTCGCCGAACTTGCCAAAGGTACCAAACCTCATTCCAATTCTTTTTTTCAATCTAGCGACACGCACTGTCTTGAACGGCTTCAACGGCTTGAACTCAAACAGAAACTTGTGAAATAAATAAAAATAAACTATATCAATCAAAATATAATACATATAACAATAGATATTATAGCTATTTAATATTTGTTGACCATCAAAACCATCGAAATCATCAAAATGAACGGTGAAAATCGTGAAAATGGACAAAGTGCACGTGGGGCCCCAACACGCCGAGTTGGTCGAGGTGGCAGAGGTAGGAGAGGTAGCCGAGGCGGCCGTTTTGGTGGAGCAGGACGTGGCGGTGATGGCGGTCGTGGTCGTGGCAGATATGATGACGACCCAACCTATCGTGCTCCCAAAATCGTTAAAAAACCAGCTGGAATACAATTAGTATGGGTCCGGCAAATGGGTGAGTACAACCGGTACATACGGATAAATACTACAGCATCAGCTATTGAAATATTCACAAATAACTATTGAACGTTTAAAAATAACTATTGCAATAGTTGCTGTCGAAAATATCATTTCGAAAAATTTAAACAATTTCACAGTCACTCGCGTTCCACGCGGTCCACGCGGTGTAGTCTCATACATAAAACATCTTTTTTTAAATTCACAGTTACACGCTCAACCCGCAACCAGCTTGAACAGCATGGCATCGAACGAGAGGCTGTCATTGCACTTTCACGTAATTTCAGGATTGAAACCGTTAGTCACCTGTCACACCAACCCGTCGATAGATTGGTAGCTCGCGGACGCCGTGCATCAATTGCCTCATCGAATCTATTCGCATTCGGAACTGATCTTCGCGAAGCCGGTTTCGATTTTTTTGGACGCGTTCCACGGAACATGAACGTGATGGTTCATCGACAGACGAATGATGCGATTGTTACAACCACATCAACAGTTGCCCCTATCGTTGTTAGAAATTTGGATCATTTGGATCTCATGAATTCCAACGCAAGTACCAGCGCAGGCCAAGAATCCATTGATTCAAATATTGCAACGGTTGCAACAGTCAATTCTGATGTTGGTGCAAGTAGTGCAAGTACTAGTGCTGCTTCAGCAGCCATGAACGACGGAGAATTCCATCGATTGATGCGTGATCAGGTAAGTTGATGCGTGACTTCACAAATAAAATTGAATAAATGTCATAATATTAAAATATATTTCTAGGCTGGTGCAATTGGTGGCGCAGACCAAGGATCTATTGATTCAAATATTGCAACTGTTGCAACAGTCAATTCTGCAAATGTAGCTCATGTGTTTGCAATTGGATCACCTTATTGTTTCAGCTGCTCCAACGGCTCCAACCGAATCAATCAATGCAATCAATGCAATGGTCGATGTTGGCACAACAACGCGCAATACCGCTGATATCGATGACAAGCATAATCAGGTATATTTGATACATTCATCTTCCTATGTTCTTCTATCTAATCTTTCTTCGATTTTTACAATTGAAATAAACACAAATCATTTTTAGGTCGGGGCGGTTGGTGGTGTCATTGCTGTCATTGGCTATGATCCAAATTTGGCAAATTTGGGTGCAAGTCGTGCGAGTGCTACTCGTGCTACTACTGCGAATGAAAAAATGTCCGAAGCTGATTGGTGGCAGCTCATTGAAACAGAACCAGCAAAACACCGCACGGGTGAAGATGAAAATCATGAAAATCATCCTAAACTTTTACTTGTTGCCAATACTAGCGATACAAGCAATACAAGCGATACAAGCGGTCCATTCGATTTCGATTTATCGCTTCTCAATGACATTTCGGACGTTGGTGAAGACGAAAATAGCGATGGTACATTGGGTACATTGCTCAGTGTGAACGATATTCAATGGCTTTACGGCAATCAGCCTGGTTTTTCCGATTCTTGCAATCCGTCGGACAATGTTTCCAACGATAAGCCCGATAAGCCCAATGACAACCAAGTGTTCCGTGATGACCGCGGCGATGACTCTGACGCTGATGATAGCGATGAAGATGATGCATACGATTATAAGGAGCATGATGAATATAGTGGTCGATCCACCAACGACAATAACGAAGCCATTGAATCCATTGAATCAAATGAAAGTGAGGTCAATGCCATTTGCAACATCATTCGATCCTTAACAATTGTTGCAAAGGTCGATCCGCCAGCATCGTTTCGATCGCGCACAGAAATTCTAAATAATTTTCATCCATTTCAGCGACTACCGAATTTACCATTCACTATGTCCGGTCGCGCACGTCGAGTGATGTCCGTAGACTCGCACTTCTCGCGCTACAGTGAAGAAAATCCAGCTTCGGCCGAACCATCCGAACCATCACCGCCAATGCCACCAATGCCAGTTCGCCCAGTTCGCCCAGTTCACCGCCATCGTCCATCCTTTGTTCCGGATTTGCCAACCATTGATGAATCGTTCGACAGCTCAATCCTTCACAAGTAGTTTTTTTTCTTGCCAAAGACGTGTATAAATAAAAAAACAAATCAAACCCTAATTTAAAATGTTCTGCACGTCTTTCCATTCCCCAAAACAAGCACTTTTTCTTACAATTTAGGGATATTGCATTTGATGTAACAAATTTTCGATGCAATGAAAGAATAAAATTCAAGAAAAACCAATTTTTATTTAAAACTACATGCATTCTTTATGGGCTCACATAAAATTGTGAAATAAGATACAATAATGCCAATAATGATATACTTAAACGAATTAAACCACTGCAACGATGGTTGACTGGGTTGACTGTGATGTCGGCTCAATTTGTTGAAAAAAGTCGCCTCGCTCAAAAATAAATCGAAACTTTTGCAAGAATCATCGCAGTTCGACTGCTGCATCGGTGACATTGTGTCCATCGCATTTGCCGCATTTGCGCTGAGTAGCAAATTGTTTGGAATCATATTGGAATCCAATGCCGGCGATGAATCGAACAGAGAAAATTCCTTTTTTACTACTGTCCGAGCGCCATCAAATTGATGCGTCGCTGCGGCCGCTGCCACATTGTTTAGCAGAACGTTATTAAGATTTGAATTACTATGCAAACGATGCAAACCATGATCCGTTGAATTGGCCATTGTTATCGTATTTATACTTGGCAACGTCTGTTGTTGTTGTTGTTGTTGTTGTTGCATCAAATTTTGCATTTTATTCATATTATGGATATTATGCTGTTTATTTGTGTCCATTGGATGACTAGATACTTTCGGTGCTGAGATTTGTGTCAAATGCAGACTTACTGGTGGCGGAGTAGGAGGCGGCTGGATTCGCTGGATTTGAGTGCTAAGATTGATTTTCTTAACGATTACGTTCAGACTTGGTGAATTTGTTGAAATTGGCACAAGGAAATTCTGCATTGTAGCGGCTCCTTGTCCAACCATGCCAATAAATGTGTGTTTGAAGAAAGATCGAATGATTTTAATAGGTCTGAATAACAATGACAACTGACAGCGTCATACGAGTCATAACACACCGTAAAAATCAGTGTAAAACTGACATTGGCCACGCGATGGTGCCACTGATTTTTAAAGTGTGTTTTGACGCTGTCAGTCGTCATTGATATTCAGATCTGTATAAAGTCTTGAGCGTACGTATTCAGATTTCTTATGTCAAAGCAAAAGCGTTTGATAAATCCAAGTGTAGATTTTGCTTTAGACACTATCACATTTATGTGGCTATCAAAGTTCAGCTTCGAATCCACAATCACACCAAGGTCCTTTTGCTCTTTAACTCTCTCAAACACGTGATCCCCATAATGGTAATTTCCAATAATGATGTTCGATTGTTGTTTGTTGGTAATTAACATCACTGAACACTTGTTTAAATTTAGGTGTAAATCGTTTGCGATACACCATTGCCCAATTTATCGATAGCACGTTGAAGCTTCGATGTGTCCATAGCGGAATCGATTGCAGCTGCAATTTTAAGATCATCAGCAAACAAAGATATAAACACATCAATACCCAATTCCTCAAATATGTCGTTGATAAAGAGTAAAAATAGTGTAGGGCCCAAGTGACTTCCTTGAGGCACACCCGAGTTTACTATGAATTCCCTGGAACATCTACTATTCTATTGATGAGATGAATGACAATTGTTCGATGTCTTGACCTTTTTTGACTAGCAGCGTACATCTGAAGTCTTTGTTCGGTTCGAGTGAAGCATTGGTTGCAATAAAGTTCGTGATCATTTTGTGTGTGACTGATTTGTCCAATCGCGATACGTGCATTGATTTGTTGAATTCGATTTTTTGCTTTGGTTTCGGTATGATTGGTGCTTATGCAACAGCAAATCCAGCTGTGCCGGTTAGTTTGCCTGATTAAGCTGGTGGAAGTTTCTTCAGTTTGGTGCTAGTCGGTTTTGGTGAATTAGTTAGATCAGTTTGATCAAGTCGACGTTTCACTGTAATGTGTTGCCGTTGTTCAGTACGTTGCTGCTTGATAATATTCGCGAAAGAATCTGGTTGCGATGATAAAGCGTTCTGAGTTTGCGTCATTAACTCGTTCACTTTACGTTGTGTGTTCAATGCAATAAAGATTTTGATTAATGGCATAAGGTATAGTGCATAATATTGACATGCAAGATTATTTCAAATTTCGTGATGAAGTGGTACGCCATAAACAACAAAGCACTGTCGCTGTGTTGCTTGATTACGTTTCGCAAGCAACGTACGCAAGCAGCAGCGCGTGTGTGCTATGTCGCCGTATGCGGATATTTACATGCTGCTTAGATACATGCAATGCAGGAAACGAATCCGAATCGAATGATGCAATTTGCAGCACAACATATTTACAATAATACGGATTAATCGGCAAAATTGATGTTTTTTTAAATTTTGTATATCATTGCACGTAAATTGAATATAATTTTTGTTTTTTTTGCTATTTTTTAATTCTCTTGAATATTTTTACCTTTTAGCGCACAAAATTACTTTGTATCCATTATTTTTCAAACAAATATGAACTGAAGAACACATTCATGCCTGCTAAATTCCTTCAATAGTCGCAATGTCATGCAACTTTGAGAATAAATCACAGAACATTTCATGTCATTACACGTCATGAACATTTAAATTTAAATTTAGATAAAAAAAAAAAACAAATAACGATCTCAGTTTCTAATTTTTACTCCAACGATCGTTCGCTGCTTTTGAATTGGTAATAACAATTACGAATTAGTTCACTCTGATCTGAACTTTCAATTCATGCCAACGATAGATATGATTCCACATTTATTTTATGTATAAATTTCGTTAAAAAGTTAATGAGCATTCAAATTGATGAAATTAACACAGATTAAAAAATCACAAATACTTCATCCAATTTAATGACAAAATTTGAATTTTGACCCCGAAAATTGAAAATTTTATAGGGAGGGAGTCTTAAACCTCTTCAGAATGATTTGAAATTTTGTGTGACTTATTTATTTCATATAAAAGTATTATCCTGAAAGTTTCAATAGGATAAAATGTGAACTTAAGATATTCGCTATACAAATTTTCAGTTTTGACCTCGAAAAGACCCCGAAAATCGAAAATTTTGCAGGGGAGGTAGTCCTAAATCTAATCGGAATGACTTGAAATTTTGCATGACTCAATTTTTTCATAAAAAAGCAATATCCTGAAAGTTTCAATATGATACAAGGTGAACTTAAGATATTCGCCATACAAACTCTCAGTTTTGTCCTCGAAAAGACCCCGAAAATCGAAAATTTTGCAGGGGAGGTAGTCCTATATCTCATAGGAATGACTTGAAATGTTGTATGACTTATTTTTTTCATAAAGAAATTATGTTCTGTAAAATGTCAGCGAATTTTTATTCTAAGATGGGTAACAGTAGGTTTTTAACTTCAATTTTATTTTTAAGTTTACTGTAAAATAGCAGTTTTGTATTGTATTTTTCTTGTGCGTCTCGTCTGCTTTTCTGCTAACCTCGAATGAATGTTCGGTTCGCCAAATGCTACCAACTTGACCGAAACATTCAATGACGCTACGCACACCAATGGACATCAGTAAAACTACTTACTTCTTCTACACTCTACTCTCTGTATACACGTCTACTATACAATATGGACATAGCCTTACTCTGTTATTCTTTACAACTCGACCGTTCTGACCATAAATCGACCCGAATTATCTCATTCCTCTTAATGTTATCTAAAGCGGGTTCTATTTCTAGACCCATCAGTGTTGCACCAGGGACATCAGGTGGATTATCAAAGGCTGGGTCGACCCATAATTTTAATTTCGAGGCATCCAAGATGCCATCATATGGCATTTGGGTAATTCGCACACAATCAATGTCCCTTATGACATAACGATCATTGGGCAACTTCTTGTGAACGACATAAGTCCCTCTAAATTTCGGAATCAGTTTCTTGTTTTGTCCCAAAGTGGTGTCAACATTTTTCATCACCACAAAATTTCCCTCTTCAAACTGAGGAGCGGGTTTATGACACCGACTGAAGTGCTTCAAATTGGTTTCTTGTGATTTACGTAAAGTTTCATAAGCTTTTTCCCCAGAGTCCGGTCATTGTGGGAACACGACAAAAGCGCCATTTACACCCGTGGCGGAAATAATAATTTCTTGCTAATTGATGTGTCTCAGAGTAGACACTCACTTGAGGTTATTCTGTGTGCTCTCTGCTCGACACTCATTCAGTGAGCCACATAACTGTGTTCGCTTTCTGCGATCATGTTTTAGCATGTTCACTATTTGTGATTGTATTTAATAGAATACAGTTTGGCATTTAATAGATAAAAGTAGGAATAGATAATATATTGTTCGAAAAGAGAAGACAAAGATTGAATTCCAGCAATGTATCAATTAGAATACGAATAAGTGCTCCGAACACTGAAGGTACGTGGCGCTGCATACGCGTTTTTGATGTTCTTCCGGAATACTTCTCGTGTATTTGTAGTTGAAGCAGGGTATAATCGGACGAATTTTGTGAATGCATCAGTGATAACCAGTAAATGTTTCTTATGTGACCCAACAGAGGGCAGCGGGCCTAAATGATCCACGTGAATTGTATCAAAGGGAATAGGTTTTTTTCAGAATGGGGTGTAGGGTGACCGCATTACCATGGGCCGATGCCGAATAATAAATACACTTGACACAATTATCAATGAAATTTTTGACACGTGATTTGACATAAGGGAACCAATAATGTTTCTTAATTTGTGTACAACACTTATTCACTGCCAAATGACCAACCTTCTCGTGCATAAGTCTAATAACATTATAAGGCCTCTCATCCTCCTGTTAATTTACAGGAATTTCTGTAAATTCTGGCCCATTCCCGTATTCCCGTATTTTTGGAATATTTCAGGATATTCCTGTATTGTTTAACTCATGCTTTTTGAAAAAAAAATTGGATAATTTTTTTTTGGAAACATCAAAATTCGATAGAAAATGCACTTGAATGAGATTGTTGTTAGACTATGTTATACGGTACGAGCTATTCTGTACATTTGGTGTATTGTATATTCTTCTATCCGCGCCAAAATTTTCATTTCAGATATCCTCAGCGCATGGCAACGATATATCGTTTGCTAAATCAAGGAAGAAAATATAAACAATAACAAAAAAAAAACACAAAGCAGCGAAGACGAATACTGCACACAACACAATTACGAGCATACGCTATTACGATCATGGCTCATGATTCATGCGTGAGCGCGGACACACAAAATCTTCCGCAGTTCCTTCTCCATTTCTGTTTATGCATACATTTCGTGCACGAAAACGCAACGAACACTATGCGAAAGAAATCATGTTTTCATCTGTTCAAGCGGTAACAAATGAGATTTCTTTAAAATGTACAGTATACACTGTAGAGAGTACATCATTTCGAACAAACATAATTTTCGCTTGAAATCAACTGTCCATGTTCCCAAATAATAAACAATATGTAACACAGCAAATAATCATGTCCAAATCGGGTAAAAGAAAGATCGATTTATTTTCTTGTTTACACTTTCAGCGTCAAAGTGACGCTCGCCAGTGATGTTCCTTCAATGCTGAAAGAAAATGTTGTCTGTCAATAAGCAAAGCCATGAGTTTGGCACTTTGCAGCGACACAATGCACGGCAAGGGCTATACTTTTAGTTCATTATTAGTTGCCGAGTGCGAAACATACTCTTGTCTGTGAACGAATAAACTGAAAAGTGTTTTGTGTTTCTTTTTGTGGAGGTATAGTTGAACATATTTTTGATTATGGGATCTTCCAAATTTGAACATTACTAAAAAAAGCGAAATATTTTAAGTTGCAGCAAAGAAAGCAAAGTTACAATTTACAATTACAAAAAAAAGGCTTACATAAATCACCTCTAAAGATGGAACAGTTAGAGCCAAATGTAAATGGTGCAATACCGATTTCTCCAACGGGACCGTACTATTTGAGACATTGTAATGAGATCTATTCTTCAGGGCCATCTATTGGGCAGTAGTATTGATGTTGTTGATGTACCATATCAACACAAACCATACAAATATAAAACAAATCATACATACAAAAAAAATACACAAGCATTGATACAAATCGACGTCACAAAATCTTGACCACTCACTCCGTTCGACAAACACAAGTGCGAAGATCCGCACAAACGGAGAGACCAGAAAAACAACAACAAACAACACAGACTACTCTCTCTCTATGATAGTGAGATTAGCATATCCACTCACTCTTTCAAATGAGTGGAAGAAAAACGTGCTGCTATCACCGTACTCACTTCAATACATATGCTCTTACGGAAGAGCATGGGTATAAAAGGCCGAGCGTCGGCGATACTCGGTCACTTCACTTGCGACTTTCAACAGAGCAAGTTCTCTCGAGACTCCAGCAGATCGAGGTAAATGATAAGTCACTCGCTGATTATCAATGCGCCATTTACTGAGCATTTCATTTTGCATGAAATTCATCGAAAGATTTTGATCTTTTGCATGGAAATCTATGACAAGTCACTAGCTGATTGTCGAAAGCATCATTTAACTGAGCATTTCGTATGAATGTTACCGAAGGTTCTTGATTTTCTCTGCAATAAATTCATGACACCAATTCACTTCTTTCATAAATCGTCACACACTTTAACGCATGAAAATTTACGGTATCAACGAAACGTCATACAATTGTTTGTACCAAAACCTCGGTTAGTGAACTTTCGTCACGGTCATCTATGACGTCACTATATTTCTACACCAGTTCTGAAACCTTTCAACAACAAAATAAAATCCAAACCATTCAAAGTAAAAACCATTCAATCACACTCATATTAAGTTCTTTCTTTTCACTCATTCTATTGAACAGAATTGCATAAGCACACACACGCACACACGCACGCACACACGCACACACACATACACCCACACACACACAGATACACACCACAGTTATTCAAAAATGCCTAACCACATCCCAACATGTAATTATTTCCTAAAATATAGTTAAAAAACATAAAAAAAACAGCATTAGATTTAAAACCTTTAAAATCAAAATCCACAGCCAAGTTTTCGGCAAAAACATTTGGTCCCTCGAATCGGAGTCATCAGCCAGCAATACGCAAAACCATACAACAAACTGCGCTGATCGCACAACCACTATCACCCGCTAATGCTACCTGTCAAAAGGCACACTTTGATCGGCAGCAAAAGAATCTCGATTCATCAACAATCAGAACAATTGCAGTAACTGCAGCTACAAACACAAAGGAATGTCGCATCATCGAAAGTCCGGTTACAGTGACGTCAACAACTGAAACACCACCAGTAACACCAACAGAGCACGAATCATTCAAATTTGATACAGTAGAGGACATACTCTCCATAAATCCTGCACACGATTTTTTACTGGATGAAGACTTACTCGTGAGCAGCAGTGACACCGAGAATCCAAATAAAACACCGGACCTAATATCGAATCAAGGTAAATCACTTGTGCCAGTCTCACCACTCGCTGCGGAACCACAACTGGTAACACCATCAACGACATCAATCGCTGCGGAACCACAACTAGTAACATCATCGACTACTTCAGTCGCTGCGAAACCGCCAATAAAAATCGCGAACGCAAAGTCACGACTACCAAGTGAATTGCTCACGTCATCAAGAAAGGTGCCTCCAAATCAACGGTTGCACAATATCCAACAACGAGTTGAGCAAGATCTCAAACGTCGCCACCAAAATTATCAGTGACCAAGGGTAGAAATTCCACCAAAACGAGTACCATCTCCAACGTTCGCACGTTACAATCCAGGACTAGTGCATCCAACACCTCAGCAACCACTAAATCCAGCTCCAAGAAACGTTACGGTGATCCATAACTATTACGGTCAACCACCACATTACCGGCAGATACATCAAAAGGGCCCATCTAGCAGTCATCAAAATCGCAATGAGGACCCCTTGTTAATGAATCGAAATCAATTCAAACGATATTGCAAACGCGTATCGAAAGAAACTGGTGACCATTTTGCCCAATTACGACGTGAAAAAAAACATCAATCAAATTAAACCAACTCAATTGTTTTTTTTTTCTGCTTCTTGGAATCGCCTTACTCACCTCCCTTATTCTTTTCGGTCATTCACACCCCTTAACTTTCACAAAATTTAGACTGTAAGCTGAATTTATAGGATTAACCTCAAGTTATTAGACTATAAGCTGAATTTACTAGATCATAAGCATTTTTTTTTCCTTTTTGTTAACACTTTTCCATTGAAATTTCTAGCATAAGATAACCAACCAAAAAAACCAATTGAAACAACCAAACTGAAGATCATTAAAACTAGATTGAAAACCTGAAATCAATTCGTTTTTAATTCAAGGGGTTAAAGAGGAAAAAGGGGGACGAACCAAAAACAAAAAATGACTAAATTAGAAAAGCTTTTATCCATTCGCCTGCGAATCATTGGTGATTTTGATTACCACGTTGAAGAAATAAAACAATTCACTGCTGACAGCAATACAACGGCTATCACATTTCGAACTGCCGCATTAGAAAAATCATTTAGAGAATTTGTAGATATTAATGACGAGCTAGAAAAACTCGGACAATTTCATGATCTTGAAAACATAGAAACAATTCAAAATCACAATCGGAAAATACAAAATAAATATTTAGAGGTTAAATTACATTTGAGCACTATTCAACCTGAAGAAACAACGTTGAACTCAACATTCTATCCTACAGCACCTCAAAACTATAATGAAATTGAAATAAACTCATCAACATCATCAACCTTGACTAAACAATCTGGAATTAAACTACCAAACATCCAACTCACGCCATTTGATGGTAAATTTGAAAAATGGCCAGAATTCAAAGATATGTTCATGTCACTCATGACGAGGTGACGATGTAGAAAAACTAACTCATTTAAATTTTTTTTTGGTCGGTGGGCCTCGATCAATAATTCAACACTTGGGCATAAAAAATGGCAATTATGAAATTGCATGGAAATTATTAACCACACAATATGAAAACAAAAATGCCATTATAGAAGCACATTTACGAAACTTTGCGGACATTACCACCATCTCACATAACTCACCATCATCAATCCGTAATGCCATTACTACAACACGCAGTTGCTTGGCAGCAATTAATAATTTAGAAATTATGACTGAAACATGGGATCCGATCATCATTTTTTTGTTAAAAGAAAAACTAGATTCGGAACTTCGAAGTAGATGGGAAGAAGAAAGGAAGGGATCACCTGAGCCAGCCATTCTGAAGAAATTCCTGGAATTTTTAGAAATCAGGCACAAATAATAATGTCATATCCCCAAAAATCAAAGCCATTAAATACAGATAAACCTTCAACAAGAACAATCAAAACGTTCACCACTAATGATAGTGAAAGTAAGGCAATAGCCGATACAAAACAACAATTAGAGTTCATTGATGGAGATGATATCGATGCAACGATTTTACTTAATTATCGCAATGAAAAATGTGGCATATGTGATGAAAATCATCGAGTGTTTACATGTCCAAAGTTAAAAACAAACGGCACTGATGCACTAAAATTAGTAACACAAAAAGAGCTATGCATAAATTGTCTTTACAAGCACAACGTCTCAGCATGTACATCGAAATTCAGTTGCAGAACATGTCAACAGAAACACCATACGCTACTACACGAAGCCCTTGATACAATAGAAACGAATATGTTAAATTTTAATCAAACGTATCATGAACAACGGCCAAAACGAGCATTATTGGCTACAGCTTTTGTAATAAATACGCTTATTTATTAGTAAATCAAAGAGATTATGTTTTCTTCAGATGTAGATTTTTATTATCTTGTTAGAACACATGTATTGCACTAGGCGGTCGATGCTCAACTGAACAGCTATGTCAGTTGACACTCCAATCACTGTCATTAGACATTACGCCATCTTGAATGTGAATGCACTCTTTACAGCTTTAATCCCAATCATAAACGAAACAGGCGAAATACTCTTACGAGCACTCATCGACCCAGGATCAACCGCAAATTTATTAAGTGAAAGGGGAGCACAACTCTTACAATGCAAATGTCAAAAAATAGCTAACATTCCGATGTATGGTATTGGAAATACCAAGACTGGAACAGCCTCCCATCGATCAACGATAATAATTGGCTCAATGTATGATACGAAATTCAAACTTGCCATCGACGCGTACATCACACCAAAAATAACTGCAGTACAGCCCGTATCGTCTCATAATATCTCTGAATGGTCACATATAACCGGACTACAACTAGCCGATCCAAAATATTTTGAAGACGGCACCATCGATTTATTAATCGGAGTACGTACATATGCAGGGTTGCTCGAGAGTGGCTTCATACGTGGACAGCCAAATGAACCCATAGCACAAAAAACCAAATTAGGCTGGATCACAGCAGGTGAATATGAAACTGACATATTTACAAATTTCAACCATATTTATGAACGTAGTGATGAAATGACAAGACATGATGAACACATTTATACCAACACAATAAGCAATGAAGACGTATCAAATCAAATTAAAATGTTTTGGGAAATAGAAGAAGTGAAAACTCAAAAAAATTGGTCTAAAGCAGAGCAAGCTTGTGAAGATTTTTTCATAAAAACAGTCACCAGAGCCCCAGATGGAAAGCTCATGATGCGACTACCATTTAACACAGATACCAAGTCACCAGATTTTTTGGGTGAATCAATTGACCAAGCAAAACAAAGATTCTATCAGTTAGAACGCCGTTTCACGCGAAATCCAACTCTAAAAAAAGAATACACGAAGTGTATCAATGAATACATTGAACTTGGTCATGCAGTAGAAGTACCAATGAATCAGTGCACACACGTCATTCCACACCATGCAGTTTTCAAAGAAAGTAGTACCACAACCAAAACTCGTGTAGTATTTGATGCATCAGCCAAAACAACAAATGGTCATTCACTTAATGACAGAATGCACATTGGGACCCACAATTTTAGAAGACATTTGGGCCGTCTTGCTTCGATGGCGAATGGGTCACATTGCGATAACAGCGGACATTGAAAAAATGTATCGACAATTTTGGATACACCCAGAAGATGCAAAATACCAACAAATACTTTGGCGTGATAATCCAAATGAACCATTAAAACTATATGAGCTACGTACAGTCACCTTTGGTACATATAGCGCACCCTTTTTAGCTATCAGAGGTATCCGTTATATTGCAGAAACACGGAAAGAAGAAGACCCAGATCGAGCAGAGGCCATCATGAAAAGCTTTTATGTCGATGATTGGATAGATTCATTCGACGATGTGGATGAAGCAATAAGAGTCAAAAATAAAATATCACAGACTTTAGAATCGTATGGTATCAATCTACGAAAATGGAATTCCAATGCAACTGAATTAGTCAATGAGCAAATGGTTGACGTCAAAACAAGCCCACAAAGTGCAACAACAGCTTTGGGAATACAATGGAATACAACGACTGATCATCTTAGTTACAGGGTCTCATTCAAACGAGAACCTGAAGTGACAACCAAACGCACAGTCCTCTCCGAAATTGCCTCTTTATACGACCCACTGGGCCTGTTGGCACCCATGATAATGAGAGCAAAAGTCTTTATGCAACAGCTATGGCTAGGCCAATTCACTTGGGATGAACCCCTATCTAAAGATTTATTGCAGGAATGGAAAACAGTCCGAGCATCAATATTGCATTGTTCAAACATCAAAATTCCACGATGGGTTGGATTTAAAATGAATCACAAACATCTCTCTCTGCACGGCTTTTGTGATGCCTCAGAAAAGGCATACGCAGCAGCACTACATTTACGCACAGTTGATGAAAATGATACAATCGAAGTGCAATTATTGACAGCAAAAACAAAAATAACACCCTTAAAAAGGATTTCAATACCTCGTTTAGAACTATGTGCTGCACATTTATTAGCTGATCTCATAGACAAATTCTTGAAATCTATAGACTTGCCTCAAACATCCATTTACGCATGGACAGATTCAGCAATCACATTAGCTTGGATCGCCACACAACCATACAAATTGAAAACATATGTTGCCAACCGTGTATCAGAGATTCAAGGAAAAATCAGAGAAATGGCTGAAAATTCCACACCACATGATACCCAAGAAAATTCCCGAAACAAAAATATTGTATCATCAAGAAAAAGAACCCTTGGTAGAGAGTTTTTTCTTAAAAAGGCATTCAACATTGAATTAATTGCTTCGACAAACAGCATATTGTGCACGTTGGTTAAAACGGAATCGGCAATTCCGATCACAAGCTGAACTCCACACAACAGAACTAGTTCTAGCAAAAAATATGTGGATTCGATATGTGCAAAATTTGCATTATAAACATGAAAAGGAAAATCTCACAAAAGGCAAGCTAATCCATAATTCAAGCCAACTATTATCATTATCACCCATACTTGATGAGACTGACATCATTCGAGTACAGGGTCGCTTAGGAAAAGCCATTTTACCATACAATCAAAAACATCCAGTGATTTTGCCGGTTAAAAGCCACTTTACAACATTAATTATCCGCCAAGCTCACTTCCGAGCTCTTCATGGTGGTCTCCAACTTACACTTCGGACAATTCGTGAGGAATTTTGGATCATCCGGGGAAAAATGATTGTTAAAAGAGAGCTTAATAAATGCATGACATGCTTCAGGGATAAATGCAAACCAGCTCAGCAACAGATGGCTGAACTATTAGCTCCTCAAGTACAGCAAAATCGTCCCTTTGCTCACACTGGTGTAGATTTTGCGGGCTATTTCGAAGTAAAACTTTCCACATTACGAACGGCAACATACACGAAATGCTATATTGCACTATTTATTTGCCTGACAACAAAGGCAATTCATTTAGAATTAGCTAATGACCTGTCAACTCAATCCTTTCTAGCAGTGATGGTTTTTCGTTAGCCAGCGTTGTCTTGTCCTCGGCTTACACCATAAATTGGTAAACACCAAGCGTTAGCCAGTCTACATGTACATTACGCTCAGCTGTTTATGTGCCTATGTGTGTGAGCGATGAACACGTTACGCACAATAGTATGTGTTATGTTTGTGCGCAATGGGCACGTTCAATGCAAAACAGTATTTATTCAAATCGTACGAAATAATAAATAATTTTGACTATATTGCAAAAATAAAAATACAATGTAACATTTTTCTAATTTTAATTATTTCATTTTATTATTAAAAAAATTGTTTCTTCAACTTCCTGTTTGTTTTAAAATAAATGTGTGAGTATACAGTTGCGCCATTGCGCCATCAAATGGATGAATTTCAAATTAGCAGCAAACGTCATGTCAACATTCCAAACTCATTTCAAAAATTTTCAATGACGAACTGAATTTGAACGAAAAGTTGAATTGTTTGAAAGTATCGTACGAAGAAAATCATATTTTTCGAATTAAAAGTAGTAGTTAAAAATGTTTGCAGTTGTCACACTCAAACATTCTTTGGTGAACATAGTCATTCCAGCAGACTGGATTGATGGAAAAGATATACATAAATTTGCGAACGAAGGTTGCAGCCACAGTTGCCCGTACAAAATTTTTTTTTCAAAAGACGAACGTAAAAAGGCAAACTTTACATTGAGCATCAAAGACTATTATGAACAAATGGATGGCGATAGCTGCTATATCGCATTCTTCAGGAAATATTTCGGTAAGTTGTGTGAACGAACGAAATTATTTTTGTGATGTGTATTGCGAAAGATAAGGTTATGTTGTCACATCGTTCAACAATTCTAGATGCAAAGATTGAAGCCGAAGACTACTGCAAAAAGGCACGTCAAGTTTTGCAAACAGACTACAATGACAAAAAGAAACGTACGGCAGCACAGAAAAGTTTTAAGCCCATAACAATCGATGATGATGATAGAGAAAATCCATATGAAGACAAACAAGCGATTCAATTGGAAATTCAATCTAAAATGCAAGAAATGGATGGCCTGTTTTTTGCTTTGGACGACGACGAAGTAGATGAAATCCAAGAAATCTTGGAATTTGTGTACGACGAAGGCGATTCGGATGCATACGACTGTGACTTTGAACAAGTGTACGATGAATGTAATGCACGTGATGAGCATCACACCAATTCTGATGAAAACGCAGAGAATGTTGGTGGAAATTCAGCTGGTGACGTACGTAAGGCACAAACGCATGCAAATAAAAGCGATTCTGCTCGAAACACAGTCGATGTTGACGAAAGTTCTTATGAACAGGAATGTCAACCAAACGAAAATAATTCTGGTTGCAACGCAGAGAATGTTGGTGAAAATTCAGCTGGTGACGTACGATTCGAAGATAGCAGCTTCCAATGGACAGACAAGGAAACAAATTGTGCTCAACCAATGACATCAAAAATTGAGCCTGAAACATTCGAACAACCAAACATGAACGTTACTGAAAAGGTTGCCGAACAGGTAAACGAGGAAGGGGCCAGAGAGGTGGCTGAGGAAGGGGCCGAAGAGATGATCGAAGAAGCGGACGATGACGACTTTCACAACAACCATTCAGATCCACAAACATCGGTTACTCAGAAGAAAAAATCTGGCTCAATCAATATAAAGAATGAAAACACAAACGTTAATACCACATATGATTCAGGAAACATGCCAATGTTTTCCCCACCCAGTACGTCAATGAATGTTCACTTTGGCCAAATTCCAGCACACCTCCAACGATTGGATCCAAACCTGTTAATATTTTAAACGGAAAAAGAATCGAGCGATCGAACGAGATTCAAAATCCAATGTCTGAGCTGCAAGGTGTTTTGGATCGTATACCATCGATGTTCCCCGGCAATTTTACACACGTACGTTGAAAAAAGCTATTTTATAAGTCATGACTAACTCATTGTAATGATTTAATTTCAGCAAGGTGCAATGTTGTATTTCGACGAGTACGAAGTCAACTTGAAGTTGGGTGTAGCACGTATGCTAATCGAATGGCGTGATTCTCCAACATGTTCCTCAATTTTATATGACAACCGATTTGTGCATTTACTTTTGGCTTCCATTTTCACAGATGATGAAATTCTCGAAAGCAAGCTCGAAAAAAAGAAAATGAAGTTTGTCAGAGGTAAAAAATTACATTTGTTGGATTTAAAAATTAAGTTATTTATCGTACGTTTATTTTAATGCTTTCGTCAATCAATTTTATTTTTTTTCCAATTTTTGTTTCACCTGTAGATACATTCGCGAAACGCGTTGGTTCAATCACAGACAGATTGATGCGAAAGGTCACAGAAAAGAAACAGAAGCAGCAGAAGAAGTGAAAAATAAGCCGATTAGAAATGTAGCACACCTGAAAATGTTTCCTCTATTTTTGAAAACAACAGTTCTAAAGAATCCGAATGAATATTAGCGAATACAAAATTTCCAATCAGTCGTACGTGAAAAAATCTCTATGCAGTAAAATTTCAAATTTCGTTTGTACATGTTCTTATGTGAATGTTCATTTTATTCAGTTTTTATCGGTCATTTGAGTCCATATAAATATTTAAATCTGATTTTTCTCTCTGAAATTTACGTACGATTTTATACACTTCTAAATACCATGTCGAAATTTTCATGAAATTTATTAACAAAACAATTGTTAACAAGACTATGACTATTTTTATTTTATGGCAAAATTGCATTATTCATCTTCTTCACTTAATACTACGTCGACCTCTTCCATGTTTCCCGTGGCAAGTAATTCATGATTTAATCGGACGAGAAGAATTTCCTCTAAAATTTGATCACCTAACCTTGTGCGATGGGATGTCAAGACAAGTGCAAGAGCAGAAAAAAGTCGTTCCACGGTTGTTTGTGTCGGTGGTATTGCCATCATAACGGAAGCCAATTTGTATAATTCTGGGTGTGAATCCTTTCGAGTCTTCCAATAATCCAACACGGACATTGCGACGGGCAGTTGTTCACCAATGAAGTCTCTTAGAATTTTGGTAATTTTATCTTTTTCATTTATTATCAAACTTGAGTCGCTCGTACGATTTGATGCATAGGCCGAATTGCATGCATTTAAGTATCGGTCGAGTTCTTCGTACGAGTCGTCTTCATTTGCGTCAACTTGAATCGTCAACGATTCACCATTTGTTTCAACAGTGGATTCAATGCTCATCATTTTTACATATAGATTCGATAGGAAATCTATAGCCAAACTTTTACTTTGAAGTCCACGTTGATATCGTGGATCCAGAAATATGGTTCCAATGACAAGTGGATTTTTAATCAATACGTCGTGATAGTGGTCCATTTCGTTCAATAAATTTCTAGATAGCTCGTCACTTTCTTTGGAGACTTTTACGCGGAGTAATGTCCAAAAACCAGAAAAATCTGATAATGTAACTGTTGCCGATTGCAGTTTTTTGCTGTATTTGTTGAATGGTTCAAGAATACTTATAACGTTTTGTACTGAATCCCATTCCGCTTCGGTTAATGATTCGTACGAAATTGTATTACAAAACGACCTTAGTTTCATCAGACGTTCGAGCTAAAAGTCAATAGCAAAAATGATATTATATCAAACGTATGTTTTTTATTATTTAAAAAAAATGAATACCATAGAATAAACGGAATTCCATCTTGTTTCAACATCCAGTATGGCCATGTTCACATTTGCTGCTTTAAGTTGCGAACGAAAATGTGGTGTTCTCAGTTTTTTTGCCAACGTACGACTTTTGCTTATGATTCGGGCAGTTTCTGAGGATTTTTCTATTGCATGCGATACGACGAGATGAATGCAATGTGCAGCACACGAAATTCCCTGTATTAAATTATTTGTGGATGCATCTTCAAAGTCAGATCGAACCTCTTCTAACAAATCTGCATAATAATCAGCATCGAATATGTCCTCATCGATATAATATTCGTTTTGATCTTCTGGCAAATCATTTGATTGATCTTGGTTCGATTTGGACTGTTGACTTTGATAGATGGCGTCAAGGAGTGTAATTGCTTTAACGATATTTCTTCCGTTGTCAGAAGTAACTGATACTATTTGAGCCAACTGAATATCGTACTCTGAAAGAATCTGTTTGAGTACATCCCTAATGTACACTGCTGTGTGGGAAGCCTTTAGTACACGTAAACCCAACGTACGAACACAAAGTTGGTCATCGTACATATACGAAATGCTGACACCCAGTACTGACCGGTTATATCTGGAAGCAATGTCTATCATTAAAGACACCATTCTGTTTTTAGTTTCAAGCTTAATAATCTTTTTCAATTCGTCCGCTAGAGTTTTGATGTGTTTTTTGATGGTCGTTTTGTCGATCGACAGTGCAACACCTTTTGTCTTTAGAGCAATTACGTACGGATTCAATATTTTTTGAAAAGCCGGATATTCTAAGGCGCATATTGGCAGGCCATGCACAGTAATCAGGTCAGCACATGCGTCCAAAATATCGTTGGGATTTACTTT
Organism: Obolodiplosis robiniae; assembly: GCA_028476595.1. Classification (NCBI taxonomy): domain Eukaryota; kingdom Metazoa; phylum Arthropoda; class Insecta; order Diptera; family Cecidomyiidae; genus Obolodiplosis; species Obolodiplosis robiniae. The sequence continues at coordinate 305,685 of JAOPHN010000005.1, forward strand.
CACTCGTAGATGAAACGAAAATTGTGATTGGTTTTTCGGATCACTTTCTTTTATTTTCTCACCTCGAATACTATCATATATTTGTCCGTGATGTTTCTTGAGATGACGAATCGCTGAAGACTTTTCCGCGTATTGGTTTTTACAGCCATCAACGCCACAAACGTAATTCAATTTTCCATCGGCACCTGTTGATGATTCGAAGCACTCGATGTACGTTGTAATATTATTCGCAATAACGTCCTCAACTGAAATATTCATTATGAGGATGAACGATAGATTTGGCTAAATAAAACGTACGATTTTTGTTCTAAAAAATTAAATTTTTCCGAAAAATTCAGTGTAATTCTTAAACTTTCTTCTGCTCACGCATAAATGTCTAACATTTAACGAATATTGTTTATTGGTTGTTGTTTATGTTCGTACGATGACAGTTCGTAGATTTATGTCATTTGTCAAGGCGGAGAATCGCGCCAAACCGCGCCAATCCGTCTTTCGTTCTGTTCCAATTCAACATTCACTGTTAGAACGTACGTCGCACGATGTTTTTTTAATATCATTGAAATCGTCTGACCAAAAAAGAATTGTGCCCATGAAATGAGTTAAGGATTTGAATTTACCTCAGCTGCTGAACAATGGTGCCATTATTTATAAAAAAAAGTACATTTGGTCTACGTGTCGCGGCAAATCAGTGATGAACCGGATTTCACACTGGATGTATTTGATTCAATTCAACCTGGACGGGCGGCTCTGCATAAAGCAGTCATTTTGAAATGTTTTGGTAAAATTTTCATACATAGAATTAAGTGGAAAATTTGTTCAATGAATCGTTCATTTTTACAGATACGTACGACAATGCCATGAAGCATTTAACAAGAATTCTGCCAGTTGCATCGAATGATCGACGTGACAACAGCCAATGCAATGCTTTTGGCCTAGATGAGGAAGATATCGATCGCATCCAGGAAATTTTGGACGATAGTGATGAAGACGAAGTGGAATTTATGCCTGTTACCGACTTTTCCAAACCAATCAAATCAACACAGAATAATCTAAACTAATCGAAACAAAAAACACTATCGTTGTACATTTCATTTCAATAAAACACAACTGATTTGTTCTGAAAATGCTCAATTTTATTTTGTCATCGTACGTGAGTTAAGTCTTCAAAATTTGTTTTGCAGTTATTCGAACGGTTTCGAATTCATTTCGATTTGTTTCGTTCATGTTGTATTTATTTTGTCATCGTACGTTATAAGTTAAATATTAAAAAAAATATTTTGCAGTGGTTCGAACATTTTCGATTTTATTGTGAAAATGTTGTATTTGTTTTCAGATCGTACGTTAATTGTATAAATAATTATTTCGCAACGATTCAGTCGTTTCAGATCAACACTTATGTCTAATTTCTTTGTGAATGTAACAAAATGTAATTTTAGTTTTATCGTACGTTTATCATTTAATTGCGAGCAACATATTTCAGTTGTGCAAGAAAATATCGCGTAATTCGTCCATTTTCAAAGCCGATCGACACAAAGGACATAGGGGTTTTCCGAGCAGTGACCGATAGATGCATGTTGTACAGAATAAGTGTCCACATCGAGTCATTTTTATGTCGGCACCCACCAAACTGTCATAGCAAACCGAACATTCGATTCCAATCCATGCCGGTGGCATGTAAATGATATTGTCGCTTGTTACTTCGAAATTGAAGCTTTTGTCGTGCGCGACCATTCCGATATTGAACTTGCTTTCAGTACCAACTTTGAATGTCAGTTCAGCCGGAAGAATCTCGTTTTCTGGCACGTCGTCACGGATATCCACATTGCCATTGCTACGTACGCGAATCTTTTTATTGACGATGAAAAAATCATCCGTGAAGCGGACCGAAGAACGTACGACATTTTGCGAATTGAGGACATTTATCACACACCGGCGGTTTTCGTTCGGGAACCATTGATAGTACTTGAACACATTGTCCTGTTTGATCAAAAGTCCGTTATTTTGTTGAATGTTCATGGGTGCGAAATCGCCAGAAATATCAATGTCATCTTCACCGTCTTTCAAGTAAACTTTTGATTTGGTGAGAAATTTCATCTCTGCAACCAAAACTGCAGGGCGGACCGATTTTTGTTCAATGGACTGAGATACGAATTGTGTATTTGTGCAAGCCCAGAAGTGATCCGATGCATTTTCGGATACACGATGGCATAGTCAGCATCGGGTCATCTTCTGAGGTTCAGGGCAATTGATACTCAAATGGCCATCTTTTTTGTAACAATTGTAACAAAGTTGATCCATATTTCCCACTGGTCGCAACTCAAATCGTACGAAAATTGTTCGGTGTCTGCTTCTGAAAAAAAAAACACGCACGATTGACTTTAGTCTGCTGATTGGAATAAGTGCACACAATCGCACCAACAACAGAAAAAAAACTCACCGGATGCTCACGATGGGAAAAATGTGTGGCTACAATGGCCCGTTGTTTTAGCAGCTCAAATCGTACGAAAATTGCTCGGTGTCTGCTTCTGAAAAAAAAAACACGCACGATTGACTTTAGTCTACTGATTGGAATAAGTGCACACAATCGCACCAACAACAGAAAAAAAACTCACCGAATGCTCACGATAGGAAAAATGTGTGGCTACAATGCCCCGTTGTTTTAGCAGCTCAAATCATACGAAAATTATTCGGCGTCTGCTTTGAAAAAAAAAATCACGAACGATTCACTTTAGTCTGCTGATTTTGGCTATTGAAATAAATGCACAAAATCACACAAACAACAGAAAAAACTCACCAAATAATAGCATGAACAACAATGAAAAACGATGACAGCCAAACGTTAAACGACGTTGGTTGTCATAAGCATAATGCGTGCGTCTAATGCACACAAGTCTTTCGCATTAGTATGTGTGTTCAATATTGACTGGTGTACACCAATCGTTAGCCAGTGTACACCAATGCGGTAAATTAGCCGGCTAATCGCACCATCACTGCTTTCTAGCAGTTTTAAACAGGTTCACATCACGTCGGGGTATCCCAACTAATATCTACAGTGATAGAGGGACAAATTTCATAGGCATGGCAAACGAATTACCAGAGCTTTGGTATAATGAAAAATCCACAGAAAGCCAAACTATTCAAAGGGAATGTTCAACTCAAGGCATTGTTTGGCATTTCAATCCAGCCAGAGCAAGCCATTTTGGCGGACTCTGGGAAGCGGGGGTAAAGTCTGTCAAAACACATTTACATCGTGTGATTAAAAACAGAAAGCTCACCTATGAGGAATTCAACACTATATTGACACAAATTGAGGCATGTCTAAATTCTAGACCATTGTGTCCCATGAGCAATGAACCAGGTGATTATGAAGCTCTAACCCCGGGTCATTTTCTCATTGGTCAGGCACTCATCACAACACCCCATCCTGACGTACGTCATATAACCACGAATCACCTCTCCAGATTCCAATTTATGCAACGTTTATTGCAAGACTTTTGGGATGGTTGGTCTCAAGAATATTTGGCACGACTACAACATCGACCCAAATGGAAACAACCACACACTAATCTAAGAGAGGGGCAATTAGTACTAATCAAAGAAGATAATATGCCTCTTTCACGTTGGTTGCTAGGGCGAATTTTTGAAACATACCCAGGCAAAGACAATCTCGTACGGTGTGCAGAGGTACAGTGCAAGGGAAGTGTGGTCAGCAGGCCTATACACAAACTCTGTTTATTACCCATAGAGGACAACACCGAAAACAAATTATGAGCGCTTGACATGATAACAATCGCTCATCCCCCGGGAGGATGTTGATGTACCATATCAACACAAACCATACAAATATAAAACAAATCATACATACAAAAAAAAATACGCAAGCATTGATACAAATCGACGTCACAAAATCTTGACCACTCACTCCGTTCGACAAACACAAGTGCGAAGATCCGCACAAACGGAGAGACCAGAAAAACAACAACAAACAACACAGACTACTCTCTCTCTATGATAGTGAGATTAGCATATCCACTCACTCTTTCAAATGAGTGAAAGAAAAACGTGCTGCTATCACCGTACTCACTTCAATACATATGCTCTTACGGAAGAGCATGGGTATAAAAGGCCGAGCGTCGGCGATACTCGGTCACTTCACTTGCGACTTTCAACAGAGCAAGTTCTCTCGAGACTCCAGCAGATCGAGGTAAATGATAAGTCACTCGCTGATTATCAATGCGCCATTTACTGAGCATTTTATTTTGCATGAAATTCATCGAAAGATTTTGATCTTTTGCATGGAAATCTATGACAAGTCACTAGCTGATTGTCGAAAGCATCATTTAACTGAGCATTTCGTATGAATGTTACCGAAGGTTCTTGATTTTCTCTGCAATAAATTCATGACATCAATTCACTTCTTTCATAAATCGTCACACACTTTAACGCATGAAAATTTACGGTATCAACGAAACGGCATACAATTGTTTGTACCAGAACCTCGGTTAGTAAACTTTCGTCACGGTCATCTATGACGTCACTATATTTCTACACCAGTTCTGAAACCTTTCAACAACAAAATAAAATCCAAACCATTCAAAGTAAAAACCATTCAATCACACTCATATTAAGTTCTTTCTTTTCACTCATCATATTGAACAGAATTGCATAAGCACACACACACACACACGCACGCACACACACATACACCCACACACACACACACAGATACACACCACAGTTATTCAAAAATGCCTAACCACATCCCAACATGTAATTATTTCCTAAAATATAGTTAAAAAACATAATAAAAACAGCATTAGATTTAAAACCTTTAAAATCAAAATCCACAGCCAAGTTTTCGGCAAAAACAGATGTGATATTTCAATCGTTTCAATGACTCATTTTTTTTTATTATTTGTGTCAATAAAAATTTTGTTCGTATTACGATGGATCTAAATTGAGTTCACCTATGTAAAATAAGATGGCGCGGTCAATGGCATACTCTCGAATAGCTCCCCAATCCCATACAAGCACGGTCCGCTTGGATTTCTCAGTTGCAAGTGGCGGGAGAAGCGACCTTGCTCAGCATATGAGAGGATTAACTCACCAACGCATTGATGAAGAACGTTTGACAACTCCACCAGCTATTTTTTCCATGGATATTTGAAATATATTGAATATGTATATTATTTTGACTGTACAAGTGAATCTCTTTTCAGTTAATCGAGTCGATGGAAATTTGTTGCTTGCCGCAAAAGAGGCAACGCAAGTGTATCACATGGTTAGACACAATCAATCCTTTCATTCCATGCAATGTTCGCCGGAAATTATTCGTTCAGTTTTTGGCGAAAATAATTTTACTTGCTCGTCATCTAAAGCAAGTGCCATTGTTACTGGTGTGTTGCAGCCAATGGTTTTGGCGCAAATAAAAGATGAAGTCAGCAAAGCCAAATACGTGAAAATTAGCACTGACACGAGTAGTCGAATAGCAGTTATAATGTGCCCCGTGATCATTCGTTATTTTTTACCTTGCCAAGGAGTCAAGGTCAGATTGATTGAATTCGATAAAATTCCAACTGAAACTGGCGAAGATATATTCAAGGCTCTGATGGCAGCGTGCGAAAAGTGGCAATTGAAAGAAAAAGTAAACTCATTCGCTGGAGACAATTGTCCAACCAATTTCGGAAATATGAAACGATCGGGCGGAAGTTTTAACATTTTTTCTCGTTTGCAAAACCAATTCAACGATAAATTGATTGGTGTCGGGTGCTTGGCACATGTCTTACATAACGCACCAAAATATGCTTGCAGCCTCGTGTTACCGTTTGATCTTCAACACGTATTGGTTTTGATGTATAAGCAATTTTGTTTATCGACAAAACAGAGCGCAGAGCTGAAACGGATTTGTGAAGAGTTTTCCATCGACTACAGCAAGGTTAAGGGCTGCCCAAAAACACGATTCCTTGCACGAAAACAAAGTATCGATTCAGTATTGAAAATATACAGTTCGTTGAAGGAGTACTATGAAAAGACCAAGCTCAATGTTTCCAAAACCATTCGTGATTTTTTCGATGACCAATTAAATCGTTTTTATTTAATAATTGTTCGCGACATTTGTGAAATTTTCAAGCGTACCATCATCAAAATTGAAGGAAACGACATTACCAGCTATGAAGCAGCCAAAATGGTCGGTGAATTGCAAGACAAACTTCGCAATTGTGTAGATGAGCACTTTATGTCGATTGAGGCCGAACTTGAACTTCAAGATATAGCTCAAATGGATCCGACGTTTGACGAGACCGACATTTTCGATAAGATTTCCCGTCAATTATACGGTGAGAAAAAAGCCTACACCTTTTAATAAATATTCTACAATTTTTCTATTGATTTTCCAGATAATTGTTTAAAATATTTGAGCGATTGGATGGAACATGCCCGGTTACTGAATGAGTTTAGCTGGATCGCTTTGGCCACACAACCTGTATGGAATGACATCAACAAAACAGCCCATGCATTAGCTGAAAAAGGATTTTTTCAAGCCGAGAATCATCAAAAGCTGTTCCATGCATTTGGATACTTGAAATCGTACATGAACCAGACAAAAATCGCGCAATTTACTGAGAATAAAACGAGCATTTCGGATCGCTGGGTTGCATTTTTTCGGAAATGTGATAAAGAAAACGTTGATGCTGAGGCATTGGGTCATATTGTGTCTTATGTGATGGCTATTCCTGGTATGACTGATTTGAAAGGTACAACAGCGCCAGCTGAGCGGTCGTTTTCGATAGCGAAGAATATCTGGACGAATGAACGGTCTGAACTATCGATGGAAAAGATCAAAGCGATGACAATAATCGAAATCAACACAAATCAGAAATGCAGCGATTTCTACGCATCCATTAAAAATCAACCAGACATTTTAAGAGCCGTGAAGTCCGATAGCAAGTATAATTGCAAGAACATGAGAGGAAATACTTTGCAACTTGCTGGATGCAATGAGCCAAATACCAATGAATGTTGAAAATGCAAATTGTTTGCCAAAGAAAATTCAAATTTAAACTCAAATATTCTGAGGAAATAAAGTATATTCACGATAAACCCCAATTAATTATGCATTTAAATAAAAAAAGTTATATTTCCTGAGATTTAAATGTTTTTTTATACTCCTGTATTTTTCCTGTAAATTTTTTTCCAAATTTCCTGTAATTCCCGTAATTTCGACCCGAAATTCCCGTAAATTTCGTAAATTGAGATGAGAGGCCTAAACATTATTAACCATCTCAGAAGGAACATTTGGTGAAGAGTCTTCCGCGAATGGAAATGGGAAGAGATTACTCGATTTTTGCCAGAGTTCAGACTTAGTTATAACTAATTCATTTTTCAAGCACAAGAAAATTCACATGTATTCGTGGGAAAATCCTGGTCAGAATCAAAAATCTCTTCTCAATTACATTATTGTTGAGGCAAGCTTGCGCAAAACAGTCTTAAATACGAGAGTGTATAGAAGTGTTGGTCTAGACTCTGATCACTACTTGGTAGCCAGCAAACTATGCATTAGCAAGAGCGGCTTAAGAAGCTATCAGAAGTCAACAAAAAGAGTTAAAGTGGAAAGATTGCGAGATGTGAATGTGGTGAGGGAGTTTTTAGCAAAATTAGGGGAAAAATTTGCGCAGGTCGAAGTGAATGAAGCGTCCGATATTGAGTATGAATGGAATGTGTTTAGGGAAGTGATTATAGAAGTAGCAAAAGAGTATTGTGGCATGTTTGTCGTCAAGAATGGGAGAAAGAAGACTGAATGGTGGAATGAAGATATTAGAATTGCTGTGAAGAAAAAGAGAATGAGATGGATCCGCTGGTTGCAGAACCGAACTAATGAAAATCTGGAGTCGTATAGGGAACAAAAGCGTGTAGTGAAAATTATGGTGAAAGGAGCAAAAGAGAGAGATTGGATGAAATTTGGTCAGGATCTAGAGGTTGCCGGACAACAGAGGAACAAGGTATTCTGGTCAAGGGTCAAGAACATTAGGAATGGAGGCAAGAAACATGCTCCTGGAGCTGTTTTGGACAAGTCTGGCAATGTAGTGATGGGCAGAAAGAATGTGTTGAAACGATGGAAGGAATATTTTGATGAATTGCTGAATGTAGAAAATGCCGATTTGGTGAATGAGAATGTGAATGGAAATGTGAGGGAAGAGAGTTTGGAAGAGATTAACATGGATGAAATTCAGAGTGCAATTAATAAGTTAAGTTGGGGTAAGGCTGCGGGTGTGGATGAGATTAGGAATGAATATTTGATTAGTATTGGTTTGGTAGGTGTCCGCTTGTTACATCGTATCTTTAATTTAGCTTGGAGTTCCTCTGTTGTCCCCGAAGAATGGGGTGGCGCAGTCATTTCGCCACTTCATAAGAAAGACAGTAATAGAGACTGCAACAGATATCGAGGAATTTCTCTTCTGAGCATTGTCGGTAAAGTATATAGTGCAATTTTGGAAAAGAAAACAAGAGCTATTTTCGAATCGCTCTTGGATGAAAATCAATCGGGTTTCCGCCCAATGCGCGGCTGTCAAGATCAAATTTTTTGCATGAGACAACTAATGGAGAAATTCCTTGAAAGAAATAGGGAACTGTACTTCTGTTTCGTGGATTTGCAGAAAGCATACGACTGCATTCCCAGATCTAAGTTGTGGTCAGTCTTGGCCGAATATGGTGTGAATGGTTATATTCTCAACGCGATCCAAAGTTTATACGCAAACAGTAAAGCAGCAGTAAGAGTGGATGGAGATTTGAGTGAATGGTTTGAAGTACGTAATGGTCTGCGACAGGGCTGTACAATTTCACCTCTTCTATTCATTATTTATATGGACAAGCTGATCAAATCAGCCAATTTAAGAGGTAGAGTAGCTTTGGGAGGCAATATTATCTCTGCACTGGCTTACGCAGATGACCTAGTACTGTTTGGCAATTCTGAAGGTGAGCTGCAAAATAGTATCAGGGATTTGGAAGAGGCTTGTACGAACTTTGGAATGACCATAAGCGGCACAAAAACTCAAGTTATGCATGTGGGCAAAACTCGAAAGCCAATTCATTGCACATTGAATGGCAACTTGTTGGAACAAGTTTCCCAATTCAAATATTTGGGTTGCATCTTTTCGGAAGATGGCAAGTTTAATAAAGAGTTTGAACAGCGTAGGGTTAATGGAAATAAAGTAGTAGCCCAACTTAGATCACACGTTTTTAATAAACGTGAATTGAGTACAGAAACAAAGATGTTGATTCACGGGTCAATCTTCAGACCAACTATTCTATATGGTAGCGGGAGCTGGGTTGATTCTGAGAATTTGATTCATGATTTGGAAGTGTCTGATATGAAAGTGTTGAGAATGGTTTCGGGAATCTCGCGCCGCGATCAGTGGGAAAACAGAATCCGAAATGAGACGATTCGGGGGGATTTAAACGTCGATTCGGTAGGAGAGCAAGCAAGAAAATCCAGACTGAGGTGGTTTGGTCATGTTAAACGCATGGGAGAAGAGCGATTACCAAAACGGATTCTGTTCGCCGAAGCTGATGGGCCGAGAGGTAGGGGTAGACCACGTAGACGTTATTTGGATTCGGTTAAATGTGATTTGAATGCGAGGGGAAATGAATGGTGTGTTGAATCTCAAAACTTGGCTCTCGATCGGAGTTTGTGGAGAGGTATTGTTAGGTGTATATGAGGCAAGTTGTTTCGTAAAACAGTCCAGACGCTGAAAGGCATTAATGATCTATAAATGCTTGTTGTTGTTGTTGTTGTTGTTGTAGAAGGAACATGTAACTGCAGGTGCCCCATGGGCGACTTATGATATGCCACGCCATCATTCAATTCAAATTCTTTATCATCAGACTCTTGTAACTTATTTCGTAAGTCCACTATAACCGGATCCCTACTCTGTGTCAATTGTAAATGAAAGTCCAGATCGCTCTCGTTAATGTAAGCAACAATATTCATTCTACTTAAGGCATCGACATGACCCATAAATAGAAGTATCAGCTCGATGTATCACAGTGTAATTATAATTTTCCAATAACAATGCCCATTCTGCAACGTTAAGGCTAACGAATTACAATCTGTCACAATTTTAAACGGAAGACCCTGTAAATAAGTATGGAATCGACGTAAGGCATAAACAATGGCTAGAGTCTCTAGTTCATAACTATGTATTCGGGATTCAGGTTGGGGGGCAGTTTTCGAATAATAAGCAACAGGGTGAAATTTCCCTTCAGATTGTTTTTGCATAAGTACCGCACCAAATCCACATGCACTTGCATCACAATGTAACTCAGTTTCATTACTTGGCTCATAAATGGCCAATATACGAGACTCCATCAATTTTTGTTTTAGCGTTTTGAACGCTGTTCGGCAGTCGTCAGTGAATTCACGAGGAGTATCTTTCTTCAATAATTGGGTCATCGGATGGGCAATTCTAGAAAAATTCTTAACAAATCGTCGAAAGTAGGAAAACAATCCATGGCAACGTTCCATCTCTTTTCGATTCTTCGGTTCCGGAAAATTTTCAATGTCCCTCAAATGCACATTACTCAACGTGATACCGTTTTCATTAGCTAAATACCCCAAATACTCCAACTTCCCATATGCAAATTTACATTTTTTCATTCGGACGTGCAGTCCGTATTATCGTATTGTTTGAAGTACAGTTCCCAAAATATTCATGTACTAAAATCAGCAGTTGCAATCAAAATATCATCCATATACACAACAATCGATCCATCTTCAATAAGTTTCCCAAGAATAAGTCGAATAGATCTCTGAAATTCCGCAGGTGCATTACATAAACCAAATGGTAAATAAACATATTCATATTGTCCGTCAGGGGTCACAAAGGAAGTATATTTAATCGAATCAGGGTGCATTCTCACATGATGTTAACCACTTTTCAAATCAATCACGGTAAAATATTTTTTCCCACCCAAATCTATATATATAAAAAGCAGAGACCCGATCGCATGGGCCGCAAAGCCCATAGGCATGCTAATTAGCCGGCCAACTGCACACAAGTGGGCATGTGCCGCATCATACATTGCACTTTCGCAACCGCCGCAAACTCCGTCACTTCATCTTATGCATGCGGTACGCAATTAAACTCAGTCAACTCATATTTCAAAACCGCATTATGCAAAATAAATTTGTGCTTATATTTATTTTTTATCATTAGTTCTTGTGATTTGTGACATAAAAATATTGTTGATTTTTGCAAGTCAAACAATGCAAAAATACATTCATAATTCCATTAGCTGATCATAAATAATTATTTATAACGCTGTTGAAATTATAACGCCTATTCATTCGATTTCAAAACTTTCTATGATATGTAGAATCATTTACAAATTTAGGTACACAAATTAGGAAAAGTCGCAAAGATTGAGAGAGAGAGAGAGAGAGAGAGAGAGCGCGCATGCGTCTGTGTGCTTGCGGCAACCGCACTACTCTTTATGAGTAAGCGTAACACTTGTGCACATTTACGGCTAATGGATAGGCATTAGCCGGCTAAGCAAACCGGCCAACAAACGTGGACCATTGCGTCGTCTCTGATAAAAAGAAGTGTACATTTTGATTGTCACTCCATAACTCGAGAACGGCTCGACCGATTGCCATAAAATTTTTAGGGAAGGTGCAGGGAGGAGTGATGATGGTTAGTTGAGTTCACTATAATCATTTTCGCTATTGTAAGCGAAAGCAGCATATTCCATCTCTTGCACAGCACGACGTGAAAGTCGTGTCGTTCGTCTCGATGCTGGATTTAATGGATTTGGATCTGCCGATCTATGACGACGTGCGTTTCGTAATTGTTGTACTTGATTTTGTTGCGAGCGTTCCTCTACACTTTGCGCTCTCCTTTGATTCAATCTATAGGTAGAATTACGCGTACGTCGACCTATAGTTGATCGTCTTGTTGGTGGCATTTTTTTCTAAATCAATGAAATTAATTCAATATGAATTAAGTATTGTTTATTTAAGAATAATTCAAAAACAGCAACAACAATGTACACATTACGAACGATTTCGATATTGAGTACACGCTGAATGGATGATGCATATGATGAAATTATGGAAAAAAATCACTTTTCACTATGTTTTCTTGAATCCAAACACATTTTTTTGCACTGAACACACTTAAAATCATTTTTTAAATTTTTAATACTTACCAATATTTATGAAACTAAAATAAAAAAATCACTTGTAATAAAATTACAATTGGAAAGCAGTGAATGTATGACCGGCTTTATCAGAAGAAAGTGATTGGCAAACATGTGCATTTTGACAGGTTCATCTGTTTAACATTTGTATGCTGTCAATCAAATGAATGTGTGTATATATGAGTTTGTGTAGTAGGTTGGATCGATTTTTTTCGTTAGGTCGGACCGAAATGCAAACTTTTTTTTTTCAAATGTTGAATTTTCAGGAAAAAAATCATAACTCGAGAAAGGCTGAACCGATTTTGATTTTCAACTAACCATCATCACTCCTCCCTGCACCTTCCCTAAAAATTTTATGGCAATCGGTCGAGCCGTTCTCGAGTTATGGAGTGACAATCAAAATGTACACTTCTTTTTATATATATAGAAGATAGAAGATAGATTTGTGCCTTCATGAATCTTTTATAATTATCGCAAAGAAAAACAAAATTTGAATCAGATAGCTGTGAGATTCAATCACAGAAATAAGAAATCTTGAACGTACGTTTAAAATAGAATTTAAAATACGAATATTTTTCAAGCACCAGAAATGATTAATGTACTCCGATGTCGACGAATGAACATTTTAACTGGGAAAGTACAATGCTTTCCACAGGAAATGGTACGTAGGTTGCACACAAACGAATGCGAATCACTAAGAAAAAGAAATCGTTTTCGGTTGAAACTCTTTTATTGTTTTTCAAAGTACTCTCCAAGATGATTGATACACTTTTGCATTCGCTCAAACCAATTAGAGAAGCATTTGTGCCACTCCGAAATGGGAGTGATCTTTCAATTTATGCGGGATCCATCCTGAACAAACCTTTTTTACGCCTATTTTTTCGTGGAAAATAAGTTGTATGCTTTTCATACCAATGCCAAGGCATGCCGCAATTTCACAATAAGTCACATGACGATCTTGCATTATCAGTTTCTGCACAGCAACGATGTTTTTTTGAATAACAGCCGATTTTGGACGACTTCCCTTAACATCGTCTTTGAGCGAATGACGGCCACGCTTGAATTCATTGAACCACCGATAAACAGTGGCACGTTGTGGGGTTTTATTGCCAAATATCGAAGCAAGTTTGTCGGCGCACTGTTGTTGAGATAATCCAAATTGAAAATCGTAAAAAATGAAAGCACGAAAATTTTCACGAGTTAATTCCATTTTTTGGCCGAGGAAAAATTTTCGGATTGTTGTAAACAAGACAAATTGCGTCTATAGCACCAAACACTGTGGAGACGTTTTACTTATAAAATGTCAAACTTTACGATAACAATGTCAGATTAGTGTCTGGCAATACGAGAGTTGCCCATTCGCATTACCAATATTTATGAAACTAAAAAAAAATCACTTGTAATAAAATTCCAATTGGAAAGCAGTGAATGTATGACCGGCTGTATCAGAAGAAAGTGATTGGCAAACATGTGCATTTTGACAGGTTCATCTGTTTAACATTTGTATGCTGTCAATCAAATGAATGTGTTTATATATGAGTTTGTGTAGTAGGTTGGATCGATTTTTTTCGTTAGGTCGGACCGAAATGTAAACTTTTTTTTTTCAAATGTTGAATTTTCAGGAAAAAAATCATAACTCGAGAAAGGCTGAACCGATTTTGATTTTCAACTAACCATCATCACTCCTCCCTGCACCTTCCCTAAAAATTTTATGGCGATCGGTCGAGCGGCTACATGAAATAATTTATTTGGAAATAATTTATTTATAAATTATTTCGGTTTAAAGTCGAATTAATTTCTTGTAATAATTTCTTTATAAATTATTTCTGAAAGAAATGAAATAATTTATTCGAAATAGTTTCTTTAAACCAAAAATTTTTTTTTTCATGAACAAAGTTTGAAGTTTGAATTCCGAGCTTTTTTATTATATCCCATCCAGTTTACATCCGATTTTGGATGAAGTCAAATATACATATAATTTGAGTATAATATAAATCACAATTGAGCACGATAATCAATTATTGACTGTTGCCATATAAAACTCATTTGATTTCGTTACAATTTGTCCACAACAGGGACACGGGACTTTCTTTTTTTCGCTTTCGAGTTTTCTTTTATTGGATTTAAATACTAGCTCGCATTGTTTTATTTGGGCATCGACCTTCTCACTCCAGCACTTTGAGCAAACGACAATGTGGAAGCAGGGCAGAAATATGATATCGCACTGACTGGTCAAACAAGCAACACAAAACCCTTTTTTTTCAGTTGGAGCTTCCTCAGGTGTTTCAATGTTCATCGATTGTTCGTGTTCCTCAACGTCTTCGTTTCGGATTGGTTCAGGCATATCAAAATGTTTTGTACACAGGTGAAATATGCGATCCAAAAACTGATCGTTAGACAGGCGATTGAGTTTAAGCATTTGGGTGTACTCTCGAATTTTATCAGCCTTATCCTGTATGGAAATAAAGAACTATTAACACTCATGAAAAAAGCAAATATTAAAAAAAATCACCTTATCGGATTTTCTTTGTCGGCATCCCACTAATCCGCCTGACTCTTTGAATGAAAGGAACTCGCTGCTTTTCATGAACTCTTGATTTCGTATTGAAGCAACGAACCACACAAAACTTCCTTTTTTTTGACAATACTCATTGAGTACACGGTTGTTTCCTTCGGCTGGAGACGTGGTTCTCATCTCATTACCAAAAACGGAGATTTTTTGTGGGCCTTCTCTCTTAAGCCACTGGTTTTCGAAGTATTTCAAAAATACCGAAAATTTATTGATATCAACATCCACAGCTTTTCTTTTTATTGATTTGAAGGTGTCCAAAATCGCATCAGACGGCAGGAGTGGCAAATACATCAATTTATAATAAATTTTCTTGGCCGATTTATCGCTAAATATGAAGTCAATAAATCCGTTAATTTGAGTTGCTTTTCTACGACACGCTTGAGCGAAGTGAAAATGACAGTTTGAAAACTTTGATCGTGGATATTTTGCTTTAAGGCTATTTCTAAGCGCCAATTCATAATCTGTCACAAAAAGCTTTGTATTTCCGAGATCAAAAATTTTCGTGTTTATAAAATCAAAAGTAGATTTATATGCCTGAGTTGTTTTTCGGCTCATAAGAACTGTCACAAGGGGGAACAACTGGAAATAATGCATGAATATTGAGATTATAAATCTTTTTTACGATGAATTTAAACTAGGTATTCGCATAACTACTTACTTTATCTATATAAACTCCGTAGATTATGAGAAGTTGACTAAATTCTCCCAATGGTACACAATCAAAAGTGGCGTCCATAACAACTACTCGGTCTTCAGGGTCAACATCTCTGAATAAATTGATTGATTTTTTGGACGAAAAAAAGCAAAGTGAGTAGTCTTCGCCCTCAAAAACACCGTCATAAAAAATTTCGCCTTCTTTTGTGGTTCCAAGAACGTTGATTATATCATCTCTCTCAAAAATCTTGGAAATTTCGGTGCAGTTCGTTGGATTTTTCGGCAATGCTGAGTTTCGAATTATTTGAAGACCACGTTCATGTTTGAAAAAATCGAGCTTTGCTTCAGGATATTTTGAAATTACCGAATAAAATATATCGCGCACAGATTGTTTCCGTTCGTTTATTGAAGTTGTAATATCAGCGCACTTTGCCTTAATTTCATTCAATATTTTTAATTCTTGAAATATTCCCTCTTTCGATGGATGAAGATGTACACTATATTTATCTTGTTGTGTGCACAAGTTGTCTAATCGAATGTGGACCCGCTTTTTACAATTATTTTCGGCACACACATATGCATCGCCGTTTTTATTTTTTGAATTGAAACGATAGAATTGTTTCTCGTCATTCGTGTATAGCAATTTTGATCCTATTCTAAAACCGGGCACAAATTCATATCTTAAAAAACGATAAGAACAGTTTTTTTCACTAAATTCACTTATATTACTTGAAATACTTGAGCATTCTGAGCTAGCGTCACAATCTGAATTGACCGGCATTTTTAAAACGTTATTTAAATTGTTGGCGTTTGAATTAGAGATTTTCGAACGGGATATTTTTTATTCTTTCAATATCTCTTATGGCCAAAAGAAATTTTTGCGTTTGAGTTAGTTGAAGAAGCGCCACAGCTCTTTCGGTGTCAGTACTTTTCGAAATATTTTCGTAGTCAATGTTCCACTTGAACCGTTTTTTGATATCTTTTATAGCATTTAGTAAATATAAATCACAATAATTTACAGGGACACATTGACTTCTTTCGACGCTACCTATTTGAAAAGTTCCAAAAAAAGAAACATAAAATTTGAGAACACCACCAATTTTGTACACTGTATTTATTCTCGCCGGCCATGGTCTAAATCTGCTCATTTTAGCAAGTACAATGACGCTGGGACCCATTATATATTGATGATTAATAAGTTCATTCCAAATTAAATTTGTTTTCGATATCGTTTTAATTTGTCTTTTGTTTAAATCAACTTTCAAACTGATGGACAAACTCTCTACATTTTCTTTTTTTCGCGATCTTAAACCATATTTCACAACAGGCCGAGCATCACCGACTTGAGAAATATCTTTTAA
This sequence comes from Obolodiplosis robiniae, assembly GCA_028476595.1. Taxonomy (NCBI): domain Eukaryota; kingdom Metazoa; phylum Arthropoda; class Insecta; order Diptera; family Cecidomyiidae; genus Obolodiplosis; species Obolodiplosis robiniae. The sequence goes on from JAOPHN010000005.1 coordinate 322,464, forward strand.
CAAACGTGAATTGCCGTGATTTACATTTAATCTTTTTATTTTTACAATGCACTCTTTTATTCCATACCGTTTTGCGAATTTATTGCATTTACTGTTGGAATTTTTTTTTATGTGTGTATTTTTCCGCTTCTAGTTATAGCCATTGAAAAAAAAAATAACCAAGAAGAACAAATAACTTTCTAATTTGCTGGTTGCTGCAAAATGAACACTAGATAATGATTTGCATAATTTGAATGAAGAAAAATACCATCGGAGAATGACAGTTCGTCAACATATACATATATACATTTCATCACGCAAACGTAAGCCTATTACGTATTAATGATTGCCAGATGCGATTTATAAATTGTTTCGATTTGAAATCGAAACTATTTCTTGAAATAGTTTATTTCATAAATTATTTCCGAAAAAAACGAAACTATTTATCCGAAATAATTTCTTTGTTTAAAAATGGAAATAATTTATTCATCCATACAAAATACGAAGAAATTATTTCGGATAAATAATTTCGGAATAAATTATTTCATGTAGCCCGGTCGAGCCGTTCTCGAGTTATGGAGTGACAATCAAAATGTACACTTCACTTCTTTTTATATATATATAAAGGGTGATTTTTTAAGTGGTTTCTTTTTGAAAATCGAAAAAAACGCAAAAAATTTCGAAAAGTGAATCAAATCTTTATTGAAATCGATAAATTGGTTCTTGCCATTTACTTTTTGAAAATAATTTCATGCAAATGTTGGCCGCGGCTACGGCGCAAATGGTCCATACGGGAAGTCCAATTTTGGCACACTCTCTCCAACATATCGGCCGGAATCTCGCCAATAACGCGTTCGATGTTGTCCTCCAAGTCGGCAATCGTTGCTGGCTTGTCCGCATAGACGAGAGACTTAACGTAGCCCTCCCGGCTGCTCATCACACCAAATCCGACAGTTTTGTTTGTTTACATGCCCCGTCCAAAAAGATGATTTTTCGATGAAAATCAGGATCATTTTTGAGCTGCTCTAGAACCCAATTTGCGAACGCACGCCTCTTGGATGGTCATCAAGCGTAAATAATTTGCATGCTGAAATTGCAAAGCATACTGAGCATTTTTGACTGTGACAGACGTCAGTTGGAATTTGACATCTGTCAAAAAATTAAACGTCAAAAAAAAAACCAGCTAAAAAATCACCCTGTATAAGAAGATAGATAGAGAAGAAGATAGAGAAGATGTGCTCTGGACAGATTCCAGTGCAACTTTCTTTTGGATAAAAAAGGAATCGAGAGATTTTCGCCCATTTGTAGCAAATCGAGTGGCGTCAATTCAATCAAATACGGATATAAATTGCTGGAGACACATCGAAGGAAAAGATAATCCAGCCAATTTGATCACTAGGGGAGTCACAGCGGAAAATCTAGTGAACAATAAAAATTGGCTGCATGGACCAAGTTGGCTCGTTAGCCCGGAGGCAGAATGGCCACAAAGCAATATCATGCAAGGATTGAATGCTAGCATTCAAGCGGAATTCAAGGTGCATACAGTGTCGGAACCAGAGGAACCGTTAAAAATTGGAAATGTGCCAATTTTGGAATTTGCCAACAAATTGGAAAAGGCAGTGGATATATTCAGCTACGTTGGAAGGTTCATACAAAATATGAAAAGGAATGGGAATCCGAACAAACGACAATTGAAACGTAGTCTGAAACGAAGACTGAAACGTGGTCCAGTCAAACGCCTAGTGAATGCAGCACCAACATTGCAGGAGAAAGCATCAGCTATGGAATATTTTATTCGGATCACGCAACAGGAATATTATAACAAGGAAATCACTGTACTCAGGAGTAGAAACAATGTATCGGAATATAAAAGTAAAATCGAGAAACTGAATCCGATTTTGGACAAGGATGGGCTGTTACGGGTTGGTGGTAGACTGGACAAATCAACGATGAGCTACGAAATGAATCACCCTGTAATCATTCCAAATGGATCGAGACTTGCATCACTCATCATGGATCATGCCCATCGTCAAACTAAACATGGGGGAGTTCAACTTATGATGCAATTCATTCGGCAAAAATACTGGATTCCACATTTTCGAAATGGTTCACGGAGTATCATTCACAAATGGGTAGTGTGTGTTCGTTTGAATGCACGGACGGAAGGACAATTGATGGCAGAATTGCCATCTGAACGTGTACGAATGGTCCTAGGATCGGAAAAGCAACATAAACGCAAATGTTGGATCGCAATTTTTGTGTGCCTAAAAACTCGAGCGATACACATGGAAATTATCACGGATTTGTCAACGAACTCATTCATCGCCTGTTTTGAGCGGTTTATTGCACGAAGAGGAAGATGTGAAAAGTTGTTCAGTGACAATGGAACTGCGTTTGTTGGAGCGGATAAGGAATTGCAACGAGCATTGGAATATTGGAAAGATAAGGAATCAGTGGATCATTTACATTCTAAAGGAACAGAATGGCATTTCATGGCACCGGCAGCGCCTCATCAAGGAGGAATTTATGAGGCTGCAGTAAAATCGATGAAATTTCATTTGCGAAGGATCGCTGGATCTCGCGTACTGCCGTATGAGCAGTTCGTTACGTTGATCACACAGCCGCTTCATCCCCTGAGTGACGACCCAATGGATATGCAAGCGCTCACGCCGGGACATTTCTTGTCGGCGAGCCGTTGATTTTACCATTGCCATTCAAATTGGAGGATAAACCGGATTCAATAGGAATACGATTATGGAAGGATAGACAAAAAATGGTGAGACATTTTTGGGATCGCTGGCATTCGGAATACCTCTCAACTTTACAGGAAAGAAAAAAATGGAGAAGGAAAAAGGAAAACATGAAGGTGGGTCAATTAGTGGTGCTCAAAAGCGAAAATTTCCCACCCACCAGTTGGGCTATGGTCAGGATTTGTGAGGTGTTCCCCAGCAAAAGTGATGGAATAGGACGAAACGTCATGGTGCAGACTGCCACAAATAAATTGAAGCGGCCAATCCAAAAGATTTGCATTTTGCCCATCGACACGGATCAAACTGGAGATTGAAAACTATCGTTTTCCGCCGGGTCTGTATCGTATTAGACATACGAGTAGGAATTTAGACGCTTTACATGGCCGTTTTGGTGAAGTGTCAGAGACGGCTGACTTGAGTTCGCCGCGCGCTGCTGAGAAATATCAGCCGCTTTGACATTTCACCAGTATTCAATTGTATAGCATAGAAGTAAGACGGAACGGATTAAATGTGGGTTTTTTCGTATGCTTTTTCCCACAATAAAATCTGTATTTGCGTTTTATTTTAACTTCTATTATTATACAGTGTTTTCAACCCGAAAAAGTGTAAAATGGATCATTTAAACATAAGTTTCGATGATTCCATTGAATTCGATAGCATCGAGACCTGTTCGGCGCATGAGTCTTTGATCGGCTGTAAATTATTGAAAGGAAAACTCCAAAATCTCAGTATAAGTTTTGATGACTCATTCGATTTCCCATCAGATTTGTCATCGCTACAAAGCGTTGAAAACACAGGCGAAAACAGTAGCAATATTCAGTATATAAAGCAAATGAACTGCAAGTCATGTGAAGAGGCACAGCCTAATTTAATGGTTAGTTTTGACTCAGAAGAATCTGCCGAATATGAATACCCACAAATCAATGGGGAAAATAATGTATCTAGTCCTCACACAGCCAAAGGTACTATTCCTAAATTGTTCAATATTATTTGTACAATTGAATTCACACATCAATATTTTCATTTAGCTGAGCACGCCCTTATTGTTGAGCATGTAAAACGAATAGTCGACCATGGCTTGCGTTTCAATGGATCGTATAGCAGTATGGAAAATATGGCCAAAGTTTTGAATTCTACACCCAACGCCTCAATCAAAGTGCCCACAACAAAATATTTAATAAAAAAATGCGTGGAACCAAAGTTCCAGTCTAAAACATATATCAAGTGTAAGCAATGTTTGAACTACATTGCATGTTTTGAGAGTGAGACACAGTGCACACTATGTAACAAGGCTATAAAAACCAACGTGATGACAAGAACAGAAACCGTTCAGTGCTGCCACTGACATTGCTGCGGGGGTTTTTGCATCACAATACAGGAGAGCGCGCGACTTAACACTTGTGTATTGCCCGCAGTGCAACGGACGAGATAGCTCTTTGCTCGCAGTGCAAATTAGCGCGAAATGTGACCTTAACCGCCGAAACGTCTAGCTGAAAACATTAAACAGTGTGTTTTGCTCTCAGTGCAAACCAAAATGGTTTTTTACGTCGTATATTTGAAATCCAAGCAATATTTTGCCTTAAACGAAGTATGGATTGAAAATCCAGTGGTGCGAGCAACATCGAAAGTGTTTATTTCGGCGAATAAATACGCTGTGGCTCGCTTCGATGCTGAAACCGGGTATTACATAAACCAAATCAAAGATTTGATGTACATTGGATTCACTTGCTGTAAATGTGGTTCATTTGATGCCGCGGAGGTTTACATAAAACAAAAAAGAAAGCTGCCGCCTGTTCAGTATAAAACATGTGAAAAATTTGCGACATTCAGAAATGTCAACCGACAAATTCGCCACCGCTCACCACCGTTCATGGCGCCACCAACCACTATATCCGCATTTGCAGTGTAATGTCACCACGTTGATAAACACATCGCAATCGGATTACTTCACCTATATTCCGATTGAACAGCAGCTGGAGCAGACCATCAAAGACCCCATCGAAAAAAATTTATCATACTACTCAGCTGTTTGTCAACAAAATCACATGACAAATATTCACAATTCAAACATTTTTAAGCGTATGCAGAAGAAATACCCTGAATCCATCATTCTGCCACTAATTGTGAACACAGATGGTGTTAAAGTATTCAAATCGAGTCATAAGTCTCTTTGGCTTATTCAGTATTATCAGGGATTTTTGCCACCATCTATTCGATATCATTCAAGAAATGTTGCAATTGTGGCTGCTCATTTCGGCGCAAAAAAACCCAATATGAAAGACTTCTTTTACCCTTTATTGAAAGAACTTCATGAAATGAACAGCAAAGGTGGAATGAATATAAATTTAAATGGAAGCACATACAAATTCATGCCATTGATATTAAGCTGTTGCAGCGATTTGCCTGCTACATCAGATGTTCGGGGAACAGCCGGACATGCTGGCTATTTCGGCTGTGGATTTTGCTTACATCCTGGAATGCGTATGAATCCCGGAAATGGTAAAAAAGTTGGAATACGCTATTTGAAGGGCTCCGACAACTATAATTTACGTTCGCACGAAAGCGTAATCAAGATTTATGGTCGATTAAAGTCAGTGTCCATCGAGGGAGTTAAAAATATATCTTGTATGATTGCCGCCAAAGATTTCGATTTGATTTCCAGTTTTGCTATTGATTATATGCATTGTGCATTGTTAGGCATCATGAAAAAGTTAATAAGCTTGTGGCTTGACAGTCACCATCACAAACAGCCGTATTATATGAAAAAGAAGGAACAAATCATCTTAAGCAATAGATTAATCAAAATTAAACCGATATCGGAAATAATTCGGAAACCGAGATCGATTTTCTCTAGTGCAGTAACAATGACATCGCATTTCAACTGACTTGGAAATATATTGCGAAAAACTATAAATCCAGCCAGCACTCCTGAGACAGAAAAGTTTTCATTCGGAGGAAAAACTGGAATCAAAATAAACCCGACAGAAAATGCTGTATTGACTTTTTTGTGAAATTAAAAGACAGTAAAATTGTTGCCGTGAAATTTTAAACAATTGTTGGTTTTACCTTGTACGCTTTCGTTAATATTTATAAGACTATAGACACATACGATCATTCTATGAGATCGAGCATAACGGGGACCAATCATTAGTGAAAATGACTGAAATTGTTTAAAAGACTCTTTATCTAAAGTTTGGGTCACGGGAATATGTAACATTCATCCCAAATAGGTACGAAAAAACATAAGATTATTGCATTTTAAATAAATACAGATAAAAATAATTATAAATTGACATTCATCAATGTTGCTTCAGTTAGCGAAATTATTTTCAAAATCTACCGACAAAACAAATGGAAGAATACTGTTGACACTAACTGCTGTAAGTATACGTGAATATATTGAATCAGTGCTAAATTTTCAAATCCCTTTTATTCATATAGTTCGATTTTTAATTCATTCCGCTTGATTATCTTTGAACGTTATCAATGAGAAAATAGAGAATATTAACAGTTTTGACGTTTAGTCTCGTTCGTCTTTATTTTATTTTTATTTTAAGGTAATCTGTGTAATAAAACCAAAAAACTGAAATAAGCAATAGAATTAGTGATTTTATCTTCGAAAAATATAAAGTGCAACATCAAAATTCAAACTAAAACGATAAAATCAGGTTCACAGTGACGGCATTCACGAACAAAGTGATTGTTGTTGTTGTCGTCTGTTTTATTGCAACACAATGACCAAAATCAAACTATGCTGACGTGACGACTGTCCGCCTGCAAATATAAAATCGGATTTGTCAACGAAGTGTGCAGGTTGTGGCCAGGTTGTTCATCTTCCATGTATTGGAATTTTTGTGAAATTCGAGCAAATAAAATCACCGAACGTCAGAATATTTTGTAACAAATGTACTGGCGAGTGTCAAACGAATCGAATGTACCGAGTGGTGAACCAAAAGTGGTCTCAAAAAAACCCGCCGAAAAATCGTCAGCACCAAATAAGTCAAATTTGGTTTTACCAGAAACATTTTCGGCACCGAGTGGTACACTGAAACCGCGTCAAACCAAATTGATTGAAATGAGGTTTGCAGATGCAAAATCAGATGGTCCGTCAATTTTATCTGAATTAACCACAATCAAAAGTATGATTTCGAAATTGACTGGGAAAACAAACGAAATACACGAAGACACGCAATTTTTGGCCCAAAAGTCAATTACTCGAGGTGATTCGGTACAGAAGAAAACTGTTTCGCGAAACAGCCTCAATCGGGCAAACGTCAAGGTTCCGACTCACCGAAATTCCTTGTTCCGAAGATAAATGTTTCGAAATTTGAAGCTCCAAAGCCAAAAATGGGCACAAAATCGTCTGTCTTTGCAAAGGCCTTTGATAAAGTCAATCATGATATGTATATTGATTTCAAAGTTAAACAGATATAATATACCTAGCAACCTCATCTATTGGATCAAATCATATCTTCGCGACCGTCGTCAATTTGTAAACTACAATGGTAGAAGTTCCGGGGAATTCATAGTAAACTCGGGTGTGCCTCAAGGAAGTCACTTGGGTCCCACACTTTTTTTACTATTTATCAACGACATAGTTGAGGAATTGGGTATTGATGTGTTTATATCTTTGTTTGCTGATGATCTTAAAATTGCAGCTGCAATCAATTCCGCTATGGACACATTGAAGCTTCAACGTGCTATCGATAAATTGAGGCAATGGTGTATCGCAATTGATTTACACCTAAACTTAAACAAGTGTTCAGTGATGTTAATTACCAACAAACAACAATCGAACATCTTTATTGGAAATTAACATTATGGCGATCACGTGTTTGAAAGAGTAAGAGAGCAAAAGGACCTTGGTGTGATTGTGGATTCGAAGCTGAACTTTAATAACCACATAAATATGATCGTGTCTAAAGCAAAATCTACACTTGGATTTATCAAACGCTTTTGCTTTGACATAAGAAATCTCAATACGCTCAAGACATTATATCATTCGATATCGATAGAGTTAGTTGAATCGGTGCTAAAGCAATTAACAATATTTGCATTGAGAGAATATCCATCTGCCGAAAACAACTATCGTATTTCTTCATATGAATGTAGACTGGAAAATTTGCAAATGATGAAACTTGAAAGGAGGCGTATCAATGCAGCTTTGCTGTTTTTCTACGACGTATTGAACGACATTATCCCATGTTCACAGATAAAAAACGATATTGCGCTTCATTCAAACCCATTCAATTTTCGTGAATCGTCTTTGGAGACTTTTGGAATAAAAAATCTATCACTTATTAATGAACATACGGCACCAATGAATCAGATGTGTAAACTTGCAAACTTCATTGATGAACTGTTTAAAGAATCTGCTCCTCGTGCAAATTTTAAATCTCAATTAGTTGCCTGTGATAAATTGAATTTTAGGTTGAAAGCACAAATCCAATGATTGTAATTAAACCATTTCTTTTTAAATTTCATTAGCATTGTTAATATTGTGATACTGTGATTATGTGATATTTTTAGGCAGAGTATGCATTTCAAATAACTGATCATTTTTGACGACCGTCATACAGATGACGGTCATCAAATAACGAAACGCGCGTGCGGCGCATTCTTATTTATTTCGCATCGTACGTTGCAAGCGGATCGATGTGCATTCATATTGTGTTCGTAGCACAGCTATATACCACTGAAGCAGCACGGCGAACATGTACATGAAGAACGAAGTAGAAGTGTGGACGACGTAAGCGTAAATACATAATGTTTCGCTTGCCGCTTGTATTGTGTTGTTGCACACATTTACACTCGTTCTCGTGATGAATGTTCTTTTCGCATGTATATGTTCGTCGTGTTGCTTCAGTGGTGTCTATCTGCACTGCGAACAAAATGTAAATATATAACAATGCAAAATCGATGTTATGCATAAAATCACACAAATAAATATTTTTAATTTGTTTATTTGAAAATCAGAATCGAATTCATTTCAATTTTTCCACATTGTAATGTAATAGTTATCACTGAATTCAAAAACGAGAGTAAAAAAAGAAAACCAGCGGACAGCTGGATTCGAACTCTTGACCATACGCATTTCGAATCTACGTCTAACGCACTTGCCAAAATTCATCTTTCACTATCGTTTGACTGTTGGCAAACACATTTAGCATTGAATCAAATTGAATCGAAATACCAATAGTACCTGGTAACTTGATGGAATGCAGACATTCTTTTTTTTGTTATTGTTTCAAATCTCCCATGAACAAAATTAATGGGTGAAACTAAAAGCGACAAACTTTCTTTATCTAAAAAAGTATATAATCTTTATTTATGAAAAATAAAACGAATACTTGAATCATTTCGGTTTTCTTTCATTTAATGAAAGTCAGAATTTGCTTTGCTAGTCGTTTCGGTCATGTTTTCGATGACTTTCAATGTATAAATTGTAATGAGCAATCACTTCAAGAATGTTTTAAATAATGCTATCAAATGTTCTATAAGCAATTGTTGGCTAGATGGAATAAATGAAGCGGTAGGCAATTTTTCTTTCAATTTTTATTTATGAAATGTAAAAAAATCATGTTTTAGCTTTTTTTATTTAAAATGAATGGAACGGATTTACTTGAATATTCGGTATGTTTTAAATCAAACAGCTGTTTGACAGTCTTTGGCTTGGTTTTGTAATTTGCAAATTATACTCTTGCTTCATCAAGTTCTTTGGCAGCTACTTTTTCGAATAAATCGGAGTTTAAGTGTACTATCATAATGTCCTCTAAGCGCTCCTCAGTTAGCATACACCGACGATCAGTAAATACGAAATTCAACTGAGAAAATTCGCGTTCAATTTCTACCTCTGTAGGTGGAATTGCTTAAATGACTTCGGTCAATTTGTATAGTTCTGGCTGTTTATTTTTATTCTCTTCCCAATACTGAAGAGCGCATTGACCTTTCACATGACTTGAGTCAAATGATTCTAAAATCACAGTAATATCGGTTGGATTTTGGACCAATTGTGCATCATTTTGAACACCATCCAGCAGTTTATCGAGCTCAGCATCCCCATCATAGTCAAAGTCAAAAGACATTCCGGATGAGTTTGAGTTGAACGATTTATTTTTGTCTGGTGAATTTGCTGTTTCATGAAAATCAATGCGAGCCCACACTCGTTCCAGCAGTGATATGGCTTCCGAACTTTTTGTTTGATCGGCCAAAATTACACGTCTGAATCGCGGATCAAGGTACAGTGCCGCAACCATAAATGGGTTTGTGAAAATATGTTCTTTGCGAGCTTCGACCGCAGTAAGCATGTGTTTGGCCAGAGATGTTTTGAGTTTATCTCTCATCTTTTCGATCAATTGCGTCAAATTCAGTTGCATTTTCATCCAAATACTGAACACATCAGACAAATTGAGATCGCGTCGTTGAAGAAGAATTGTTGCTCGTAAAGGAATTGATAAAACAAACTCGATTTCTCTCAAAGTTTTCCATTTTTGCAACAATAGCTGGCATGGTTTCATTTGCTTTTCTGTAGACAAATATACGATAATTTCTTTGCATTTCATGGCACCGTGTAACTGTTGATATGGTATAAGAAACGAACGCAATATAGAACATGAACGATTGAGAAAAATTAAATGACTCAAAATAAAATATTATAAACAATTGAGAATGAATTTAAAAATCACCATGATGCATGTTGATCCCCAACGAGTGGGACAATCGATTTTTGGAAGACTGTCGCTCATTCCTTTGTCCTTAATTTCGTTGCGCGTCGATTCCAAGGTGAGAAACTTCACAACTTGACGGCAAAGTATGATAACGTTCTGGTGACTTTGTGACATCGCCTTCAAAGCGTCCTTCACAGCCAACTGCAATGTGTGTGCCGTACAATTTACCCCGGTCGTTTCCCACATTTGATTTCCACTGGAAGATAATTCTGAAGATACCGAACGCAACAATGTTTCTTCCCCTTGCATGGCTGATTGCATCCAAATTCCTAGTGCCTCGTCCTCTGTTCTTTCATTGATAGTACTCAGCATCTGTTCAATTTCATCATCGACAACTCCTGTGACCGATTCAGTCTCGTTGTTGGTACGTTCATTGTCACTCTGACTCATCGCTTTAGCTAATGCTTCATTCATAGCATCGATTGTTTGGTTACCCGTCGCGTTGAATGAAGAAAAGGTATTTTCAATATCGCGAACCATCTTCAACACATTTTTTCCGTTATCGGTCGTGATCGTTAATATTTGCCGTTTGTCTATGTTGAAACTTTTCAATAGTGCGATTACGACATCTGCCAAATATTTGCCGGTGTGTGATTTTTTCAGCTCTATCAACCCCAATGATCGGACTTTCAACTTTCCTTCGATATTGTATTGAACAGGCAACTAATTCCGCTAGAAATAGTAGCGATAAATAGGGAAGCGCACTAAATAGCAACGCTATACATAGTATTATATACAACACAAACCAAGTCATACGTTAAAACGTGTGTACACAGTACCAATGCGGTGATGTTGGACAGTTATGTGATGAGATTCGTTTGCGCAGACGAAGATTATATATGGCGCACTGTCCAACAACACCGCATACGCGCAAACGAATCTCATCGCATTACTCTCCAACATCACCGCATTGGTACTGTGTACACACGTTTTAACGTGTGACTTGATTTGTGTTGTATATAATATTAAGTATAGCGTTGCTATTTAGTGCGCTTCCCTATTTAGCGCTACTATTTCTAGCGGAATTAGTTGCCTGGTATTGAACAGTAACGCCCAGAATTGAACGTTTATTTTTCGTGCCGATGTCAACCATTAAAGATAGAACTCTATCTTTCACTTCTTCTTTGATTTGGTCCCTTACTTGTTTGGCATTTCACTTAAATGATGTTTTACCTCTGGCAAATTTCGATTTGAAAAATCAATTCCCAAACCCTCATCGCGAGTTATCCAGAATCGAGTAGATAATTGAATGGACGGCCGTTGACAGAAACAATCTCCACAGCATTTTGCAAAAGTCGGAGCCGCTTTATGGGCAATGTATCTTTTTGATTGGTGATGAGAGCGAACGTTTGTGAATGCATGTGCCGTAAATGGGAACCTAAATTGCTGATATTTGTTCCAACTACGAAGTAATCCATGGGGCAGAGTTTGCACTTGTATTTGATTACGGTTTTACCATTTTCAATCGTTTCAATTGGTGGATTTTCAAAATATTGCAATGATTTTTCGCCAACACTCATTTCTTCACGTCTTCTTTTTCGCGGAGTGTCTGTCGGTTTTAGAGGACTGTTCATTATGGATTTTAAAGAACTTTCTCTTTCCGATTGCAAATGATATTTTCAATAAAATGTACGCTCCAAATTGCGATTGAAGTGATGCAACGAAAAGTTCAAGCGACTCTGTGTTTGAAATATTTGGTATATAAAATAGACGCAGAGAATTCGCGCGAGCCGATATTTGACACCAATACAATCTCAGCTTCATGCTTTAATTGTGTATGTAAATTGGACTTCATCATAGATACGTGTGTAACTACGCTGTGACCAATTTGCCCTAATCTGTGTAGTAGTGCACCGCAAAGCATTTACGCATAGTTATATCAAGTGTGCGCGGAGCTCGGTGACATCGTCATTTCAAAAAATAGTGCATAACGTACTTTTGCTTCTTCACTCGAGAAAAATATTTCGTTGACAAAATGTTCGTGGTTGTATATTTGTGCGATGCAAAAGCGCACATCATTGTGCATCGAAAACACATATTCGGTCTTTCACTACAGAATTTATTGAATTACGGTAAAAATCGAAATAAAACGTATCGAATTTATTGGTACCGAATTCCTGATGGTGAAATACCGAGTGTCACAAAAGTGCCGAATTTTGCCTTGAACATCAGCCGTTCGTTTCCACCACCAAATCGTAATGAATGCTGTTTCATTGGTCAAATCAAATATATTTTCCGTAAGTGAATGAGAAACGCAAAAAAGTGCATTTGCATGCACACTATTTCACACCACATTATTCTGGATTCTTAAGAATAATTGTGTTTATTGTAGAATATTTTCGAGACGCCGAAATTTATCGCGACATGTTTCGTCCGCAAGAGTCGGCATTGTATAATCCACGCAATCCCAAATTGCCAAATGATGCACAGCCTCGAATGCTTCAATGTGATGCACGGCCGCGAATACTTCAAACTCAGAATGAAAATGGAAATGGTTTTGCCATTGGTCACCCAGCACACACTGATAATAATGAACAAAGCGAACAAAATGAACAAAATGACAACAACGTTGAAGTTGAATCCGTACATGAAAATGCGCACGATGAAGACACAGTCAACTATGCCAGTCAACTATGCCAGTCAACTATGACGAAAGTGTGTCTGAAGAAGGCGATTTGGATGAATATCAAACTGATGACAAGGATCCATTGGCAGATGTACAACTTGATGCACGTGAGGCTGCAGTTTTTGGAACCATTTTTCATGCGAACGAAACTGTAATTCACAGCCCGGGTGGAAACACCAGGGTTGTAATTGATGATGACTGTGAATTGATATTTGAAACTGGCCACGATCACGAGGTGTTCAAACCAATGAAAATGGGTTATCAAGTCAAGATCAACGATGCACTATCAGGAAATTGTCCATTTAAGGAAAATGTGAGTATTGAAATAGAATAAAAAAATGGTGATTGAGTACAATTGTTATGATTGAAATTCTGATTCTGTTTGTTTGAATAGGTGAAAAAAGATCGGGAATATTTGCTTCACGATAGCCAAAAAATACGATTGCCGGTAGTGTTGTTGAATGTTTAATTTCATTGAACCAAAAGCATCGCGACAATAAATCGAAAGATAAAACGTTCTTGAAGGGTTTACTCATTGCAATTTGTACACTAAAAGCAATCGAGAACATGACCGAAAATCAACGTCCATCAAAACGAATACTGGCTTTCATCAAAGACCTGTTCATAATTCGCATTGACATAAATGATGACACAGAGGGAAGTCGCTATCTGGGTTTCACAAACCTAATTGATTTGACAGTCAAAGAATTAAAATTACAAATGAAAGAAAAAAATCAAAAACATTTTCAGCGTTGTTTTTACATTTCATAAATAAAAATTGAATGAAAAATGTTTGCCGCTTTCTATTATTTTTGCAACTAACAATTTTTCATGGGAAATTTGAAACAATAACAAAAAAAAGAATGTCTGCATTCCATCAAGTTACCAGGTACTATTGGTATTTCGATTCAATTTGATTCAATGCTAAATGTGTTTGCCAACAGTCAAACGATAGTGAAAGATGAATTTTGGCAAGTGCGTTAGACGTAGATTCGAAATGCGTATGGTCAAGAGTTCGAATCCAGCTGTCCGCTGGTTTTCTTTTTTTTCTCTCGTTTTTGAATTTAGTAATAACTATTACATTACAATGTGGAAAAATTGAAATGGATTCAATTCTGATTTTTAAAAAAACAAATTAAAAATATTTATTTGTGTGATTTTATGCATAACATCGATTTTGCATTGTTATATATTTACATTTTGTTCGCAGTGCAGATAGACACCACTGAAGCAACACGACGAACATATACATGCGAAAAGAACATTCATCACGAGAACGAGTGTAAATGTGTGCAACAACACAATACAAGCGGCAAGCGAAACATTATGTATTTACGCTTACGTCGTCCACACTTCTACTTCGTTCTTCATGTACATGTTCGCCGTGCTGCTTCAGTGGTATATAGCTGTGCTACGAACATAATATGAATGCACATCGATCCGCTTGCAACGCACGATGCGAAATAAATAAGAATGCGACGCACGCGCGTTTCGTTATTTGATGACCGTCATCTGTATGGCGGTCGTCAAAAATGATCAGTTATTTGAAATGCATACTCTGTTTTTAGGAAAGCTATCGAATGTAATATTTATACAAATTGTATTTTTAATCATTCAACCTTGCAATTTTTGAATGGATTTTTCTAAAAGAAAAGATACAGGTTTTAATGGTGGTGAGATCTGATATAATCGATTAATGACCCTTACCTTTTCCCTGTCAGATATGTAATTACTTAAAAATGAATAAAAACAGCCAGTCTTTGGCGGTATATTGTTAAATTAAAATTAACGAATTTGAAAGATGGAGTGAATCTACGCAATATGGAAATTAAGTGGTTACAAATATACAAATATTTTCGAATTTCATCCAATGATTTTAATTGAAAAAAGTAGAAAATAAATAGTATAAAAAACATTCAATAATATTTTTGTTCGTAATGAAGCGAATTCACGATATAAAGTCTCTTGCTATTTGATCCATAAACAGCTGTGTGGAATAGAAATATTCATATAATTCTCATGCGTTGGTATTTGCAGAAATCTTTTGGCTTGCGGAGGCCGATATACAGCGAGTATGAACGTCGAAAATAGTGTGTAGTCGCATATTGATTTGTGATTTTTGTATCGACGCTTTGTTGTCGTTCGCGCTTTTTTTTAAACGATGTTTGGCGTATACGAATAACCGCATCGCGTTTGATGTATTGGTGCGAAACGAACGTAAAAAAATATCGCACTCCTTTTGTCACATTTCCCGAAATTGTTCGAGTTTACGGGTTTTTCATTGATTGCTACTCATTTGTATTTGATTTATGTTTATTTCTTATCGAATCATCATGCAACTTTGAGAATAAATCACAGAAAATTTCAAGTCATTACGATGAGATCGAATTTCAAGTCATTACACATCATGTAATTTAAATTTTAATTTTAATAAAAAAACGAATGAACATCTCAGTTCCTAATTTTTACTTCAACAAACGTTCGCTGCTTTTGAATTGATAATAACAATTACGAGTTAGTTCACTCTGATCTGAACTTTCAATTCATGCTAACGATAGATATGATTCCACATTTATGTCATGTATTTTTTTTAACTTTCGTTAAAAAGTTAATGAGCATTCAAATTGATGAAGAAAACACAGATTAGAAAATCACAAATACTTCATACAATTTAATGACAAAATTTGAATTTGGACCCCGAAAATTGAAAATTTTGTAGGGGAGGTAGTCTTAAACCTCATCAGAATGACTAGAAATTTCGCTTGACTCATTTTTTTAATTAAAAAATAATATCATGAAAGTGCCAATTCGATACAATGTGAAATTAAGATAGTCGCCATAAAAATTTTCAGATTTTACCCCGAAAATACCCCGAAAATCGAAAATTTTGCAGTGGAGGTAGTCCTATATCTCATCGGAATGACCTGAAATTTTGCACGACTCATTTTTTTCAAAAAAAATAATATCCTGAAAGTTTCAATTCGATACGATGTGAACTTGAGATAGTCGCCATAAAAATGTTTCTTAATTATATTGAAAAACAGCCCATTTATTGATTCGACTCCACTAGAGCTGCCCGAAAAAATTATCCGATTAGGCTGAAAATTAATGAGTTTCTATTCCTAATGAAGAACAATGTGTGTGTAAATTTTTGATCAATTCTAATCTCAATTTTTTGAATTATCGTGTTAACAAATTTTTGCGTACAACGGACAACGTACCACACACGGACAAAAAATTGTTCCGGGAATGGTTGCATTCGTTTTTTCTAGGTTTAAAACGCATAGAAAACTTATTCCGAGCGTTTTGAATTTTTGGACCGATCGCAATATCTTTACCACACACAGTGATGTGTGCGGAAAAGTAAAAAAAATGAATCCAATATGGAATTCAGCAGTTAACAGACGTCGTTCAATTACGATATTACATTGGCAATTACCTGTCTTGGAATATTTGCTGGATAATTTTCGTTCAAAGAATATGCTGGTTTATGCCAGACGATAGTCTTGTACTATAGTCGTTATATTTTAATATCTCGTTTTGTTCGATGTTCATCATCATCACTTGATGAGTACGTGCGTAAATGGAACTATATATTCACTAGCCCACGTGTGGCCTATGCATTTATTAAGCGTAAGCCAGCACACGGACTATGATTTACAACGATTTGCCAAGACTGGCAATTACTGCGTACGAACGAAAAAAAAGAAGGCGGAAATATGAAAAATTCCAGGCTTTACTATGCGATGGGTCCATCAACGCATTTGAATCCATCGCTTAAATTTATCTACTAAATGCGATGCTGACGTTTTCATGCTTGTCTGCTACAGCGTAAGCAGTGATACAGTAAACGCTTGTTCGTGTCCGCTGCGACGCTGTCTGTGTTACACATACAATAATGAGTGAGAGTTGCACTAACGCGTCCACTGTATCACTGCTTTCGCTGTAGCAGACAAGCATGAACACGTCAGTCGCATCGCATTTAGTAGATAAATTTATGCGATGGATTCAAATGCGATGATGGATCCATCGCATAGTAACGCCTGGAAAATTCAAGTAAGTATTATCGGTGAAAAATCGGGAAGAAAAAGGAAAATATTTTAGAAATACATATATATAATTTGCTTTTATCCGAGTGATATTACTTTTCCGCACACACCACTGTGTGTGGTGAAAGTATTGCGATCGGTCCAAAAAATTCAAAACGCCCGGAATATGTTTTCTATGCGTTTTGAACCTAGAAAAAACGATTGCAACCATGGAATTCAGCACAACCGTGGAAGCAGCGACTTAACATACGACGACAACATACACCTATTCCTAATGAAGTCCAGTGTGTGTGTAATTTTTACTTTTCGGCACACACCACTGTGTGAGGTAAAGGATTTGCGATCGGTCCAAAAAACTCAAAACGCTCGAAATAAGTTTTCTATGCGTTTTGAACCTAGAAAAAACGATTGCAACCATTCCCGAGGCAATTTTTTGTCCGTGTTTGGTACGTTGTCCGTTGTCCGTTGTACGCAAAATTTGTTAACACGATAACTCAAAAATTTGATTTTAGAATTGAACAAAAATTTACATACACATTTGTCTTCATTAGGAATAGAAACCTATTAATTTTCAGCCTAATCGGATAATTTTTTCGGGTAGCTCTAGTGGAGTGGAATCAAAAAATGGGCTGTTTTTCAATATAATTACGAACAATTTGTATGGGGACTATGACTATTTCGCATTGTATCATTATGAAACTTTCAGAATAATATTTTTTTATGAAAAAAATGAGGCATGCAAAATTTCAAGTCATTCCGATGAGATTTAGGACTACTTCCCCTGCCCAATTTCCGATTTTCGGGGTCTTTTCGTGGTCGAAACAAAAAATTTGTATGGCGAATATCTTAAGTTCACATTGTATCCTATTGAAACTTTCAGGATAATATTTTTTTATCAAAAAAATAAGTCATGCAAAATTTCAAGTCATTCCGATGAGATTTAGGACTACTTCCCTCACAAAATTTTCAATTTTTGGGGTCCTCTCGTGGTCGAAACGAAAAATTTGTATGGCGAATATGTAATTTTACCTTGTATCCTATTGAAACTTTCAGGATATTATTTTTTTATCAAAAAAATAAGTCATGCAAAATTTCAAGTCATTCCGATGAGATTTAGGACTACTTCCCTCACAAAATTTTCAATTTTTGGGGTCCTCTCGTGGTCGAAACGAAAAATTTGTATGGCGAATATGTAATTTTACCTTGTATCCTATTGAAACTTTCAGGATATTATTTTTTTATCAAAAAAATAAGTCATGCAAAATTTCAAGTCATTCCGATGAGATTTAGGACTACTTCCCTCACAAAATTTTCAATTTTTGGGGTCCTCTCGTGGTCGAAACGAAAAATTTGTATGGCGAATATGTAATTTTACCTTGTATCCTATTGAAACTTTCAGGATATTATTTTTTTATGAAAATAATAGGTCATGCAAAATTTCAAGTAATTCTGATCAGGTTTAAGACTCCCTCCCTTACAAAATTTTCAATTTTCGTGGTCAAAATTCAAATTTTGTCATTAAATTGTATGAAGTATTTGTGTTTTTCTAATCTGTTTTTTTTCATCTATTTGAATGCTCATTAACTTTTTAACGAAAGTTAAAAAAAAATACATGACATAAATGTGGAACCATATCTATCGTTGGCATGAATCAAAAGTTTAGATCAGAGTAAACTTATTCGTAATTGTTATTACCAATTCAAAACCAGCGAAGAAGCGTTTGTTGAAGTAAAAATTAGAAACTGAGATCTTTATTCATTTTTTTTATTAAAATTTAAATTTAAATTACGTGATGTATAATGACTTGAAATTCGATCTCATCGTAATGACTTGAAATTTTCTGTGATTTATTCTCAAAGTTGCATGATGATTCGATAAGAAATAAACATAAATCCAATACAAATGAGAAGCAATCAATGAAATATGCGTAAGCCCGAACAATTTCGGAAAATGTGCGGAAAAGTTAGTTTTACGTATGTAAGACCATTTATTCTTGGTCAGTTCTAATCTCAATTTTTTCTTGTAATCGTGTTAACAAATTTAAGCGTGCAACGTAAAATGGACAACGTACAACGGACAACGTACAACGGACAACGCACAACGGACAACGTACAACGGACAACGTACAACGTACCACACACGGACAAAAAATTGCTCCGAGAATGGTTGCAATCGTTTTTTTCAAGTTCAAAGCACATAGAAAACTCATTCCGGGCGTTTTGAATTTTTTGGACTGATCGCAATACTTTTACTACACATAGTGGTGTATGCAGAAAAGTAAAAACATGCGAAAAAAGTTGAACGCTACAACTTTAGAACCATTGGATAACCACAAAAAATTAGAGTGTCAGCATCGTGTGTACCGCAGATCACAAACAAACTCAAAAATATGTTCAACGATTTCGATATGTCGTTGGTGTACAAAAACCACAACAAATCAAGTGATCTACTCTGAAATACGAAAGACGAAAAAACGGATTTAGAAAAATCTGGCATATACCGAATTAAATGTAGTGAGTGCAATGCCGTATATATCGGTCAAACGAAGAGAACTGTGTTGAAACGGTTCAACGAACACCTTGAATGTATAGAGCACAAGACGGTGTCAAAATCGGCATTCGCAGCGCATGCAATTTTCAATAAACATTTGATTTTGTCAACAGACAATTTTGAATTATTAAGAAGTGTGCGAGACGAGAGAAAGCTATATGCCTACGAATGCGTATCTATATTATAAAAATGAAATTCAAAACTTTTGTCCTTAACTCCTCCTACAGTTTTCATCCGATCTTGACCAAAATTTGCATACGTTTAGATTTTCTTGAGATCTTGGTCACCATAGGGGACAATTTTGGGACATTTTTGGGACTTTTTTAGGACATTTGTCACAAATGCTTGCATTGTCACAAAATTCACTCAGAATGGTTCAAATTCAATCACTTTTGGGACATTTTTGGTTTTCTTGGGACATAATTGTCCCAAATGTTCAGAATGGGTTAATGTGCACACAAATCACTTTTGGGACATTTTTGATTTTAAACTGTCACAATGTTCCCAAATTATTTAATTGTTACAAATTGTTCGAAATTTTTTCTGGATTTTTTAGACAGGCCGGAATCTCATCTTAAATTTGAACAAATTTTCACCTTTTAAATATGCTATCACTAGCATATTCACTTTTATAGTCGTAAAAATTACAAAACTAAATATTGTAATCAAATCACCATTGCATACTTGGTTGATTGATCAAAATTGTGTATTTTCATTTTAAATCATAGTAACATATGCCTTGCAAATCAAAGTAACGACAACTTTTATTTTGTATAAAAATTTCAAACATTCATGTCGGTTCCAAATTTCGCCATTGTTGTTGAATTTTCACAAAGCTGTGATGAAAATGTGAGTGTATCTTTTTATTTGGAAAATCAAGAAATTCTGTAAAAAAAGTGATAAATTTGCATTACATTTAATTTTCAGGCCAAAAATTGTGAGAAAATGCTTTCATAAGAGAGTAGAAAACAGGAAATACGTTAAAAATTCTGTGAGAAATTCAACTCGAAATGACAATATAAGAGATATTGTGCGCGATGTAAATCGATTGTCTTTGGTTACAAATAATTTGAAACGATTAAAAAACGAAGCTTTTAATTATAATCCCTGCAAGGCATATGAAGAATGGCCTGAAATTAATATTGGGAAAATGGATATCATGTGCGAATATTGTAAAGCAATGCGTTTCGTTGGTGAATCAAAGAATATATGTTGCTCATCCGGTCGAGTCTCAGTGGAAAAATACCAATTACTGCCACAACCATTACGGGATTTAATCTATAATAAGCATACGAAATCAAAAGTTTTTTTGCCATTACTACGTAAATACAATACAAGTTTTAATATGACTTCTTTCCAAACAAGTGTGAATGAACACAATGAGACCAGATATATTTACATTTAAAGTGCAAGGCCAAGTGTATCATAGAGTAGGAGCAGACTCTCACATAATAATATATAAGTACGTTTGCGTAGGAATAATTTTTAATATTTTGACGCAAGCGTGCTTGCCTATGGGCAAGCACACCGGACCGCACACTGCTGTCGCTTAACGTTCACAGACACTTTGCAATATGTATTTCATTATGGTATGTATCTTCATCTGAGCACATAGCTCAAATGGTAGAGCGTTTGGTTTGCATGTGAGAAGTTCCGTGATCGATTTCCGAAAAAAAAAAAAATATTTTTTTTTCCAAAAGTTTTAATTTTTTTTTCACGCGATTGATTTGATTTTTTATTTTTTTCATTCAAATCCCTTAAAAAAAAAAATTTTCTTCGATGATAACGCTCAAAAAAAACTTTTTCATCTGAGAGTTGACAGCAAATTTAGATTACTGTCGATTTTTGTAGGTAACCAGCAAATATGAATACAACACATTTTTGAAAATTAACAGATCATTTTGTGTGATTTCAAATGTTTATCTAATTCATTTTTCCAAATATTCTTTTTTTACGGCGGAAAAAATATCTTTGTTGAAATGAATCAATAAAATTTTCTCGAGACGTTCTTGTTGCAGTTGATAGCGTCTTTCTGTGAAAATGTGGCTAATGCTTGAAAAATCTCTTTCTACTTTCACTTGAGTAGGCGGGATCGAAAAAACTGCCATGGCCAGATCATAAAGCAATGATTTTTTTTGTGTCTCCCAGTATCCCAAGACCGATTCATCACACGATAGAACTCCAGGCTGGAAAAATTCGATTGCATCTTCAATACATAAGTGACTGTCGTCAATATTGGTCCCAGCATCAGCAGACATAAACTGGTTGAGCGCAGTTTGTCCATCGAAAGACAAGTGGAACTCACTCGATGCATTGGATAGATTAGATTTGCTTGCATTTTTAGTGCCAATAAGGCGAGTTTGGAGATCCAATAAATTCGCTTTGACACGGTCTACTACCTCTCTATTCTTCAAAATTACGCAACGAAAGCGGGGATCTAAAAACAAACAACATTCCATCGTTTGATTATTGAAAATTGTGTCATATCTCTCTTTCAGGCATTCCACCAGATTTTCCGACAGTCTCGTTTTGAAAACATCTTTTTCGGCGCATGCTTTTAGATGAAGTTCCATTTTCTTCCATATTCCAAATACATCGGATAGTGTGATATTGGCATTTTGTAGAGCGATTGTTGCTTCATATGGTATCTTGAGGACCAAAGTCAACTCTTTCAGGATTTTCCACTTTTGCAATACCATTTTGAAGAGAATAACGTTTTTTTCGGCAAAATACTCCACGACTTTTCTCAAACTCAGAACACCTGATATCTGTAGATGAATGTATACGGATGCATTAAATTAAAAAATATCAATGACCTAAAAAATAATAAAACTTAGTAATACCATGGCGAAGGTTGAACACCAGCGAGTTACGACGTCAAGTCGGGGCACAGTAAATTTGATTCCACTGGCTTTCAATTCATGGGCAGTTGAATTTAACCGCAACGTAATAGCTATTCTTCGACAAATTTTAATGACATTTTCTATCGGTTTGCCGAGTTTTCCCAGCGCCTTTAGAATGCATAGTTGCAAAGTATGAGCGGCACAATGTATTCCTTGCAAGTTCCAAATAGAACCAGGGCTATGTTGATTTTGTACATTTTGTACTACCGCATTGAGCATATTTTCGTGACTTTCTTCACCTTCATCGTCGGATGACATCTCAAAAACATCATTCAACGCTTGTTCATCCGTCTTTTCTGGCACATTTAGTAAATAATGTTCTATTTCAGCATCACCAATTTCGCTACCCATATCAATAACTTGAGATGAAACAGTTTCAGCATTGACCATTTGGGTTGACAAATCTCGAACCATTTTCAACACATTCGAGCCATTATCGGTGGTGATGGCAATGACTTGTTGTGGCTTGATTTTATATAGCGAAAGCAGGTTGCATATAACATTGGCTAGGTATTGACCTGTATGCGATTCATCGAGTTGCAGCATTCCAATTGAGCGAATCACATGTTTCCCGTTTTTAATAAACTGGACACTTACACCTAAAATGGAACGGCGTCTTTTACTCGTTGCATCGACCATCAAAGATAATGGACATCCAACGAGCTCATCACAAATCTTTTGCTGCACGTCAGAAGCGACCTTGTCGAGCATTTCTTTTACCTCTCTAAGGTTTGGATCAGTCAAATTCACACTTTTTCCAGCTGCTTCCAATTTTTTCAGTGTTTCGTCCAAAATGGAATGAAAACCACTATCTAACAATCGGTTGAATGGGTTGCCATTTACCGTGACTAATTCTACGCAGTCCAATAACAGCGTCTGTCGTTTGTGTTCGAGAGCTTCTCCTAAATCTTCAATATGTTGAAAAATATCAGTTATCTCTATTGACGGCGAGGATCTAGTTGCTTTTGAAGATTTATTCAATGAAAATCACACACCAAGTGATGAAGCTGGCACATCGGCTAACAGCAACGAACACGAACAAAAAAATGAGGCCACAAACGAGCGTTCTCGGCCCTCGACAAGCATTTCACGATCTTTTGGGAATGCAATTTCTTCTGAAAGTACGCGAATCAAAAAAAATTGTTCCGGGAATGGTTGCATTCGTTTTTTCTAGGTTTAAAACGCATGGAAAACTTATTCCGAGCGTTTTGAATTTTTGGACCGATCGCAATATCTTTACCACACACAGTGATGTGTGCGGAAAAGTAAAAAAAATGAATCCAATATGGAATTCAGCAGTTAACAGACGTCGTTCAATTACGATATTACATTGGCAATTACCTGTCTTGGAATATTTGCTGGATAATTTTCGTTCAAAGAGTATGCTGGTTTATGCCAGACGATAGTCTTGTACTATAGTCGTTATATTTTAATATCTCGTTTTGTTCGATGTTCATCATCATCACTTGATGAGTACGTGCGTAAATGGAACTATATATTCACTAGCCTACGTGTGGCCTATGCATTTATTAAGCGTAAGCCAGCACACGGACTATGATTTACAACGATTTGCCAAGACTGGCAATTACTGCGTACGAACGAAAAAAAAGAAGGCGGAAATATGAAAAATTCCAGGCTTTACTATGCGATGGGTCCATCAACGCATTTGAATCCATCGCTTAAATTTATCTACTAAATGCGATGCTGACGTTTTCATGCTTGTCTGCTACAGCGTAAGCAGTGATACAGTAAACGCTTGTTCGTGTCCGCTGCGACGCTGTCTGTGTTACACATACAATAATGAGTGAGAGTTGCACTAACGCGTCCACTGTATCACTGCTTTCGCTGTAGCAGACAAGCATGAACACGTCAGTCGCATCGCATTTAGTAGATAAATTTATGCGATGGATTCAAATGCGATGATGGATCCATCGCATAGTAACGCCTGGAAAATTCAAGTAAGTATTATCGGTGAAAAATCGGGAAGAAAAAAGGAAAATATTTTAGAAATACATATATATAATTTGCTTTTATCCGAGTGATATTTTTTTTATGAATGTGATAAAGTATGATGAACCGGTGTTTGGCAAATGAAACGGCGCAATTAAAAAAAGGAGACATTCAAATGAAGTGTAAGTAGCCAAGCACCGATGCCAAATAACCGACGCCAGCGAAAAAGATCAATGTCAGAGCACCAACGCCAGAGCGAATGCAAAATATGACGAATCAAGAACGATCAATGGGATTCAGCTTGTACAACCGTGGAAGCAGCGACTTAATTTTTTTACGACAACATAAACCTATTCCTAATGAAGACCCATGTGTGTGTAATTTTTTTAGATTAATTCTAAAATCAATTTTTTGAGTTATCTTGTTAACAAATTTTTGCGTACAACGGACAACGGACAACGTACAAAGTACCACACACGGACAAAAAATAGCTCCGGGAATGGTTGCAATCGTTTTTTCTAGGTTCAAAACGCATATAAAACTTATTCCAAGCGTTTTGAATTTTTTGGACCGATCGCAATACCTTTACCTCACACAGTGGTGTGTGCGGAAAAGTAAAAAGAAGGCGGAAATATGGAAAATTCAAGTAAGTATTATCGGTGAAAAATCGGGAAGAAAAACGAAAATATATATTTAGAAATATATATAATTTGCTTTTATCCGAGTGATATTACTTTTCCGCACACACCACTGTGTGTGGTGAAAGTATTGCGATCGGTCCAAAAAATTCAAAACGCCCGGAATATGTTTTCTATGCGTTTTGAACCTAGAAAAAACGATTGCAACCATGGAATTCAGCACAACCGTGGAAGCAGCGACTTAACATACGACGACAACATACACCTATTCCTAATGAAGTCCAGTGTGTGTGTAATTTTTACTTTTCGGCACACACCACTGTGTGAGGTAAAGGATTTGCGATCGGTCCAAAAAACTCAAAACGCTCGAAATAAGTTTTCTATGCGTTTTGAACCTAGAAAAAACGATTGCAACCATTCCCGAGGCAATTTTTTGTCCGTGTTTGGTACGTTGTCCGTTGTCCGTTGTACGCAAAATTTGTTAACACGATAACTCAAAAATTTGATTTTAGAATTGAACAAAAATTTACATACACATTTGTCTTCATTAGGAA
Organism: Obolodiplosis robiniae; assembly: GCA_028476595.1. Lineage (NCBI taxonomy): Eukaryota > Metazoa > Arthropoda > Insecta > Diptera > Cecidomyiidae > Obolodiplosis > Obolodiplosis robiniae. The sequence goes on from JAOPHN010000005.1 coordinate 348,190, forward strand.
TAGAAACCTATTAATTTTCAGCCTAATCGGATAATTTTTTCGGGTAGCTCTAGTGGAGTGGAATCAAAAAATGGGCTGTTTTTCAATATAATTACGAACAATTTGTATGGGGACTATGACTATTTCGCATTGTATCATTATGAAACTTTCAGAATAATATTTTTTTATGAAAAAAATGAGGCATGCAAAATTTCAAGTCATTCCGATGAGATTTAGGACTACTTCCCCTGCCCAATTTCCGATTTTCGGGGTCTTTTCGTGGTCGAAACAAAAAATTTGTATGGCGAATATCTTAAGTTCACATTGTATCCTATTGAAACTTTCAGGATAATATTTTTTTATCAAAAAAATAAGTCATGCAAAATTTCAAGTCATTCCGATGAGATTTAGGACTACTTCCCTCACAAAATTTTCAATTTTTGGGGTCCTCTCGTGGTCGAAACGAAAAATTTGTATGGCGAATATGTAATTTTACCTTGTATCCTATTGAAACTTTCAGGATATTATTTTTTTATCAAAAAAATAAGTCATGCAAAATTTCAAGTCATTCCGATGAGATTTAGGACTACTTCCCTCACAAAATTTTCAATTTTTGGGGTCCTCTCGTGGTCGAAACGAAAAATTTGTATGGCGAATATGTAATTTTACCTTGTATCCTATTGAAACTTTCAGGATATTATTTTTTTATCAAAAAAATAAGTCATGCAAAATTTCAAGTCATTCCGATGAGATTTAGGACTACTTCCCTCACAAAATTTTCAATTTTTGGGGTCCTCTCGTGGTCGAAACGAAAAATTTGTATGGCGAATATGTAATTTTACCTTGTATCCTATTGAAACTTTCAGGATATTATTTTTTTATGAAAAAAATGAGGCATGCAAAATTTCAAGTAATTCTGATCAGGTTTAAGACTCCCTCCCTTACAAAATTTTCAATTTTCGTGGTCAAAATTCAAATTTTGTCATTAAATTGTATGAAGTATTTGTGTTTTTCTAATCTGTTTTTTTTTTTCATCTATTTGAATGCTCATTTACTTTTTAACGAAAGTTAAAAAAAAATACATGACATAAATGTGGAACCATATCTATCGTTGGCATGAATCAAAAGTTTAGATCAAAGTAAACTTATTCGTAATTGTTATTACCAATTCAAAACCAGCGAAGAAGCGTTTGTTGAAGTAAAAATTAGAAACTGAGATCTTTATTCATTTTTTTTATTAAAATTTAAATTTAAATTACGTGATGTATAATGACTTGAAATTCGATCTCATCGTAATGACTTGAAATTTTCTGTGATTTATTCTCAAAGTTGCATGATGATTCGATAAGAAATAAACATAAATCCAATACAAATGAGAAGCAATCAATGAAATATGCGTAAGCCCGAACAATTTCGGGAAATGTGCGGAAAAGTTAGTTTTACGTACGTAAGACCATTTATTCTTGGTCAGTTCTAATCTCAATTTTTTCTTGTAATCGTGTTAACAAATTTAAGCGTGCAACGTACAATGGACAACGTACAACGGACAACGTACAACGGACAACGCACAACGGACAACGTACAACGGACAACGTACAACGTACCACACACGGACAAAAAATTGCTCCGAGAATGGTTGCAATCGTTTTTTTCAAGTTCAAAGCACATAGAAAACTCATTCCGGGCGTTTTGAATTTTTTGGACTGATCGCAATACTTTTACTACACATAGTGGTGTATGCAGAAAAGTAAAAACATGCGAAAAAAGTTGAACGCTACAACTTTAGAACCATTGGATAACCACAAAAAATTAGAGTGTCAGCATCGTGTGTACCGCAGATCACAAACAAACTCAAAAATATGTTCAACGATTTCGATATGTCGTTGGTGTACAAAAACCACAACAAATTAAGTGATCTACTCTGAAATACGAAAGACGAAAAAACAGATTTAGAAAAATCCGGCATATACCGAATTAAATGTAGTGAGTGCAATGCCGTGTATATCGGTCAAACGAAGAGAACTGTGTTGAAACGGTTCAACGAACACCTTGAATGTATAGAGCACAAGACGGTGTCAAAATCGGCATTCGCAGCGCATGCAATTTTCAATAAACATTTGATTTTGTCAACAGACAATTTTGAATTATTAAGAAGTGTGCGAGACGAGAGAAAGCTATATGCCTACGAATGCGTATCTATATTATAAAAATGAAATTCAAAACTTTTGTCCTTAACTCCTCCTACAGTTTTCATCCGATCTTGACCAAAATTTGCATACGTTTAGATTTTCTTGAGATCTTGGTCACCATAGGGGACAATTTTGGGACATTTTTGGGACTTTTTTAGGACATTTGTCACAAATGCTTGCATTGTCACAAAATTCACTCAGAATGGTTCAAATTCAATCACTTTTGGGACATTTTTGGTTTTCTTGGGACATAATTGTCCCAAATGTTCAGAATGGGTTAATGTGCACACAAATCACTTTTGGGACATTTTTGATTTTAAACTGTCACAATGTTCCCAAATTATTTAATTGTTACAAATTGTTCGAAATTTTTTCTGGATTTTTTAGACAGGCCGGAATCTCATCTTAAATTTGAACAAATTTTCACCTTTTAAATATGCTATCACTAGCATATTCACTTTTATAGTCGTAAAAATTACAAAACTAAATATTGTAATCAAATCACCATTGCATACTTGGTTGATTGATCAAAATTGTGTATTTTCATTTTAAATCATAGTAACATATGCCTTGCAAATCAAAGTAACGACAACTTTTATTTTGTATAAAAATTTCAAACATTCATGTCGGTTCCAAATTTCGCCATTGTTGTTGAATTTTCACAAAGCTGTGATGAAAATGTGAGTGTATCTTTTTATTTGGAAAATCAAGAAATTCTGTAAAAAAAGTGATAAATTTGCATTACATTTAATTTTCAGGCCAAAAATTGTGAGAAAATGCTTTCATAAGAGAGTAGAAAACAGGAAATACGTTAAAAATTCTGTGAGAAATTCAACTCGAAATGACAATATAAGAGATATTGTGCGTGATGTAAATCGATTGTCTTTGGTTACAAATAATTTGAAACGAAGCTTTTAATTATAATCCCTGCAAGGCATATGAAGAATGGCCTGAAATTAATATTGGGAAAATGGATATCATGTGCGAATATTGTAAAGCAATGCGTTTCGTTGGTGAATCAAAGAATATATGTTGCTCATCCGGTCGAGTCTCAGTGGAAAAATACCAATTACTGCCACAACCATTACGGGATTTAATCTATAATAAGCATACGAAATCAAAAGTTTTTTTGCCATTACTACGTAAATACAATACAAGTTTTAATATGACTTCTTTCCAAACAAGTGTGAATGAACACAATGAGACCAGATATATTTACATTTAAAGTGCAAGGCCAAGTGTATCATAGAGTAGGAGCAGACTCTCACATAATAATATATAAGTACGTTTGCGTAGGAATAATTTTTAATATTTTGACGCAAGCGTGCTTGCCTATGGGCAAGCACACCGGACCGCACACTGCTGTCGCTTAACGTTCACAGACACTTTGCAATATGTATTTCATTATGGTATGTATCTTCATCTGAGCACATAGCTCAAATGGTAGAGCGTTTGGTTTGCATGCGAGAAGTTCCGTGATCGATTTCCGAAAAAAAAAAAATTATTTTTTTTTCCAAAAGTTTTAATTTTTTTTTTTTCACGCGATTGATTTGATTTTTTATTTTTTTCATTCAAATCCCTTAAAAAAAAAATTTTTCTTCGATGATAACGCTCAAAAAAAACTTTTTCATCTGAGAGTTGACAGCAAATTTAGATTACTGTCGATTTTTGTAGGTAACCAGCAAATATGAATACAACACATTTTTGAAAATTAACAGATCATTTTGTGTGATTTCAAATGTTTATCTAATTCATTTTTCCAAATATTCTTTTTTTACGGCGGAAAAAATATCTTTGTTGAAATGAATCAATAAAATTTTCTCGAGACGTTCTTGTTGCAGTTGATAGCGTCTTTCTGTGAAAATGTGGCTAATGCTTGAAAAATCTCTTTCTACTTTCACTTGAGTAGGCGGGATCGAAAAAACTGCCATGGCCAGATCATAAAGCAATGATTTTTTTTGTGTCTCCCAGTATCCCAAGACCGATTCATCACACGATAGAACTCCAGGCTGGAAAAATTCGATTGCATCTTCAATACATAAGTGACTGTCGTCAATATTGGTCCCAGCATCAGCAGACATAAACTGGTTGAGCGCAGTTTGTCCATCGAAAGACAAGTGGAACTCACTCGATGCATTGGATAGATTAGATTTGCTTGCATTTTTAGTGCCAATAAGGCGAGTTTGGAGATCCAATAAATTCGCTTTGACACGGTCTACTACCTCTCTATTCTTCAAAATTACGCAACGAAAGCGGGGATCTAAAAACAAACAACATTCCATCGTTTGATTATTGAAAATTGTGTCATATCTCTCTTTCAGGCATTCCACCAGATTTTCCGACAGTCTCGTTTTGAAAACATCTTTTTCGGCGCATGCTTTTAGATGAAGTTCCATTTTCTTCCATATTCCAAATACATCGGATAGTGTGATATTGGCATTTTGTAGAGCGATTGTTGCTTCATATGGTATCTTGAGGACCAAAGTCAACTCTTTCAGGATTTTCCACTTTTGCAATATCATTTTGAAGAGAATAACGTTTTTTTCGGCAAAATACTCCACGACTTTTCTCAAACTCAGAACACCTGATATCTGTAGATGAATGTATACGGATGCATTAAATTAAAAAATATCAATGACCTAAAAAATAATAAAACTTAGTAATACCATGGCGAAGGTTGAACACCAGCGAGTTACGACGTCAAGTCGGGGCACAGTAAATTTGATTCCACTGGCTTTCAATTCATGGGCAGTTGAATTTAACCGCAACGTAATAGCTATTCTTCGACAAATTTTAATGACATTTTCTATCGGTTTGCCGAGTTTTCCCAGCGCCTTTAGAATGCATAGTTGCAAAGTATGAGCGGCACAATGTATTCCTTGCAAGTTCCAAATAGAACCAGGGCTATGTTGATTTTGTACATTTTGTACTACCGCATTGAGCATATTTTCGTGACTTTCTTCACCTTCATCGTCGGATGACATCTCAAAAACATCATTCAACGCTTGTTCATCCGTCTTTTCTGGCACATTTAGTAAATAATGTTCTATTTCAGCATCACCAATTTCGCTACCCATATCAATAACTTGAGATGAAACAGTTTCAGCATTGACCATTTGGGTTGACAAATCTCGAACCATTTTCAACACATTCGAGCCATTATCGGTGGTGATGGCAATGACTTGTTGTGGCTTGATTTTATATAGCGAAAGCAGGTTGCATATAACATTGGCTAGGTATTGACCTGTATGCGATTCATCGAGTTGCAGCATTCCAATTGAGCGAATCACATGTTTCCCGTTTTTAATAAACTGGACACTTACACCTAAAATGGAACGGCGTCTTTTACTCGTTGCATCGACCATCAAAGATAATGGACATCCAACGAGCTCATCACAAATCTTTTGCTGCACGTCAGAAGCGACCTTGTCGAGCATTTCTTTTACCTCTCTAAGGTTTGGATCAGTCAAATTCACACTTTTTCCAGCTGCTTCCAATTTTTTCAGTGTTTCGTCCAAAATGGAATGAAAACCACTATCTAACAATCGGTTGAATGGGTTGCCATTTACCGTGACTAATTCTACGCAGTCCAATAACAGCGTCTGTCGTTTGTGTTCGAGAGCTTCTCCTAAATCTTCAATATGTTGAAAAATATCAGTTATCTCTATTGACGGCGAGGATCTAGTTGCTTTTGAAGATTTATTCAATGAAAATCACACACCAAGTGATGAAGCTGGCACATCGGCTAACAGCAACGAACACGAACAAAAAAATGAGGCCACAAACGAGCGTTCTCGGCCCTCGACAAGCATTTCACGATCTTTTGGGAATGCAATTTCTTCTGAAAGTACGCGAATCAAAAAAAATTGTTCCGGGAATGGTTGCATTCGTTTTTTCTAGGTTTAAAACGCATGGAAAACTTATTCCGAGCGTTTTGAATTTTTGGACCGATCGCAATATCTTTACCACACACAGTGATGTGTGCGGAAAAGTAAAAAAAATGAATCCAATATGGAATTCAGCAGTTAACAGACGTCGTTCAATTACGATATTACATTGGCAATTACCTGTCTTGGAATATTTGCTGGATAATTTTCGTTCAAAGAGTATGCTGGTTTATGCCAGACGATAGTCTTGTACTATAGTCGTTATATTTTAATATCTCGTTTTGTTCGATGTTCATCATCATCACTTGATGAGTACGTGCGTAAATGGAACTATATATTCACTAGCCTACGTGTGGCCTATGCATTTATTAAGCGTAAGCCAGCACACGGACTATGATTTACAACGATTTGCCAAGACTGGCAATTACTGCGTACGAACGAAAAAAAAGAAGGCGGAAATATGAAAAATTCCAGGCTTTACTATGCGATGGGTCCATCAACGCATTTGAATCCATCGCTTAAATTTATCTACTAAATGCGATGCTGACGTTTTCATGCTTGTCTGCTACAGCGTAAGCAGTGATACAGTAAACGCTTGTTCGTGTCCGCTGCGACGCTGTCTGTGTTACACATACAATAATGAGTGAGAGTTGCACTAACGCGTCCACTGTATCACTGCTTTCGCTGTAGCAGACAAGCATGAACACGTCAGTCGCATCGCATTTAGTAGATAAATTTATGCGATGGATTCAAATGCGATGATGGATCCATCGCATAGTAACGCCTGGAAAATTCAAGTAAGTATTATCGGTGAAAAATCGGGAAGAAAAAGGAAAATATTTTAGAAATACATATATATAATTTGCTTTTATCCGAGTGATATTTTTTTTATGAATGTGATAAAGTATGATGAACCGGTGTTTGGCAAATGAAACGGCGCAATTAAAAAAAGGAGACATTCAAATGAAGTGTAAGTAGCCAAGCACCGATGCCAAATAACCGACGCCAGCGAAAAAGATCAATGTCAGAGCACCAACGCCAGAGCGAATGCAAAATATGACGAATCAAGAACGATCAATGGGATTCAGCTTGTACAACCGTGGAAGCAGCGACTTAATTTTTTTACGACAACATAAACCTATTCCTAATGAAGACCCATGTGTGTGTAATTTTTTTAGATTAATTCTAAAATCAATTTTTTGAGTTATCTTGTTAACAAATTTTTGCGTACAACGGACAACGGACAACGTACAAAGTACCACACACGGACAAAAAATAGCTCCGGGAATGGTTGCAATCGTTTTTTCTAGGTTCAAAACGCATATAAAACTTATTCCAAGCGTTTTGAATTTTTTGGACCGATCGCAATACCTTTACCTCACACAGTGGTGTGTGCGGAAAAGTAAAAAGAAGGCGGAAATATGGAAAATTCAAGTAAGTATTATCGGTGAAAAATCGGGAAGAAAAACGAAAATATATATTTAGAAATATATATAATTTGCTTTTATCCGAGTGATATTACTTTTCCGCACACACCACTGTGTGTGGTGAAAGTATTGCGATCGGTCCAAAAAATTCAAAACGCCCGGAATATGTTTTCTATGCGTTTTGAACCTAGAAAAAACGATTGCAACCATGGAATTCAGCACAACCGTGGAAGCAGCGACTTAACATACGACGACAACATACACCTATTCCTAATGAAGTCCAGTGTGTGTGTAATTTTTACTTTTCGGCACACACCACTGTGTGAGGTAAAGGATTTGCGATCGGTCCAAAAAACTCAAAACGCTCGAAATAAGTTTTCTATGCGTTTTGAACCTAGAAAAAACGATTGCAACCATTCCCGAGGCAATTTTTTGTCCGTGTTTGGTACGTTGTCCGTTGTCCGTTGTACGCAAAATTTGTTAACACGATAACTCAAAAATTTGATTTTAGAATTGAACAAAAATTTACATACACATTTGTCTTCATTAGGAATAGAAACCTATTAATTTTCAGCCTAATCGGATAATTTTTTCGGGTAGCTCTAGTGGAGTGGAATCAAAAAATGGGCTGTTTTTCAATATAATTACGAACAATTTGTATGGGGACTATGACTATTTCGCATTGTATCATTATGAAACTTTCAGAATAATATTTTTTTATGAAAAAAATGAGGCATGCAAAATTTCAAGTAATTCTGATCAGGTTTAAGACTCCCTCCCTTACAAAATTTTCAATTTTCGTGGTCAAAATTCAAATTTTGTCATTAAATTGTATGAAGTATTTGTGTTTTTCTAATCTGTTTTTTTTTTCATCTATTTGAATGCTCATTAACTTTTTAACGAAAGTTAAAAAAAAATACATGACATAAATGTGGAACCATATCTATCGTTGGCATGAATCAAAAGTTTAGATCAGAGTAAACTTATTCGTAATTGTTATTACCAATTCAAAACCAGCGAAGAAGCGTTTGTTGAAGTAAAAATTAGAAACTGAGATCTTTATTCATTTTTTTTATTAAAATTTAAATTTAAATTACGTGATGTATAATGACTTGAAATTCGATCTCATCGTAATGACTTGAAATTTTCTGTGATTTATTCTCAAAGTTGCATGATGATTCGATAAGAAATAAACATAAATCCAATACAAATGAGAAGCAATCAATGAAATATGCGTAAGCCCGAACAATTTCGGGAAATGTGCGGAAAAGTTAGTTTTACGTACGTAAGACCATTTATTCTTGGTCAGTTCTAATCTCAATTTTTTCTTGTAATCGTGTTAACAAATTTAAGCGTGCAACGTACAATGGACAACGTACAACGGACAACGTACAACGGACAACGCACAACGGACAACGTACAACGGACAACGTACAACGTACCACACACGGACAAAAAATTGCTCCGAGAATGGTTGCAATCGTTTTTTTCAAGTTCAAAGCACATAGAAAACTCATTCCGGGCGTTTTGAATTTTTTGGACTGATCGCAATACTTTTACTACACATAGTGGTGTATGCAGAAAAGTAAAAACATGCGAAAAAAGTTGAACGCTACAACTTTAGAACCATTGGATAACCACAAAAAATTAGAGTGTCAGCATCGTGTGTACCGCAGATCACAAACAAACTCAAAAATATGTTCAACGATTTCGATATGTCGTTGGTGTACAAAAACCACAACAAATTAAGTGATCTACTCTGAAATACGAAAGACGAAAAAACAGATTTAGAAAAATCCGGCATATACCGAATTAAATGTAGTGAGTGCAATGCCGTGTATATCGGTCAAACGAAGAGAACTGTGTTGAAACGGTTCAACGAACACCTTGAATGTATAGAGCACAAGACGGTGTCAAAATCGGCATTCGCAGCGCATGCAATTTTCAATAAACATTTGATTTTGTCAACAGACAATTTTGAATTATTAAGAAGTGTGCGAGACGAGAGAAAGCTATATGCCTACGAATGCGTATCTATATTATAAAAATGAAATTCAAAACTTTTGTCCTTAACTCCTCCTACAGTTTTCATCCGATCTTGACCAAAATTTGCATACGTTTAGATTTTCTTGAGATCTTGGTCACCATAGGGGACAATTTTGGGACATTTTTGGGACTTTTTTAGGACATTTGTCACAAATGCTTGCATTGTCACAAAATTCACTCAGAATGGTTCAAATTCAATCACTTTTGGGACATTTTTGGTTTTCTTGGGACATAATTGTCCCAAATGTTCAGAATGGGTTAATGTGCACACAAATCACTTTTGGGACATTTTTGATTTTAAACTGTCACAATGTTCCCAAATTATTTAATTGTTACAAATTGTTCGAAATTTTTTCTGGATTTTTTAGACAGGCCGGAATCTCATCTTAAATTTGAACAAATTTTCACCTTTTAAATATGCTATCACTAGCATATTCACTTTTATAGTCGTAAAAATTACAAAACTAAATATTGTAATCAAATCACCATTGCATACTTGGTTGATTGATCAAAATTGTGTATTTTCATTTTAAATCATAGTAACATATGCCTTGCAAATCAAAGTAACGACAACTTTTATTTTGTATAAAAATTTCAAACATTCATGTCGGTTCCAAATTTCGCCATTGTTGTTGAATTTTCACAAAGCTGTGATGAAAATGTGAGTGTATCTTTTTATTTGGAAAATCAAGAAATTCTGTAAAAAAAGTGATAAATTTGCATTACATTTAATTTTCAGGCCAAAAATTGTGAGAAAATGCTTTCATAAGAGAGTAGAAAACAGGAAATACGTTAAAAATTCTGTGAGAAATTCAACTCGAAATGACAATATAAGAGATATTGTGCGCGATGTAAATCGATTGTCTTTGGTTACAAATAATTTGAAACGATTAAAAAACGAAGCTTTTAATTATAATCCCTGCAAGGCATATGAAGAATGGCCTGAAATTAATATTGGGAAAATGGATATCATGTGCGAATATTGTAAAGCAATGCGTTTCGTTGGTGAATCAAAGAATATATGTTGCTCATCCGGTCGAGTCTCAGTGGAAAAATACCAATTACTGCCACAACCATTACGGGATTTAATCTATAATAAGCATACGAAATCAAAAGTTTTTTTGCCATTACTACGTAAATACAATACAAGTTTTAATATGACTTCTTTCCAAACAAGTGTGAATGAACACAATCAGACCAGATATATTTACATTTAAAGTGCAAGGCCAAGTGTATCATAGAGTAGGAGCAGACTCTCACATAATAATATATAAGTACGTTTGCGTAGGAATAATTTTTAATATTTTGACGCAAGCGTGCTTGCCTATGGGCAAGCACACCGCACCGCACACTGCTGTCGCTTAACGTTCACAGACACTTTGCAATATGTATTTCATTATGGTATGTATCTTCATCTGAGCACATAGCTCAAATGGTAGAGCGTTTGGTTTGCATGTGAGAAGTTCCGTGATCGATTTCCGAAAAAAAAAAATTATTTTTTTTTCCAAAGGTTTTAATTTTTTTTCACGCGATTGATTTGACTTTTTATTTTTTTCATTCAAATCCCTTAAAAAAAAATTTTTTCTTCGATGATAACGCTCAAAAAAAACTTTTTCATCTGAGAGTTGACAGCAAATTTAGATTACTGTCGATTTTTGTAGGTAACCAGCAAATATGAATACAACACATTTTTGAAAATCAACAGATCATTTTGTTTGATTTCAAATGTTTATCTAATTCATTTTTCCAAATATTCTTTTTTTACGGCGGAAAAAATATCTTTGTTGAAATGAATCAATAAAATTTTCTCGAGACGTTCTTGTTGCAGTTGATAGCGTCTTTCTGTGAAAATGTGGCTAATGCTTGAAAAATCTCTTTCTACTTTCACTTGAGTAGGCGGGATCGAAAAAACTGCCATGGCCAGATCATAAAGCAATGATTTTTTTTGTGTCTCCCAGTATCCCAAGACCGATTCATCACACGATAGAACTCCAGGCTGGAAAAATTCGATTGCATCTTCAATACATAAGTGACTGTCGTCAATATTGGTCCCAGCATCAGCAGACATAAACTGGTTGAGCGCAGTTTGTCCATCGAAAGACAAGTGGAACTCACTCGATGCATTGGATAGATTAGATTTGCTTGCATTTTTAGTGCCAATAAGGCGAGTTTGGAGATCCAATAAATTCGCTTTGACACGGTCTACTACCTCTCTATTCTTCAAAATTACGCAACGAAAGCGGGGATCTAAAAAAAAAACAACATTCCATCGTTTGATTATTGAAAATTGTGTCATATCTCTCTTTCAGGCATTCCACCAGATTTTCCGACAGTCTCGTTTTGAAAACATCTTTTTCGGCGCATGCTTTTAGATGAAGTTCCATTTTCTTCCATATTCCAAATACATCGGATAGTGTGATATTGGCATTTTGTAGAGCGATTGTTGCTTCATATGGTATCTTGAGGACCAAAGTCAACTCTTTCAGGATTTTCCACTTTTGCAATATCATTTTGAAGAGAATAACGTTTTTTTCGGCAAAATACTCCACGACTTTTCTCAAACTCAGAACACCTGATATCTGTAGATGAATGTATACGGATGCATTAAATTAAAAAATATCAATGACCTAAAAAATAATAAAACTTAGTAATACCATGGCGAAGGTTGAACACCAGCGAGTTACGACGTCAATTCGGGGCACAGTAAATTTGATTCCACTGGCTTTCAATTCATGGGCAGTTGAATTTAACCGCAACGTAATAGCTATTCTTCGACAAATTTTAATGACATTTTCTATCGGTTTGCCGAGTTTTCCCAGCGCCTTTAGAATGCATAGTTGCAAAGTATGAGCGGCACAATGTATTCCTTGCAAGTTCCAAATAGAACCAGGGCTATGTTGATTTTGTACATTTTGTACTACCGCATTGAGCATATTTTCGTGACTTTCTTCACCTTCATCGTCGGATGACATCTCAAAAACATCATTCAACGCTTGTTCATCCGTCTTTTCTGGCACATTTAGTAAATAATGTTCTATTTCAGCATCACCAATTTCGCTACCCATATCAATAACTTGAGATGAAACAGTTTCAGCATTGACCATTTGGGTTGACAAATCTCGAACCATTTTCAACACATTCGAGCCATTATCGGTGGTGATGGCAATGACTTGTTGTGGCTTGATTTTATATAGCGAAAGCAGGTTGCATATAACATTGGCTAGGTATTGACCTGTATGCGATTCATCGAGTTGCAGCATTCCAATTGAGCGAATCACATGTTTCCCGTTTTTAATAAACTGGACACTTACACCTAAAATGGAACGGCGTCTTTTACTCGTTGCATCGACCATCAAAGATAATGGACATCCAACGAGCTCATCACAAATCTTTTGCTGCACGTCAGAAGCGACCTTGTCGAGCATTTCTTTTACCTCTCTAAGGTTTGGATCAGTCAAATTCACACTTTTTCCAGCTGCTTCCAATTTTTTCAGTGTTTCGTTCAAAATGGAATGAAAACCACTATCTAACAATCGGTTGAATGGGTTGCCATTTACCGTGACTAATTCTACGCAGTCCAATAACAGCGTCTGTCGTTTGTGTTCGAGAGCTTCTCCTAAATCTTCAATATGTTGAAAAATATCAGTTATCTCTATTGACGGCGAGGATCTAGTTGCTTTTGAAGATTTATTCAATGAAAATCACACACCAAGTGATGAAGCTGGCACATCGGCTAACAGCAACGAACACGAACAAAAAAATGAGGCCACAAACGAGCGTTCTCGGCCCTCGACAAGCATTTCACGATCTTTTGGGAATGCAATTTCTTCTGAAAGTACGCGAATCAAAAAAAATTGTTCCGGGAATGGTTGCATTCGTTTTTTCTAGGTTTAAAACGCATAGAAAACTTATTCCGAGCGTTTTGAATTTTTGGACCGATCGCAATATCTTTACCACACACAGTGATGTGTGCGGAAAAGTAAAAAAAATGAATCCAATATGGAATTCAGCAGTTAACAGACGTCGTTCAATTACGATATTACATTGGCAATTACCTGTCTTGGAATATTTGCTGGATAATTTTCGTTCAAAGAATATGCTGGTTTATGCCAGACGATAGTCTTGTACTATAGTCGTTATATTTTAATATCTCGTTTTGTTCGATGTTCATCATCATCACTTGATGAGTACGTGCGTAAATGGAACTATATATTCACTAGCCTACGTGTGGCCTATGCATTTATTAAGCGTAAGCCAGCACACGGACTATGATTTACAACGATTTGCCAAGACTGGCAATTACTGCGTACGAACGAAAAAAAAGAAGGCGGAAATATGAAAAATTCCAGGCTTTACTATGCGATGGGTCCATCAACGCATTTGAATCCATCGCTTAAATTTATCTACTAAATGCGATGCTGACGTTTTCATGCTTGTCTGCTACAGCGTAAGCAGTGATACAGTAAACGCTTGTTCGTGTCCGCTGCGACGCTGTCTGTGTTACACATACAATAATGAGTGAGAGTTGCACTAACGCGTCCACTGTATCACTGCTTTCGCTGTAGCAGACAAGCATGAACACGTCAGTCGCATCGCATTTAGTAGATAAATTTATGCGATGGATTCAAATGCGATGATGGATCCATCGCATAGTAACGCCTGGAAAATTCAAGTAAGTATTATCGGTGAAAAATCGGGAAGAAAAACGAAAATATATATTTAGAAATATATATAATTTGCTTTTATCCGAGTGATATTACTTTTCCGCACACACCACTGTGTGTGGTGAAAGTATTGCGATCGGTCCAAAAAATTCAAAACGCCCGGAATATGTTTTCTATGCGTTTTGAACCTAGAAAAAACGATTGCAACCATGGAATTCAGCACAACCGTGGAAGCAGCGACTTAACATACGACGACAACATACACCTATTCCTAATGAAGTCCAGTGTGTGTGTAATTTTTACTTTTCGGCACACACCACTGTGTGAGGTAAAGGATTTGCGATCGGTCCAAAAAACTCAAAACGCTCGAAATAAGTTTTCTATGCGTTTTGAACCTAGAAAAAACGATTGCAACCATTCCCGAGGCAATTTTTTGTCCGTGTTTGGTACGTTGTCCGTTGTCCGTTGTACGCAAAATTTGTTAACACGATAACTCAAAAAATTGATTTTAGAATTGAACAAAAATTTACATACACATTTGTCTTCATTAGGAATAGAAACCTATTAATTTTCAGCCTAATCGGATAATTTTTTCGGGTAGCTCTAGTGGAGTGGAATCAAAAAATGGGCTGTTTTTCAATATAATTACGAACAATTTGCATGGGGACTATGACTGTTTCGCATTGTATCATTATGAAACTTTCAGAATAATATTTTTTTATGAAAAAAATGAGGCATGCAAAATTTCAAGTCATTCCGATGAGATTTAGGACTACTTCCCCTGCCCAATTTCCGATTTTCGGGGTCTTTTCGTGGTCGAAACAAAAAATTTGTATGGCGAATATCTTAAGTTCACATTGTATCCTATTGAAACTTTCAGGATAATATTTTTTTATCAAAAAAATAAGTCATGCAAAATTTCAAGTCATTCCGATGAGATTTAGGACTACTTCCCTCACAAAATTTTCAATTTTTGGGGTCCTCTCGTGGTCGAAACGAAAAATTTGTATGGCGAATATGTAATTTTACCTTGTATCCTATTGAAACTTTCAGGATATTATTTTTTTATGGAAATAATAGGTCATGCAAAATTTCAAGTAATTCTGATCAGGTTTAAGACTCCCTCCCTTACAAAATTTTCAATTTTCGTGGTCAAAATTCAAATTTTGTCATTAAATTGTATGAAGTATTTGTGTTTTTCTAATCTGTTTTTTTTCATCTATTTGAATGCTCATTAACTTTTTAACGAAAGTTAAAAAAAAATACATGACATAAATGTGGAACCATATCTATCGTTGGCATGAATCAAAAGTTTAGATCAGAGTAAACTTATTCGTAATTGTTATTACCAATTCAAAACCAGCGAAGAAGCGTTTGTTGAAGTAAAAATTAGAAACTGAGATCTTTATTCATTTTTTTTATTAAAATTTAAATTTAAATTACGTGATGTATAATGACTTGAAATTCGATCTCATCGTAATGACTTGAAATTTTCTGTGATTTATTCTCAAAGTTGCATGATGATTCGATAAGAAATAAACATAAATCCAATACAAATGAGAAGCAATCAATGAAATATGCGTAAGCCCGAACAATTTCGGGAAATGTGCGGAAAAGTTAGTTTTACGTACGTAAGACCATTTATTCTTGGTCAGTTCTAATCTCAATTTTTTCTTGTAATCGTGTTAACAAATTTAAGCGTGCAACGTACAATGGACAACGTACAACGGACAACGTACAACGGACAACGCACAACGGACAACGTACAACGGACAACGTACAACGTACCACACACGGACAAAAAATTGCTCCGAGAATGGTTGCAATCGTTTTTTTTCAAGTTCAAAGCACATAGAAAACTCATTCCGGGCGTTTTGAATTTTTTGGACTGATCGCAATACTTTTACCACACATAGTGGTGTATGCAGAAAAGTAAAAACATGCGAAAAAAGTTGAACGCTACAACTTTAGAACCATTGGATAACCACAAAAAATTAGAGTGTCAGCATCGTGTGTACCGCAGATCACAAACAAACTCAAAAATATGTTCAACGATTTCGATATGTCGTTGGTGTACAAAAACCACAACAAATTAAGTGATCTACTCTGAAATACGAAAGACGAAAAAACAGATTTAGAAAAATCCGGCATATACCGAATTAAATGTAGTGAGTGCAATGCCGTGTATATCGGTCAAACGAAGAGAACTGTGTTGAAACGGTTCAACGAACACCTTGAATGTATAGAGCACAAGACGGTGTCAAAATCGGCATTCGCAGCGCATGCAATTTTCAATAAACATTTGATTTTGTCAACAGACAATTTTGAATTATTAAGAAGTGTGCGAGACGAGAGAAAGCTATATGCCTACGAATGCGTATCTATATTATAAAAATGAAATTCAAAACTTTTGTCCTTAACTCCTCCTACAGTTTTCATCCGATCTTGACCAGAATTTGCATACGTATAGATTTTCTTGAGATCTTGGTCACCATAGGGTTTTGGGACAATTTTGGGACATTTTTGGGACTTTTTTAGGACATTTGTCACAAATGCTTGCATTGTAAAAGTATTAACTTTTATAAGGAAACAAAATAATTTATGCTAAATAATTATTATGTTTATTTACGTTAGCTATACAAGTGCTATGTATTACGGTTGAAGCTCAACTGCCTAACATAATGTTTTTTGAGATTGAGCTGAGCTGTCAAACTACATTTGACAATCTACTACATCATTACACGCTTTTTTTTTTTTTTTTTTTTTTTTTACTTTAATTTTTTAACAATAATTAAATATGGACCGGCAACCCCTAATGACTGTTACATAACCCTACCAGCCATATCTTTGTGGTGGTTTAACACTACGACCACTTCGCGTTCGATAATAATTCTGAATCGCAGGCTCTAAATTTAATTCATTATTATTATCCAAACTTGCTTCTGAGTCACTACCAGCGGTTTCATATTCTGAGGAAGAGTAATTATTATTATTTTGTTCCGCCGGAAGTTCTTCGTCCGCAATTACAATTTCCAATGGAATTTCTACATTTTGAGTAATATGCTCATTCTGCATGACATTTTCTTCAATTGGGTTTACAATTTGAATCTCTGGTAATTTATCTGAATATCCAGATTTAACATTTTCTTCAAATAGTAAATCACTAGCGTTAAAATTCTCATTTCTAGTTTTCGCAATGAATCTACGATTACGTCGAAAGTGATTTTCAAAACTATCCCTGATAATGTAAGAACGATCATTAACAATTCCAACTATTTTTCCGTAATGCCATTCTTTTCCGGTTTTCTTAAATATAACTAAATCGCCCACTCGCAATGACGGCAATGACCTTGCGCCCCGATCATAGTAATATTTTTGTTTTTCCTTTTTTCTTTCAATTTTCTCTTGGATAATTTCTTCCGATACATTTTTTCGAATGAGCATTTGTTCCGATACTGGCAATCTTGTTTTTATTAACCGACCAAAGAATAGTTCGGATGGCGTTAAACGCATACTAGCAATCGGCGTTGTATTGTATTCCAGAATTCTGTACTGAAATTGATCCACTTCATTTGCTTCATAACATCGCTTGAGAATGTTTTTGGCAATGGCTACGCCTTTTTCTGCCAATCCATTGCTCTGTGGATACCGTGGACTGGAATATTTCAACTGAACATTGAAATCTTTTGAAAACCCAGCAAACGCAGCTGAGTTAAATGGACTGTTATCACTCTTTAATACTGAGGGATATCCAATTTTATTAAAGATCCGTGAAATAACATCAATAATATGCCCGGAAGTTTTGTTGTTTAATTGAGCCGCAATTACATAATTTGAATACGCATCAATAAGTGCAATAAAATCATGACCTGCATATTCAAATAAATCCATGGAAACAAACTGAAATGGGTATGATGGATTTTGCTCCTGAACAAGCGGTTCTTTTTGATTATTTCGTTTGAACTTTTCACAAATGTTACATGATGTAATCATTTCTTTGATTTGATTGTTCATTCCAGGCCAATAATACAACATTCTTGCCCTTGCAAGTGTTTTTTCTATTCCCAGATGTGGTTCATGAAGCCATTTGGCCATTTTA
Source organism: Obolodiplosis robiniae (assembly GCA_028476595.1). Taxonomy (NCBI): domain Eukaryota; kingdom Metazoa; phylum Arthropoda; class Insecta; order Diptera; family Cecidomyiidae; genus Obolodiplosis; species Obolodiplosis robiniae. The sequence continues at coordinate 366,481 of JAOPHN010000005.1, forward strand.
TGCTGTAATTTTGTTGGGATAACCAATCTATGATTCACAAATAACAGCCCATTTTCAAAATGTAATACCGATTTTAATTTGTGAAACTTTTTACTCAAATCATTCAGATGATGAAAGCCCGGCCAACCATTCTCAACAAAGTCACAAATGCGTTTGAATTCTTCATCTGATTCCAATACTTGCTTATAGAATTTATAGTTTTCTTCCGATACGCAAACAGACCTTGTTACAGCATGAATTACACCCGATAATTGTTCCAATTCAGAAACCCCAGGAAGCTGTGCACGAGATAGACAGTCAGCCACTAACATGTTTTTTCCGGGCTTGTAAATTATTTCCATTTTTGGATATTTCAATAAAGACATGAACATTCTTTGTAATCTAGGCGTTACATCATCAATGTCACGCCTTATTAACGTTTCAAGTGGCTTGTGATCACTTTCCACAGTAATTTCACGACCATAGATGAAATAATGGAAACGTTGACAAGCAAAAACAATGGCCAATAGTTCTTTTTCTATTTGAGCATATTTTTGTTCCGTTTTACTGAGGGTACGAGATGCAAAAGCAATCGGGTGATCATCTTGAATCAAGACTGATCCAAGTCCATCTTTTGATGCATCAGTCTGAATTAAAACCGGTTTTTTAGGATCATATGCCATTAAAATAGGCTCCGATGTAACAATTTTTAATAAATTGTTACGTTCCAAATCATGTTTCTCATTCCATTCAAAAGGAACATCTTTTCCCGTTAATCTTCGTAATTCAGCTGTTAGCTTTGACAAATTTGGTATAAATTTTGCCAAATATTTTAATAATCCAAGCAATCGCATAACACCATGTTTATCTGATGGTTTTTTCATTTCTAAAATGGCATCTTTGTATTTATCTGGCGGTTTCAATGTGCCATTTGAGAGAATATGACCCATGAATTTGACTTCTGATTTACGATATTGAATTTTCTTTGCATTAAATTTTATATTGTACAAACGTGCACGTTCGATTACAATCAATAAAATTCGATCGTGTTCCTCCTCATCCGATGCTACAATAGCAATGTCATCAAAATAGACTAAGACACCCGGTATGTCTCCAAAAATCAAAATCATTATTCTTTGAAAAATTTCCGGTGCGCAATTTAACCCAAATGCTAGTCGATTGAACTTGTATCGACCGAAAGGTGTCATGAACGTTGTTAGTTCAGAACTTTTGTCATCCAATTCGATTTGCCAAAATCCATTTGAACAATCAAGCACAGTAAAAACCCGTTTATTACATAATTCCGATGCAAAATTTTCCATGGTTGGAATTAAGAAATATTCCCGTTTAATACACGCGTTTAGCGGTTTTGGATCCAAGCAAACTCGCAAATCATCATTTGGCTTTTCAATGATTTGTATGTTATTGACCCAGTCAGTTGGATGAGACACTGGTGATATGATTCCTTCTTTTACCATTTCATCTAATTTTGGCTTGAGTTTTTTAACTATTGTGTTTGGAAATCGTTTTTTGTAATGAATAACCGGCTTTGCATTGTCTTTCAAATGAATTGTAACCTTTCGAGGAAATTTTCCAAGTCCATTAAAAATATCATCATTTTTACTTACAAATTCTTCCTGAGATTCCGTTAATTTAACCGAATCGATATTCATTCGTTTAACTAATCCAAGATCAGCACAAGTTTTGCGTCCAAGTATCGGTTCTAAATTATCCTCAACAACAAGAAAACAAGCTACTTTCTTTTCATTAGATTTTACATCTAAAAGTTTTAATTCAACTATACCAAAAATTTTAATTTTATTATTACTATAATCGAAAACAGTAAAGTCATTTTGTTCATTGCTCATTTTGATTTTTAAATCTTTAACAATTTTTAATGGAACACAGTTGACATCTGCTCCGGTATCGATTTTGAATTTGACTACTTCATTTCCTATTTGGTATGCCTTTGTCCAATGATCATTTTTTGTTCCGATTGAATTTATTCTATAAGTCCAATTAATACTAAGTATGTGTTTTGACTTGTCATTTGTAACAAATTTACCTGTCATGTCACCCCACTTAAGTTCACTGACTTGTTGTTTCCCGTTTGAATTCGGCTCCGATTTATTGTTTGAATTTTTGCTGTTGTATTTGCGACACATCCGGCGAAAATGACCCTTTTTTCCACATTGACAGGTGAAATCCTTTGCTGGACATTTACCCTTGTGATCCGGTTTCCAATCACCACCACAATTGAAACAAAAACGTCTGTTGATTGCATTTACTGAATCTGATTCATTGTTGTTTGACGTTGAAACAGCAGCGACTACTTGTTTCTTTGAATCCAAGATTCCTTTGTTAACATTTGCAGATTCAAATGTCTTGCACAAATCAACGACACGATCCAATTTTTCCTCACGTCCGTCCAACAATTTCAATTGCAGTTTTTTATCAAAAATTCCGGTAATTATTCGATCACGCAGCATTCTGTTTTCGTATGAAACACCACATTCACAATTGAATTCACAGCGTTCAATTTGCATTCGTAATTCTGTCAAAAAATCATTGAATGTTTGACCCTCTTTCTGAATCATACTGTTGAATTTGTATGATTCCATTGTCACATTTTTTTGTGGTAAACAATGCTGATCAAACTTGGTCAAAACATCATTCAATGTTCGCTGCGATTGAATTACACTGTTACTTGATGCCGGTGTTGTTGTCGTTGCTACAGTTGTTTGTATTTCGATAACTGTACCAAGCATTGAATCTTCCGATCCATCATTTGGAAAAAGCGTATTGTAAATGTTTGCACCTTTTGTTCCAATTAACCAGAGAAAAGTTGCAATTTTTTCCGTTTCTGGTGCCTTATTTTTTTTATTGGCGATCATGTACACCAAAAAATCGCGTTTCCAATTTTTCCAATCGAATGACAAATTTGAACAATCCAATTCTCTCACTGGTTTTCGTGTGTCCGCCATTTTGCATTAATACCGATGAAAATTGTTAAAAATATCCGGTGAAATATCGTTTAATCCGTGAAATAATGTTCAAATCGTTATTTTTGAGCTTCAATTTATTCCGATGAATGATTTATTTAATCCGATGATTTAATTATTCCTTGAATTTTTTCCGATGAAAATTTGCTTACTGTAATTTCACAATATTGCAATGTGTTGCAATACGGTGTCCGATGAATTCAATATTTTGCAATAAAATGCTCCGGTGATAAATTGTAAGCACTTTCAGTATTTTTATTTTATGTTAAAATACTTATAATCCCACTTCTGACACCATGTAAAAGTATTAACTTTTATAAGGAAACAAAATAATTTATGCTAAATAATTATTATGTTTATTTACGTTAGCTATACAAGTGCTATGTATTACGGTTGAAGCTCAACTGCCTAACATAATGTTTTTTGAGATTGAGCTGAGCTGTCAAACTACATTTGACAATCTACTACATCATTACATGCATTGTCACAAAATTCACTCAGAATGGTTCAAATTCAATCACTTTTGGGACATTTTTGGTTTTCTTGGGACATAATTGTCCCAAATGTTCAGAATGGGTTAATGTGCACACAAATCACTTTTGGGACATTTTTGATTTTAAACTGTCACAATGTTCCCAAATTATTTGATTGTTACAAATTGTTCGAAATTTTTTCTGGATTTTTTAGACAGGCCGGAATCTCATCTTAAATTTGAACAAATTTTCATCTTTTAAATATGCTATCACTAGCATATTCACTTTTATAGTCGTAAAAATTACAAAACTAAATATTGTAATCAAATCACCATTGCATACTTGGTTGATTGATCAAAATTGTGTATTTTCATTTTAAATCATAGTAACATATGCCTTGCAAATCAAAGTAACGACAACTTTTATTTTGTATAAAAATTTCAAACATTCATGTCGGTTCCAAATTTCGCCATTGTTGTTGAATTTTCACAAAGCTGTGATGAAAATGTGAGTGTATCTTTTTATTTGGAAAATCAAGAAATTCTGTAAAAAAAGTGATAAATTTGCATTACATTTAATTTTCAGGCCAAAAATTGTGAGAAAATGCTTTCATAAGAGAGTAGAAAACAGGAAATACGTTAAAAATTCTGTGAGAAATTCAACTCGAAATGACAATATAAGAGATATTGTGCGCGATGTAAATCGATTGTCTTTGGTTACAAATAATTTGAAACGATTAAAAAACGAAGCTTTTAATTATAATCCCTGCAAGGCATATGAAGAATGGCCTGAAATTAATATTGGGAAAATGGATATCATGTGCGAATATTGTAAAGCAATGCGTTTCGTTGGTGAATCAAAGAATATATGTTGCTCATCCGGTCGAGTCTCAGTGGAAAAATACCAATTACTGCCACAACCATTACGGGATTTAATCTATAATAAGCATACGAAATCAAAAGTTTTTTTGCCATTACTACGTAAATACAATACAAGTTTTAATATGACTTCTTTCCAAACAAGTGTGAACATGAACACAATGAGACCAGATATATTTACATTTAAAGTGCAAGGCCAAGTGTATCATAGAGTAGGAGCAGACTCTCACATAATAATATATAAGTACGTTTGCGTAGGATATTTTTTTAATATTTTGACGCAAGCGTGCTTGCCTATGGGCAAGCACACCGCACCGCACACTGCTGTCGCTTAACGTTCACAGACACTTTGCAATATGTATTTCATTATGGTATGTATCTTCATCTGAGCACATAGCTCAAATGGTAGAGCGTTGGGTTTGCATGTGAGAAGTTCTGTGATCGATTTCCGAAAAAAAAAAATTATTTTTTTTTCCAAAAGTTTTAATTTTTTTTTGTTCACGCGATTGATTTGATTTTTTATTTTTTTCATTCAAATCCCTTAAAAAAAATTTTTTTCTTCGATGATAACGCTCAAAAAAAACTTTTTCATCTGAGAGTTGACAGCAAATTTAGATTACTGTCGATTTTTGTAGGTAACCAGCAAATATGAATACAACACATTTTTGAAAATTAACAGATCATTTTGTGTGATTTCAAATGTTTATCTAATTCGTTTTTCCAAATATTCTTTTTTTACGGCGGAAAAAATATCTTTGTTGAAATGAATCAATAAAATTTTCTCGAGACGTTCTTGTTGCAGTTGATAGCGTCTTTCTGTGAAAATGTGGCTAATGCTTGAAAAATCTCTTTCTACTTTCACTTGAGTAGGCGGGATCGAAAAAACTGCCATGGCCAGATCATAAAGCAATGATTTTTTTTGTGTCTCCCAGTATCCCAAGACCGATTCATCACACGATAGAACTTCAGGCTGGAAAAATTCGATTGCATCTTCAATACATAAGTGACTGTCGTCAATATTGGTCCCAGCATCAGCAGACATAAACTGGTTGAGCGCAGTTTGTCCATCGAAAGACAAGTGGAACTCACTCGATGCATTGGATAGATTAGATTTGCTTGCATTTTTAGTGCCAATAAGGCGAGTTTGGAGATCCAATAAATTCGCTTTGACACGGTCTACTACCTCTCTATTCTTCAAAATTACGCAACGAAAGCGGGGATCTAAAAACAAACAACATTCCATCGTTTGATTATTGAAAATTGTGTCATATCTCTCTTTCAGGCATTCCACCAGATTTTCCGACAGTCTCGTTTTGAAAACATCTTTTTCGGCGCATGCTTTTAGATGAAGTTCCATTTTCTTCCATATTCCAAATACATCGGATAGTGTGATATTGGCATTTTGTAGAGCGATTGTTGCTTCATATGGTATCTTGAGGACCAAAGTCAACTCTTTCAGGATTTTCCACTTTTGCAATATCATTTTGAAGAGAATAACGTTTTTTTCGGCAAAATACTCCACGACTTTTCTCAAACTCAGAACACCTGATATCTGTAGATGAATGTATACGGATGCATTAAATTAAAAAATATCAATGACCTAAAAAATAATAAAACTTAGTAATACCATGGCGAAGGTTGAACACCAGCGAGTTACGACGTCAAGTCGGGGCACAGTAAATTTGATTCCACTGGCTTTCAATTCATGGGCAGTTGAATTTAACCGCAACGTAATAGCTATTCTTCGACAAATTTTAATGACATTTTCTATCGGTTTGCCGAGTTTTCCCAGCGCCTTTAGAATGCATAGTTGCAAAGTATGAGCGGCACAATGTATTCCTTGCAAGTTCCAAATAGAACCAGGGCTATGTTGATTTTGTACATTTTGTACTACCGCATTGAGCATATTTTCGTGACTTTCTTCACCTTCATCGTCGGATGACATCTCAAAAACATCATTCAACGCTTGTTCATCCGTCTTTTCTGGCACATTTAGTAAATAATGTTCTATTTCAGCATCACCAATTTCGCTACCCATATCAATAACTTGAGATGAAACAGTTTCAGCATTGACCATTTGGGTTGACAAATCTCGAACCATTTTCAACACATTCGAGCCATTATCGGTGGTGATGGCAATGACTTGTTGTGGCTTGATTTTATATAGCGAAAGCAGGTTGCATATAACATTGGCTAGGTATTGACCTGTATGCGATTCATCGAGTTGCAGCATTCCAATTGAGCGAATCACATGTTTCCCGTTTTTAATAAACTGGACACTTACACCTAAAATGGAACGGCGTCTTTTACTCGTTGCATCGACCATCAAAGATAATGGACATCCAACGAGCTCATCACAAATCTTTTGCTGCACGTCAGAAGCGACCTTGTCGAGCATTTCTTTTACCTCTCTAAGGTTTGGATCAGTCAAATTCACACTTTTTCCAGCTGCTTCCAATTTTTTCAGTGTTTCGTCCAAAATGGAATGAAAACCACTATCTAACAATCGGTTGAATGGGTTGCCATTTACCGTGACTAATTCTACGCAGTCCAATAACAGCGTCTGTCGTTTGTGTTCGAGAGCTTCTCCTAAATCTTCAATATGTTGAAAAATATCAGTTATCTCTATTGACGGCGAGGATCTAGTTGCTTTTGAAGATTTATTCAATGAAAATCACACACCAAGTGATGAAGCTGGCACATCGGCTAACAGCAACGAACACGAACAAAAAAATGAGGCCACAAACGAGCGTTCTCGGCCCTCGACAAGCATTTCACGATCTTTTGGGAATGCAATTTATTCTGAAAGTACGCGAATCAGTGTAATTGACAATTCGGATGGAAGTGTTGTCGGTGATTACGGTCAAGGCAACAGAAACATTGCAAACGAAAGCATGAATGATGGTGACGATTCACAAAATGTGAACAATTTGATGGAAATTTCCGAACAATTGGGGACCAGTTCACAACAAAACGAATTACCCAAAAACGTTGATGAAAATCCAGGTGAACCCAGCAATTCTCATGTAACCAACGCTAATTCTATCGGTGAAGAACAGCGCATTCAAGCAGAACGCCAGATTAACGAGAATGTCGCAAGTATTTTACTATATGGGCAAAAGGTTGTTGTTTCTGATGATGTGGTATACATGCATCTACCAGACCAAGAGCTGAAGCCAATAGAATGCGTGCCAAAATACGAGGTCAAAGCCAACGATATACTCTGTGGAAACAAGCCCTTTAAGCAACATGTAATATCATAACTTCTATTATTATATATTTAAATTTATTTACTCATTTAAATTTTTCCTATTCAAACATTTTTAAATTTACAGATGAATGGCGATCGTTTCTTTATGGTATCAAAAGGCGATGGATATGAAGAAATTAAATTGTCTGGGCAAGCTGCCGAAGGATTGCTCAAAATGAACCGGGCAAACAAAAATGAACCGTTGGATTTACGCTTCTTGAAAGGAATGTTAATTGGTTTTTGCACCGTGAAAAAAGTCAAAGAATTCAAATCAATCGACGACATTGGTGAATTGGTTTTGGCTTTGATGAAAGGTAAATTTTGTCCATTAAAAATCGAAGAAATTTTTGTAGTTTTCAATCTCCTTTTCGAAAGATTTATTCGAAGTTCGCGTGGGGGGACACGATGACCGATTGAATAAGTTCGAGACATTAGTCGCAAAAGCCGCCAGCAACGTTAAAATCAACAAATTCAAATAGTAGATACCGTTTGTATTGGTATGGCTTTTATGAAGACAAATAAGTTATTAAAACATCTTATTTTTCATTTCGTTTCATGGTGGATTTATAGACACTGGATATCATGTAGCTCCCCGTCATCCGCGCAGATTAACATGCATTTCGATGTTATTAAAGTTACATAAAATCAAAACATCAAAACAAACATCACGAAAAGACTCTAAGAAACATATACAAATATCCAAACAATCAAACGGTTAATAAATATGAATATTTTGTTGAAAAACTGAACTTGAATAAAAATAAACTTTCATTAATTTAATGAAATCCTTTTTTTGTTTATTTTTAAACATTTTCGGTAAATTATTAGCGGAGATTCTTTACACACTTGCACAAAAGAACTGCCATAATATTGCGAATATTGACAGTAATTTCAATTTTACTGTCAACTTTGAGTTAATGAATGGGTAATATTTGCATTGTGAGTCATTTCTGATAAAATATTCTGCATCTTGAGAATATTGAAATACAATTACGCTCTATTTGAATATTTTTAGAAGCATTTTTCAAGTTTTGCGATTCATGAATCGAGACACTTTTCAACGAACCACTAAAATGTATTTCTAGCACATTTCCTTTTTTGCGCGACCTCTGTCGCATGACATTTTCTTTATTGATCAGTTGAAATTTTGCCGGCAATGTTTTGATTACTGTGTTTTTAAACACACTGGATTCTATTGGCTCATTTTCGAAGTGAGTTCAAGAAGCAACGAAACGTGCATATTCCATTATTTGGATTTCCGAGTGTGATTCAGCTCCTCCAAGCAATGTTGCCAGACATCGTCGATGTAGTGAGTGTAAATTTTCTAATTCAATCTATTTTCTCTTAAAATAAGTTGTTATATGTGTTTTGCTTTTTCACTTAGGAACATACGATTCAAGGAGAACATATTCTGTTCCCCAAAAACACACAAACTGCCAAACAATCAGAAAAACGGTAATACAATGTCAATTACAATTTGTCTGCATGAATAGTTTATTGATGTGATTTTTTGTGTCAGGTTGCTGTCTGCACAATGCGAAAAACGCCTCGATAAATCGAAACAAAAAGCGTCTTCCAAATGCATCAAATTGATTGATCCGCTTCCACGTCGGCCAGAAGCTCGTGTTCCGAATCGTCGGGCTAAGGAATCACATATGGAAGCTGTGGACCTCCAAAATGCTGTTAAATTGCAAGCCTTGCACCAGTTCGTAGCCCACGCAAGCGATGTTTTGGAGCAGTATCAGAGCCACATGAATCGAAATTCTGAACCAGACGAAGATGAGGCCCAACGATTTGCCGAACTTCAAGTCCATAACAATGACCTACAAACTAAGTGCCAGTACCTTTCGATAAAAGTAAAATCGCTTGAATCTTTCATAAAAAATCAAAATCTTGATTACAAAAATGTGCTAATTGCTGTAATCGAATCACCGATTGAACACGAAATTGAATTGTCGAGTGATCCGGTGATTGCAACAACAGATGCTTTGGAAACAAATTCAAAATTAAAATTGTCGACAACCTTTACGTGTGATTATTGCACTCATGTGTTCGCTCGAAAATTCAATTTACAAACGCATATGTTGTCGTGCAAACGCAAATTGGCTTTGCTTCCGAAAAAAAAGGCTGGAAGAAAACCAAATGTGAATACAGTTGTTTGTAAAATTTGCAAGAAAAAAATGGCAAACAGGCAAAAATTGTTGAAGCATTTGTGGTCGATAATCCAGAAATGGAATAAAAGACGACCTCGCCGCCCACATAAAGATGTTTCTCTTGATGAGCACATAGCTTATCGCAAAAGTATTTTGATAAGTTAAATTACAGCGATTCACACATTCATTCCCATTGAAAATTTGTATATATGGATTTTTTTCTGAAGTTTTTTAAATTGAATTTTTTTGATCTTTTTTTTATTCGCAATGAAGCGATGTTTATCCTTATTGGAGATAATTGTAAATTTCTGAAGAATGAAAAATAGAACATGGAGTTTTATTATAAATTGGCTTATGCATTTTTTTCATCAAAATTAAATCGTTTTGTTTGTTCTCATTTTATTTTGTTTACAGCATGTGTGATAAGAAAAATAAGAAATGGTTTGTATGCATATTTGCTGGTTACCTACAAAAATCGACAGTAATCTAAATTTGCTGTCAACTCTCAGATGAAAAAGTTTTTTTTGAGCGTTATCATCGAAGAAAAATTTTTTTTTTAAGGGATTTGAATGAAAAAAATAAAAAGTCAAATCAATCGCGTGAAAAAAAATTAAAACCTTTGGAAAAAAAAATATTTTTTTTTTTTCGGAAATCGATCACGGAACTTCTCACATGCAAACCAAACGCTCTACCATTTGAGCTATGTGCTCAGATGAAGATACATACCATAATGAAATACATATTGCAAAGTGTCTGTGAACGTTAAGCGACAGCAGTGTGCGGTGCGGTGTGCTTGCCCATAGGCAAGCACGCTTGCGTCAAAATATTAAAAATTATTCCTACGCAAACGTACTTATATATTATTATGTGAGAGTCTGCTCATGGCCCAAAATAAAGATGACGCAAAATTTCTTCAATTATATTTTATGGGCAGCGAAGAAGATGAAATTAAAAAACGAAGAGAAATTGTGCCAGAAACAGACTTTGAAGTTGTTCGCGAATTGCAAAATATGCTGCATAAACATAATAACTATATCAACATTTTTAAAACCGCCATGGAAAATGAAATACATAATGATTTTAGTGTTGTGATCAAAGCTAATAAACGCCCCACTGGCGAACACGCGCATGTATTTAATGCTCCAAGCGCAAACGAGGTCGCGATCATTATAAATGGAACAGACTTTGAACGTAGAGACATTTTACTAAAAAAACGTTCTAACGAAGTGAGAAACATTAGCGAGACTCACATAGCCTACGACGCACTACAGTATCCGCTTTTGTTTCCGAGAGGTGAACCAGGCTATTGTATTAATCTAAAACAAATAAATCCCACCACTAAAATTGAAACAAATAAAAATCTGTCAGCAATGTCATACTACGCTTATAAAATAATGGTTCGTAATGATAATCATTTACTCACATGTACGCTAAAATAGAAACAGAACGATTGCAATATATCAGATTCAACCAAAAAAAATTGCGAGTTGATGATTATATACACCTCAAAGATTCAATGCGACCAAACGACAGCTCCAATAATTTCGGAAAAGCAGTGATTCTTCCATCTACATTCATTGGTGGACCACGCCATTTACACGAATATGCACAAGATGCATTAACCTATGTGCGACACGGCGGAAAACCAACATTTTTCATAACTTTCACTTTCAATCCAAACTGTAAAGAAATGAAAGAAAATGTATTTGAAGGGCAACAGCCTAAAGATCGACATGATTTAATTGCAAGAATATTTAAACAAAAAGTAAACAAACTAATGAACCTCATCATAAAGTTAGAGATATTTGGCAAAGTGAAATATCATTTATATTCGATTGAGTGGCAGAAGCGTGGTTTGCCACATGCCCACATACTTATTTGGTTAGAAGAGCCATTTGATATCAATGAAATAGACAAAGTGATCAGCGCAGAGATACCGAATCGTGATTTAGATCCAAAATTATTTGAAACCATTACAAAAAACATGATACACGGCCCATGTGGTCATATAAATCCCAAATGTCCATGCATGGAAAATGTAAAATGTTCGAAAAAATTTCCAAAGCCACTGCTATTGGAAACACAAACATCCGATGACGGATATCCTACTTACAGAAGAAGGGATACATCATGGGGATAGACACAAATAGCTATTTTTCCACATTAGGGAAGAAAAAACAAAATTAAAAAAAATAGCACCATTAGTAGAAAAATAGCATCAAATTAGTGACAATCTGAGGGTATTTGAACTAGAATATTTTTCTTGTAATCACTTCTCTATACTATTTTGAAACTCTGACATGTTGAAGAAGACAAAAATATCTTAAAAAATGATTTATTGAAATTAAAAAAAAAAAAAAGGAAAATAAACACAATTGAATGTTTCTAGTAATATTTGGATCGTAAAAAACGAATTAATTTGAACCGTTCATCTGTCACAGCAATATTTCGTAATGTGATTACGATTTCATGTCAAAAAGATACGTATTTAGAAGAAGTGTCGCACAAGAGAAAGCAGAGTCTTCAATTTAAACAACATTTCAAAATACCGTTCTAAAACATAGAACAACTTGTAGTTGAAATTTGTTTGCTTTATAATTCATTCAAAGAAGTCAAATGTGGTAGGTATAAATATATATTATTCTTTTTTTAAACAAATAAATAACATTTACATCACTGCTCCATAGATTTTGATCGAGAATGGCTGGCCGTCGAACGCTGAATGTTTGGACAAAATTGGAAAATTTTAATGGCGAGAAGTTTCCCGAATGTGTCAAGTCAATTTTGCTAGATGCTGGATACAACACATACAATGGCTTGAGACAAATCAATGAACAAAAGATCCAGATAATTGAAGCGTTCATTCAAAAGGAACATATCGAAAAACTGAATTGCTGCTATCATGAATTTTATAAAAATTTAGATGTTTTCACATTTTTGCCTGGCCATAAATCAATCATATTGGCTATTCCGTCCCAAATTGAAAAGCTGTTCGACACGAAAAAACACACAAATCAACGCAATCAAAAAAACAAGAAACAAATTTTATCGAATGTAAAGCATACACTTTCGGATGAAGTCTTGATGGATACTTTGATTGCAAATTTGATAAAGTATTCCGAAAAAGTCGGATTCGAACTCGTAGGAATCGTAACGAAAGCGAACATAAACCAATTTGAACGAGCCTTGACCGATAGCAATTTCTTGGCCAAATGCCGCTTCACCTGTCCATTTTGTCCAAAAGTGCTTCCAGTGACATACAAAGCCTATTGGATGTCAAGCAATATTACGACACATTTGAAAGATCATTTCGCGCATGGCCAAATCTGTATTGAAGAGGAACTATATGTGTAATTTGAATGGTAATATACCATCAGTTTATATTTTGTTTCATAGCCTACTAGGAATAATCATGTGCAAAATTATTATCTGTTGTTCCGAAATTAGTTTAAATTAGATTATGCAAGAGTGTTTATTTCATCATCTGTTAATATAAACTGGTTCAGTTTCAAAACAAGTGTGAATTTTTCATGGAATTTTTAGTCATTTCAGTGTACCAAAGAATGCATAAACTGTGCCTTATAGACATAATTTCGTATTTAAGATAGTTCAAAAAAATGTGTGCATGTAAAAATAAAATAAATCGAGCTGAAACAGAATGTTTATTCAAAATATTTATTGACCTTTCTAGTTTTCATGCTATATAAGAAATATATAACTTGTTGTCATAAAATTTATAGCTTGATGCAAGAGAATGTAAAACGTGATGTAAAAAAAACGAAGATAAAAAATTATAGGTGTTCTTTTGATGATGTTGACTGACATCTATTTTAAATGCCCTCTTTGAAGCACTTAACTGAGCAAACGATGTTGCCGGTCAACTCTTCATCTAAAATATCGAAACGTTGTACACGTTTTTGGCATACACAGCAAGAAATTACACCGTAGTTGAATCTTTTTACTGGGACAAATGTACGATTCGATCGACGTTGTTTTGGAGTATTTACTTCAACGCGGGTCATACTTTGTTGTGGACGAGAAATGCGTACGTTTCGATCATATGGTCCCATTGATTTAGCACGAGTTTTGCGAGCAGCGGGAGCAACTGAAATATTGAATTCACAATTGCAAATCGCGACTAAAATGAATCATTTCTTCTTACCCTTTTGTTGACCGTTGGTGGCAACGTTTCCTTTGTTTGCAATTGAACATTGAGATGGTGGTTTCAAAACAGTACCAGCAGCAATACTTTGTTGTGTCATCAATGCAACAATGCCACTTGGACCTGCAGCGGCCGTTGAGTTGGTATTGGTGCATCAGAAGAAACGATTTTGAACGAAATTTCTCCGGATGAAAATTCATCACAATTTTTAGCTGGTTCACCGTCATCAAATCAGTTGGATGATGCTGAAAATTCTATTGAAATCGACAAGAAGCCGAACATTGTACCAATGTACGAAGTGTATCGATCCAACCAGAATGACATTTTAAACCAGCTCGAAGATCGTTTTGTTGAAATAATCGATGACATGGAAATCACAACAACATCGAAAGGATACGGGAAACCGTTCAACGCAACAGAAAATTTCGGTTTAGTAAAACGAGAGAAACCAGACGAAATTTCAGGTGAAATTCTCTTCATCAACACGGTAAATATAAATATTACGTTTAATTTATTAAGTACCAATCATATTCAAAATGTCGAACAATTCCACAGAAAACTGGGCGCGCATACCAAATTGGGATGAGAATCATGGAGATACCGCATATGGTGTTTGAAAAGTTCAGCAAATGGAATACACCACCATTGAACGCTGATGTTTCGTGCGACAAACGTTTCGTATTTGCTTTGCTGCTTGCCTTAACCGAAGAAGACAAATTATTGGACGAATCCATTCCAGAAGATGTCATCAAATTTGTGGAAGGTATTTCATTTCTCTAGACATTTCTTTAAAAATAGTTGCATAATAGCCATTTACTTCATTTTCAGAACTATTGATAATAAGATGTGGAAGTCAAAAAGAACGTATCGATGGTCTTGCATCTTATGCCAAGGAATTGTGCGCAACCAAACGCCGAGAGAAGGATGGATATTAGGCGGCTTTTCTACACTTTTTGTTTATCAACATTCTCACCTGAAATGCACGATTCAGAAAAATTAGTCACAGAACAGCAGTAACATAATGAACGAATTATCTTTACTAGAATTCGCCCCGTTGTCCAAGATTGGACGATCCAAACAAAAAGTGAAAACTCAAAGAATATAACACATTTAAATTTATTGAAAATCAAGCAAAATGCATATTTTATTCATGAAATTCAAAATTAATGATCTCATCTTATTTTTTAATTGAAAATTATTGACAAATCAAATTGGAATCAAGGTTAATGTAAAATTCTTATTTGAAGTGATGAAAAGAGTTAATTGTCTTCTTCTGGTTTTGGATAGAACCTGCACACACCGAAATACATTGCCATTTATTATTAAAATGCCCTATAGTAATCGGCTTTATAGCATTTCACTATAGTGGTTATATATCCAACAGGGAAGTTGAATAAGATATTTAAACATTTGGCTATCTCAAATTCACATTGTTTCCTATTGAAACTTTCAGGATATTATTTTTTCATGAAAAAAATGAGTCATGCAAAATTTCAAGTTATTCCGATTAGATTAAGGACTACCTCCCCTGCAAAATTTTCGATTTTCGGGGTCTTTTCGAGGTCAAAACGAAAGATTTGTGTGGCGACTATCTTAAGTTCACATTGTAACAGATTGAAACTTTGGGTATATAATTTTTTTAAGAAGAAAATAAGTGATACAAAATTTCAAGTCATTCCGGTAAGATTTAGGACTACCTCCCCTGCAAAATTCGGGTTCGAAACGAAAAATATGTAGGTCGGCTATCTCAAGTTCACATTGTAAAGAATTGAAACTTTCAAGATATTTTTTTTTATGAAAAAAATTAGACATTCAAATTTTCAAGTCATTCTGAGGAGGACTACCCTACGAAATTTTCAATTTTCGGTGTCAAAATTCCTATTTCCAAACATGATCACAAAACATTATAGTCGTATCGTTTTTTCATGCAGGCATTTCAATAGTTTAGTTGTGTGCGTACGGTTGAATGTTATCCACTGGCTACACGGTATGACGAACTGTGTGTGATGCGACGAATGAAAGAATGTAACTGTGTGTATTAGGTTTTTTCCAATCTATATGAGAAGGTATTGCGCTCTATACGAACAGGTAACAGGCGGGTCAAAAAGTATTTGGCCTGACATACAGATGGCGACACTAATTATGATCCTTATTTTTCGATAGTACCAACCTTCAAAAGCATACTGTCAAAATTTCGTGACATTCTGTTTATAATTACTCAAGTTACAGAGCTTCAAGTGACGCTACTTTTGTGTTTTCATAAAATCATGGATTCAAAGCAATTTCGTGTGTTGATTTATCATTTTTTTTTTATGGGAAAAAGTACTGTCAAAGCCCACGGATGGCTTGAAACACCAACGAAATCAAGCGTCAAATACTGGTTCGCTGAGCTTAGACGTCTGTACGACCGACACCGATGATGCTGAACGCTCTGGTTGTCCAAATGAGGCAGTTACGGCAGAAAACGTCGAGAAAGTCGAGAAAGTCGAGAAAATAACAATTTCGAACCGCAAAGTGAACTTGCAAGAGATAGCTGATGCCTTAAAGTTATCAAAAGGTAGTGTTTTCACCATAATATCACACGGACATTTTGGCATGAAAAAGCTGTTTTCAAAGTGGGTGCCGCTTTTCCTTAAACCAGAATTAAAACAACAACGAATCGACACTTCCGAGAGCTGTTTGGCGATGTTTACGCGTAAAAAGTCGGAATTTTCGCGTCGGTACATCACGATGGATGAAACATGGATCCATCATTACACTCCGGAGACCAGTCGCGAGTCAGCTGAGTGGAGAGCGCCCGGTGAAAGTGCACCAAAGCGTCCAAAGACGCAACAAACAGCTGGTAAGGTCATGGCCTCTGTTTTTTGGGATGCGCATGGAATTATATTCATTGACTACTTGGAACATGGAATAAAAAATCAACAGCGACTACTACATTGATTTGTTGGTGCGTTTAAAGACCGAAATCATCAAAAAAAGGCCACATTTGGCGAAGAAAAAAGTGTTGTTTCACCAAGACAATGCACCGTGTCACAACTCGAAAAAACCATGGAAAAAATAGTTGAATTGGGCATCAAATTGTTTTCGTACCCACTGTATAGTCCAGATCTGGCCCCCAGCGATTACCACCTTTCCTCAGAACTCAAAAAGGTGCTCGGAGGCAAGAGTTCTGATGAGGAAGTGATCGCGGAAACTGAAGCGTATTTTGAAGGCCTCGACACATCGTTCTACAAAACCGGTATTGAAAAGTTACAGAAGCGTTGGAATGATTTTATCTCCGCCAAATGGAACTATGTTGATGAATTAATAAGAATTACTGCAAAAAGTTGTGTTTTTCTAAGTTAGGCCAAAGACTTTTTGACCCGCTTGTTATTTCCCCGTTTTTTGAATTATAACACCAGCCCACATTCAAAACACATAGTTTGTGTACATATAGTCGACATTCCCTTTCCATTGATGTATAACTCTCCTATATATATTTACGGCATAGTAGGTAAAAAGGGATCACAAACTTTTTTTTGTTGCCGTATTTATATATAGATTAATATTAATGTTAGTCCACAAATCAAACAACAAACTGTTATGAAACATTAAATTACTTACATGGATTGTCAATACCAAAGTAAACAAACGAAGATTGACGGTTTAACCCAGGATTGAGCGCTTCTGAATTATTCACTTTTCTGTGCGAAATAATATGGCCGATAATATAATGCAATATTAAATTTGTGCGCGAAGAAAAAATGGAACACTCACAAAATAAAAGTGCGCGAAGTCACCGTTGGCCGTAAATAAATCGGTTCTGGATTGTTCACTTTCCTATTAAAAACAAAAATGGCCGAAAAATATTGAAATATTAAAATTGTGCGCACATAAAAAAAATGCAACACTTACAATGTGAACCTAAGAAGAAACACCGTTAGCTTTATTGAGCACTTCTGGATTGTTCACTTTTCTGTTCGAAATAAATATGGCCGATAATTTAATGCAATATTAAATTTGTGAACAGAAGAAAAAGAGAAACACTCACAAAATAAAAGTGCGGGAAGTCACCATTAGCCGTAAATTAATTAATCGCTTCTGGATTCTTCGCTTTCCTATTCGAAACAATAATGGCCTAAATATAATGATAATTTAAATATGAGCGCACATAAAAAATGTAAAACTTACAAAATGAAACGTGCGCAGAAATCACTATGAGCCTAAAATTGACGCTTTTAGGCTATTCACTTTTCTATTAGAACAAAAATGACCGCAATAAGTAAACCATAAAATTATGCGCACATAAAAATTTGTAACACTTACAATATGTGGAAGATATCACTATTAACCTGAAAAGAAGCACTTATGGAATGTTCTTTCTTAAATCACAAACAGAAACACCAAAATTGTTTGAATTATTAAAATTATTAAATGCGAAACACAATTTGGCGAATAAATCAAAGAACAATTTTAGCGGAATGTTCACTGTGCAATGTCATCAGTAGAATGACCGAATTTCAAAAATGGATATATTCCCGTAAGAATATATGCGACGCAAATGGAAATTGAAATATTCCAAACACACAGTTCGGCATACATACGGTTGAATGAAATAAACTGCAGAGGGGCGCAACGACCATACAAACGCGGCAGGGCGCGTAGTAGACTACGTCATGTATTTTGCATAGCGTAGTTAGGGCACGTAGTATTGCCGCTGCGCTCCCTTGATAAACTGGCTACACACAACCATTGAAATGCCGAACTGTGTATTTGGATATTTTTCCATTCTCATTTTCGTCGCATATACTTCACGTGTACACAGCCAAAGCCTGATATTCCATGCTTTGGTTGTGCGCACACAAAGTATTATCGAAAATTCCATGCATTGGTTGTGTGCACACAAAATATTGCGACGCAATAGAAATGATAAAAATCCAAACACACAGTTCGGCATACATAAATATACTTCACGTGTACACAGCCAAAGCATGATATTCCATGCTTTGGTTGTGCGCACACAAAGTATTATCGAAAATTCCATGCATTGGTTGTGTGCACACGAAGTATTGCGACGCAATAGAAATGACAAAATTCCAAACACACAGTTCGGCATACATACGGTTGAATGCCCAACTGTGTGTTTAGAATTTTGTAAATCTCGAATATTCCATGCTTTGGTTGTGCGCACACAAAGTATTATCGAAAATTCCATGCATTGGTTGTGTGCACACAAAATATTGCGACGCAATAGAAATGATAAAAATCCAAACACACAGTTCGGCATACATAAATATACTTCACGTGTACACAGCCAAAGCATGATATTCCATGCTTTGGTTGTGCGCACACAAAGTATTATCGAAAATTCCATGCATTGGTTGTGTGCACACGAAGTATTGCGACGCAATAGAAATGACAAAATTCCAAACACACAGTTCGGCATACATACGGTTGAATGCCCAACTGTGTGCTTAGAATTTTGTAAATCTCGAATATTCCATGCTTTGGTTGTGCGCACACAAAGTATTATCGAAAATTCCATGCATTGGTTGTGTGCACACAAAGTATTGCGACACAATAGAAATGACAAAATTCCAAACACACAATTCGGCATCCGTACATTTGAATATAATGAACTCGCTACACACATCCGTTGATATGCCGAACTATATTCTTACGCACACAACCAAAGCATAGCAACGACTGTATGAAAAAGCAGTGCAACTATATAATAACATATTATATAGTTGTACTGTCATACCACATAGCCGTGTCCATACCACTATATGGTATGACAGTACAACTATATTTTATGTTATTATATAGTTGCACTGATTTTTCATACAGTCATTACTATGCTTTGGTTGAAAAGGTATTTTAAGTATTATTTCACCTTTATAACACCTGCCCACGTGCGAACCGTATAGTTTGTGCAAATCTACTGAAAATAAGCTTTCCATTGATATATTGATATCCAATATTTTGTAAATGGAAAGCAGGTAAAAAGGGATAACAAACTTTTTTTTGTTGCCGTATTTATATATAGATACAAAGGTAGTTGTAAAAGTAAGAAATTCAGAATTCAGTCAATCTTTTATTTTGATTAGCCTGAACAAAACAAAGTTTTTATTGAAACGGCATGGTCAAAATAATTTAATGAAAAAAAGTAATATTTCGTATAGTTTTTGGGCTTAATTTGATTTTTCTAAATGCAGTAGAAGTGCCGCCTCGAGAAAAAATAATATTATAATGTCTAGGATAATGTTTCATGACGAATTTTTTGCAAGAATATTTAACGCAAAAGAGACATAAAAATCAAAAGTCCAATAAATGGTCTGATTTAAACAAAGTTTAGTAATAGGTTTAATAGAAAGTTATATTGAAAAAATCCTACCAACAAAAGTCGTACTTTATGTAGATTTTGGAGCAAATTTAAATTAATGTAAAATGTTTTCAATTATGAAGAAATGGAAACAACTTAATAATAAGATTACCGTCTCAAGAAAAAAATAATGTTTTCAGTGGCAAATACGCATTAAAGCCCACGTGCATGACGATTTTTATGCAAGAATATTTAACAAACAAGAGACAAAAAAAACAATCATGAAAACAATAGATGAAAAATTATTATTTGATACTATCTAAAATGGTCTGATTAAAACAAATTTTAATATAAGGTTTAATGGAAAGTCATGCTAAAAATAGTCACATGCACGAAAGGTGTTCTTGATATAGATTTTGCAAATTCAAATTTATAAAGAAATTCCAATTCATAGTTTACCGTTCCAAGCAAAAAAATGGGTTTAGTTGCAAACAATTTACAATCTATAAGCATGACAGCCAATTTTACAGAAAAATAATTAACACAAAGAAAAATCGAGAAAAACATAAATGAAAACAAAAGAATAGAACAAGTAGTATTTGAAAATAAAATATTCTGATTAAAAAAAATCAATGGAAAATCATGCTAAAAATAATCTTAAAAATAATGGCCAGGTTTTATTTAATTTTTGAATTCGATTTATATTTATTTAAACAATTTCCCCAAAGTAAAAAAAATCAAATACCGATTTGTGATGGTCTCAAGAAGAATAAAATAAATAAACCTATAGAAAAGGAATATACTAGTGATTCCTGATTGATATTTTACGCAAACCAAAACATATTTAACTATTTTTAAAGTAAAATAATTTTTTCGAACTGTTGATATTTACTCAAAGTTAAGTTACACGATCAATTTATTCATTTTTATAGCATAAATATTTTTTTATTGAATAATCGAATGCAATAAAGTTTGAACATTTACTTATGAGTTTTATTCGTTAATTGCTTGAGCTTGTCATGTATTTTCTGTAATGTAGATTCTTCACTGATGAATGTTAAACAACCAGAATCATTTAATTTTATGTTTTTACAGTCTAAAGTTACAACATATTTGTCAATATCAACGTAAAAACTGTTAATGGTATCCACTGGAAAATGGAGCGTGGATTCGCCGATTTCAAACCATGACGCCAGAATTTCAATACCACGTGGATTGACACCATTCGGAACAGTCAGTGGAGCAAAGTCCCACGTATAACTTCTTTCCTTTGCTGTTCTTCCATCTTTATACCTGAATGATAAAACATTTCCAAGCAAGAACATCGTTTTCCCTTTGATTTCTGTTTCAAAAATTCCCCAGTCGCCAATTTGCAATTCCTCGTTTTTGCTCAAAGTAAATATCGGTGTTGGTGAGATCTCTTTTCTGAAAACTAAACGACGTGGTTTCTTTAGCGTTCTTTTGCTTTGATTTTTATTCATAGTTTTGGCTTCCTTCACACGTTTCAACCGATCATTACTTAAAATGTGCTTTGGGTCTGTCGCAGTCCATAAGAATGTTGACTTTCTAACCCTCTTTATTGTCCCATCATCTAGCGTGATATCAATATACCGATTTGTTTCAACTTCTTGATCGGGAATATTACTAGTGATTGTGAGATCAATATTGTCTTCATCGCTAGACAGATTTTGTTCAGATGTGGCTGGTGAGGTTTTGATATCACATAATTCTATTTCATCTGAATCAACAACAATACCGAACTTTAAAGCATCTTTAATAGCATTCCGTTTAGCTTCGTTGACGACATTTCTAATATCTGTGTCAGATGGTAACTTATGTTGATTCAAATGTGCTCTATTGATTTTATTTCGGGGAAACACAATGTTTTGGTCGGCCAACTTTACGTGGACTATATCGTTTTGAATTTCGACCCGGCCCACCAAATGAAAAAGTTTGAGTAACGTAAAATTGATTTTTGTGTAATTCATTGTACCCATTGAACGGAATACTCTGAACGTTTCTTGGATCGTTTCTACCCACTCTCGCATTGAAATCGCCTAACTGAAATCTATGGCTGACTACCGAAGACTCTAAATTTTTGTGAATCAAAAAACCTACGCCCCAATTAGCTCTTCCTCTAGAAACACCCGACAAAAATACGCGATAATTCCCTAACGTATCCTCAAACTGTCCTTTAATACGGACATCACTCAAAGCTAAGATATCTAAACCGAAAACATTTGCTCTGTCAACTAATTCGAACTTCTTAGACTCAAAACCTCCTCTCAAATTCAAAGTTCCAAAATTCAAAACGGTCTTCAACTGTGGAGCTCCGGTCAGGTCCCGGGGAGGGCGAGCTCCGTGGCCTCCCCTCGTCCGAGGCACATTGTTTCGATTTCGAGCTAAAATGTATTTAAGGTGAGGGGCGTGCTAAGCCACACTGCACCCGAGAAAAAACACATCGATTTTGCCGAAAGTGACATGTGCGCGGATTTACCATGCTACCGAAATCGGAAATAGTAAAAATCTACGAAAATAAACTCGGCCAAATGTATGAAAATGGAACGAACTCACCAAAATATGTGTACACTCATCCTATATAAAAGCAGAATGAACCGAACATTTACCGTTATATTGATATAAATAGAAGAGAATATGCGCGATGAAAGTATGATATTGAATTGAAAACTACTAATAAAATAACTCGAAATTCGATTAATAACCATTAAAATGCATGAAACGCCGTTTAAATCATAATAACGATGATTCGCGGTGCACTTTTCTTGTTTTCACGGCCGCAATTGACGAACTTACGGACACAAGCACCGAAACTAATGGATTTGTCGTTTGTTCATATTTAATGCACGAAGACACTATTTATCAAAATAGTAGACAGCAGGTTTTACACAAATTAAAAGGCCGATGGTCTTAATTAATTGACTAATTTTAAGATTTTATTATTTCGATTGGTGAACACGAGGTTTTGTGTGCGCACACGTTGAGAGTTGGCGAACAAAGAGGAAGAACATGGCAGGCATCAGACTGAAGTTGGTGACATGTCACCATAGCTTAAGGCTGTCTCAGTACTTCATATAAACCAACCACACACAATGTATGTGTGTGCTAGTACACTTCATTGATTTATATGGTGTTGGCACAGCCATTGAAAAAAGGCGTTCCTCCTTTTATACTCCAGGTTTATGGTAGTGATAATAATATTAGTCTCGTTCGTCTTTATTTTATTTTTATTTAAAGATAATCTGTGTTAAAAAAACCAAAAAACTGATATAAACAATAGAACTAGTGATTTTATCCTCGAAAAATATAAAGTGCAACATCAAATATCAAACAAAAACGATAAAATCGGGTTTACAGTGACGGCATTCACGAACAAAGTGATTGTTGTTGTTGTCGCTATTGCAACACAATGACCAAAATAAAACTATGCTCCCGTGACGACTGTCCGCCTGCAAATATAAAATCGGATTTGTCAACGAAGTGTGCAGGTTGTGGTCATGTTGTTCATCTTCCATGTATTGGCATTTTTGTGAAACTCGAGCAAATAAAATCACCGAACGTCAGAATATTTTGTAACAAATGTACTGGCGAAATGTCAAACGAATTGAATGTACCGAGTGGTGAACCAAAAGTGGTCTCAAAAAAACCCGCCGAAAAATCGTCAGCACCGAGTAAGTCAAATTTGATTTTACCAGAAACATTTTCGACACCGAGTGGTACACTGAAACCGCGCCAAACCAAATTGACTGAAATGGGGTTCGCAGAAGCAAAATCAGATGGTCCGTCAATTTTATCTGAATTATCCACAGTTAAAAGTATGATTTCGAAATTGACTGGGAAAACAAACGAAATACACGAAGACATGCAATTTTTGGCCCAAAAGTCAATTTCTCGAGGTGATTCGGTACAGAAAAAAACTGTTTCGCGAAACATTTCAATCGCTCATGCCTCAAAATCATCTTTTGCACACACCCCGACCAATTCATTCGCAGACACATTGCGCAGTGGCTCACAGCCTCAATCGGCCAAGCGTCAACGTTCCGACTCACCGAAATTCCTTGCTCCGAAAATTAATGTTTCGAAATTTGAAGCTCCAAAGCCAAAAATGGGCACAAAATCGTCTGTCACTGGCCTAAAAATCGTAACAAAACCGAAACGCGTCGAGAGACCGGTGTTCCACAAAGCAATTTGGGTTTCCGGTTTTGATCCAATGACCACCACAGAAGAAATCGTAAATTACGTTGTGCGGAATAGATTGGTAAGTGACAAGTCGATGTGCAATGTACACAAATTGGTGAAAAAGGACAAGGATGTCAATACGTTGAAATTCGTTTCGTTTAAAATCGAAGTGAATGAAGCCGATTTTAATGTTTTGTCTGCTCCGGATGCCTGGCCAGAGAATGTTTTCGTCCGAGAGTTTCTGCAAAACAAAAATTTAGGTGATTTTTTTCCGAACTTGAATTCGAACAACAGACGCAACTCGACCTCAACGGATTTAATGGAAACAAACGAATCACAATTACCGGCCAGCACCGCAATGACCTCGTCGAAATCACAATCGAACAAAACACCGAACAAAACGCACAACAAAACACCGATAGAAACACCGACAACTTCACCCATAAATCGCATCATTATCTAAGTGATCATTCGTCTGCAGTCAATTCGAATGAAACAAATCTGAATGCGCATTTACAAAATACTTCGCCTACCAATTTTCCAGGCCACATTAATATTAATCATCTGGACTTATTGGAAATCAATATCTACTCCTCGAATATGCGTGGTATGAGAACGAAATCAAAGGAAGTGTATCGCAACTCATCTTTGTCAGAATATGATATCTTCACATTGACTGAAACCTGGTTAACTGATGGAATCGCTTCATCAGAATATTTTGATACATCATTTAACGTTTTTCGTAAAGATAGGGATCAAACTGATTCAATTTTTGAACGTGGAGGAGGAGTTCTGGTAGCTGTCCGATCTCATTTCATCTGTTCAGAAGTATCTATTTTCAACGCATCATCAATTGAATGCATTTGTGTTAAATTAACGTTGAATAAGCATACAAATGTATTTATTTTTAATTCGTATATTCCACCAATGTCGTCAAACGAAACTTATCAATCTCATCTTAATGCCATAAAATCAGTACATTCATCATGCCGTCCATCGGATATTTTTATATTGACTGGTGATTTCAATATGCCAAATGTGTCGTGGATCGCGGATGATGATTCTAATATTCTCCTGCCAGAGCAAATAGAACCTTCACATGCAGCTGAATTTATTGGTACAATAAGTGAGCTTGGATTATTTCAAGTCAATAATATTCGTAATTCAATGGGTAGACTATTAGATCTTGTATTTACGAACGACCACAAAAATCTAACAATTTTTAGACCGCCTCCGTTAGTCAAATTAGAGGATCTTCATCCACCGATTTTGCTCACATTTGAATGGCATTTCAATGTTGCTTCATCTGAGCCAAATACCGACACATTTAACTATAAAAGAGGAGACTATTTTGGCTTGAATCAGTATTTGTCATCTTTATGCTTGGAAAATCAACTTATTAGTCGTCATCTATCTCTGGACGATAAGGTGACTGTGCTTGTTAATTCATTAACGACAGCAATAGAGCGCTTTATACCAGAGAATACCATTAAACGTAATGTAAAGTGTCCATGGAGCAATGCTCAACTACGTTACCTAAAAAACAAGAGGAATAAGGAATGGAAGTATTTCGAAGTCTCGGGTGATAGACGTTCGTTTGATGCAGCATTCGCTGCGTTTGACTCATTGAATACAAAACTCTACGATGACTACATCAATAATATGGCTTCTACTGTTCGATCAGACTCAAAATCATTCTGGCGTATTATTAATTCCAGGAGGAAAACTGATAATATACCGAAAATTCTTCATTATGGTGATACATCAACGACTAATATTCAAGTTCAAGCTGATCTTTTTGCAAAATTTTTCAACAAAAATTTTGAATTTAATAGGAATGGCTTACAACCCAATCGAGTTACCACCATTGGAGGAACTAATGATTTATTCCTGTTGGAAGAAGCATTTGTATTCGACGAGCTTATGAAAATTGATATATCGAAAGGAACGGGACCTGATGGTTTTCATCCATTATTGCTGAAAAACTGTGCAGCCTTTTTGTGCACTCCACTTCACATCATATTCAACGAATCACTAACTCTCGGATTGTTTCCTTCTCAGTGGAAGAGTTATAGCGTGAATCCAATCTTTAAAAAGGGATCTAGATCAAATGTTGAAAACTATCGCTGTATAGCTAAACTACCAACTATAGCTAAATTCTTTGAGAAACTCGTGAATATTAAACTGACTGATATGGTTGCAAATAGAATATCACCGAAACAACATGGATTCTATAAAAGGCGTTCAACAGTGACCAATCTTATGGATTTTACTCACTTTGTGTTTAAAAATCGACGACAAGTAGATGTGCTGTACACAGATTTTGCAAAGGCCTTTGATAAAGTCAATCATGATATATTGATTTCAAAGTTAAACAGATATAATATACCTAGTAACCTCATCTATTGGATCAAATCATATCTTCGCGACCGTCGTCAATTTGTATACTACAATGGTAGAAGTTCCGGGGAATTCATAGTAAACTCGGGTGTGCCTCAGGGAAGTCACTTGGGACCTACACTTTTTTTACTATTTATCAACGACATAGTTGAGGAATTGGGTATTGATGTGTTTATATCTTTGTTTGCTGATGATCTTAAAATTGCAGCTGCAATCAATTCCGCTATGGACACATTGAAGCTTCAACGTGCTATCGATAAATTGAGGCAATGGTGTATCGCAAACGATTTACACCTAAATTTAAACAAGTGTTCAGTGATGTCAATTACCAACAAACAACAATCGAACATCTTTATTGGAAATTACCATTATGGGGATCACGTGTTTGAGAGAGTTAAAGAGCAAAAGGACCTTGGTGTGATTGTGGATTCGAAACTGAATTTTAATAACCACATAAATATGATCGTGTCTAAAGCAAAATCTACACTTGGATTTATCAAACGCTTTTGCTTTGACATAAGAAATCTCAATACGCTCAAGACTTTATATAACACTCTAATTCAATTATTGCTTGAATACTGTTGTGTCGTATGGTTACCATATCATTCGATATCGATAGACTTAATTGAATCGGTGCAAAAGCAATTTACAATATTTGCCTTGAGAGAATATCCATCTGCCGAAAACAACTATCGTATTTCTTCATATGAATGTAGACTGGAAAATTTGAAAATGATGAAACTTGAAAGGAGGCGTATCAATGCAGCTTTGCTGTTTTTCTACGACGTATTGAACGACATTATCCCATGCTCACAGATAAAAAACGATATTGCGCTTCATTCAAACCCATTCAATCTTCGTGAATCGTCGGTGGAAACCTTTAGAATAATAGATCTATTACTTATTAATGAACATACGGCACCAGTAAATCAGATGTGTAAACTTGCAAACTTCATTGATGAACTGTTTAAAGAACCTGCTTCTCGTCCAAATTTTAAATCTCAATTAGTTGCCTGTGATAAGTTGAATCTTAGGTTGAAACAACAACAAATCCAATGATTGTAATTAAACCATTTCTTTTTAAATTTCATTAGTGAACAATTAGATGTTATGTATGAAGAGGGCGAGAGCAATTAAAATGCGGCGAATTCAATACAATGAGATGGTTCTATTGTGCGTCTTTATTCTGTGGTTTCTAGCGGACTACTGATCGTTTTACATTTTGTGTGTAGTTACACAAGTCAAAGAAGCGATATACCAAATTTCATATGTCACTCAACCGATGTGAAGTTGTCTTGAATATAACTCCTTGTCACAAATATTCATTCGTTTCATTCTTTTTTTTACCGCAGTTGTTCATACTGCCTACGACGGGCTTTGTCCTTGAATCCTTGATTCGAATTGTTTTTTTTTTGATATTATGATTCGATTTTTCATGTTTATGTTCTCCCGACCTCACATCTCTCATATACTCATGGCTTTTGTTTGCATCAGTAAAGTAATTTACTAGTGACCTTGTCGTGATGCATTTGGCTTGATTTACGTATTGAAATGATGGTTTGCCTAGGGGAATCATTGCAGATTATCATCAAAAATTTTTCTTGCCCTTTCATTTGTTTTCTAATGAACATTTTGAACTATTTTGTGCTATTTTGATCAATATGACAACGATCACAAAACTCGAACGACACTGATTGATTTGAATTGAAATTTGTTTTCTCTGATCGTCGACTTATGTTAATAGCATTCTATGGAAGTTTCAACGATAATGCAGATGGCATTTTCTAAATTTTACTTATAATCGTATGATGATATGTATCTTTTTCAAACTGGTGTAATTTTCTTAAAACTAATGAATGATGGCAGCGGCTAGTTGTATTTTTCAAACTGGTGTAATTTTCTTAAAACTAATGAATGATGGCAGCGGCTAGTTGTATTTTTCAAACTGGTGTAATTTTCTTAAAACTAATGAATGATGGTTCGGAATCCCACGCCATATAAGCGGATTCTTTTTGTCCCGATAATGGTTCGGAATCCCACGCCATATAAGCGGATTCTTTTGGCTGAAAGATTTTCCTAATATTTTTGCTTTAACTGTGAAATAGAGACTTAAATTGTGGTTAATGTGAAATGGCGCCAACGCGGCAATAAAATGTGAAAATTGTTAATTTTGTGAGGGTTTGCAGTTTTCCACCCCGTGATCGGTGTCAGACACCATCGATTGGACACCATTTGAGGCGGTGTTTGGGTCGTGGTCTAACGGTAACCGACATAATTTTGAAATTGCCCTATCTGTTGTGCCTGAACCAGTCTTGAGTGAAGCCACTCTCACAAGCCCGTCACTACCGGCGTGAATTTTGACAATTTTTCCGATCGCCCATTTGTTTGTAGCTAGATTTTCATCTTTGATCATTACGATGTCATTAACCTTCAGATTTTCTTGTGGTGGCTTCCACTTTTGACGCTTTTGCATCTGTGTGAGCCATTCATTTGACCATTTCCTCCAGAACTGTTGGTACGCTTGTTGCATGACCAAATAGCGTTTCGTGGGCGAAAGATCTTCAATGATCGGTTCCGGTGGAGCAAGAAGAGATCTACCCGTGAGAAAGTGACCCGGCGTTATAATTTCAACGTCATTCGATTCTGATGTGATCGTGGTTAATGGACGTGAATTCAAGGCACTCTCAATTCTTGATAAAATGGTTGTGAATTCTTCATAAGTAAACGACGAAGAACTAAGTGAAGCCTTCAGATGGTGCTTCATGGATTTTATGTTGCTTTCCCATAAGCCTCCGAAATTAGGCGAGTATGGGGGTATGAACTTCCATTCAATTTTTTGATCATGAAATTGAGGTAAAATCGATTCGATGGAGTGCTTGTAAGACGCAAACTCTTTTTGAAATTTGTTATTTGCCCCTACGAAGTTTGGACCATTGTCGCTATGGATTTCCCTCGGTAAACCTCTGCGTGAGACAAATCTTTGAAATGCGGCTAGGAAGTCGTCAGTAGAGATACCACTTGTAACATCTAAATGGATTGCTTTTGTGTTCAAACAAATGAACAAAACTACGAAGCCTTTATAGAGGGTATTACCACGAAATCGACTAGCTCGCAATGAGAATGGTCCTGTATAATCAATTCCCGTGATTGTGAATGGGCTAGCACATAGGAATCTACTTGCTGGTAAATTTCCCATTTGCTGTTGAGTGATTCGAGGGTTTAATCTAAAACATGTTACACATTTTCGTATTCGATTTTTTATGACACTTGAAGCATTGACAATCCAATATTTATTCCGAATTGTCGCAGCTGTAAGATTGAATCGTCCGTGTAACGTGAATTTGTGATTGTCGTCGATGATAGAGTTTGTAATTTGCGATTTCTTGGGCAGAATTATTGGGTGCTTTTTGTTGACAATAAATTGATATGAAATTGATCGTCATGCGTTTGAATTCGTATGAAAATGTTGGCTGCGAAGGCATGATTAGATCCATCGCAAAATGTATGGATCTCGATTCGTTTATGGTGATCCGACGAATCGATCCAACGCGGGATTTGAATATCCGAAACCTTTGTGAGATTGTTCAAGAATTTTTGCCATTCTTGCAACATTTCGTTTGGAATTTCATCATCCCAGTCAATTTTCAAGCTCCACAATTTGCTAAGGAGAATTTTGACACTGACTACAATCGGATTAATCAAGCCAAGCGGATCGTAAATCCGTGCAATTTGAGACGAAACATTACGTTTTGTAAATTTTTTGAGCGTGTCATCAATATTCAACTTGTAATGAAATGCGTCTAACCTAGGGTTCCAACAAATGCCAAGAGTTTTGATGTGATTGTCATCGTTCCATGAAATGTTTGGATCAATAGATTGGTGTTCAACAGGAATATCTTTAAGCAATTCAGGTGAGTTACTTGCCCATTTTCGCAATTCGAAACCTCCCGATCCGAGGGCTGCCCGGACTTGATCACGACTGGCTATAGCTGAGTAAAGAGTATGACCACCACTGTTTATATCATCAACATACATCTCGTTTTTGATGACCTTTTGTGCCAGGGGGTAATTTTCAGCTTCGTCATCCGCCAATCTTCGTGTTGTATAAATTGCTGTAAAAGGGGCGGAACTCGTACCGAAAGTTACTGTATTTAAAAAATAGTCTCTGATTTCATCATCTGGATTAAATCGCCACAATATCCTTTGATATTGAGCATCTTCTTTTATCACATCAATACGGCGGTACATCTTTTCTATATCAGCTGTGTAGACATATTTATAACAACGCCAATTTGTCAAGACAGCGGTGAGGTCATTTAAGATTTTCGGCCCCGTACATAAAGCCTGATTCAATGATCGACCATTGGAAGTTGGTGCGGATGCATCGAAAACGACACGGCATTTAGTAGTGAGACTGGTTATCTTAACAACAGCATGATGTGGCAAATAGGCACAAGTTTGTGATGGGCGATTGTTTATAGGGTCAAATTGGACGCAATCAATTTCTCTTGAAGTCACCCTTTCTAGTTGTTTGAGATCAAAATACTCACGGATGGCAACATGATATTGTTTTTTGAGTTCTGGATTGTTTTCTAACTTACGTTCAAGAGATAGAAACCTACGAAGAGCTATGTGTCTTGATTTGCCTAGGGTAATATTCGGATCAAACCTTGATTTCAGGGGTAATCTAACTAAATATTTCCCATTTGGCTGTCGACGAGTCGTATCATTGTAAAAATTTTCACACCAAGCGTCTTCGTTAGATGGCTCTGAAGCCTTTGATATTCCCTCTGATTCAAAGAAATGTTGAAACAATTCATTTGTATCAATAGCTATGTGATTACATTCGATTTTATTTGAGGTTAAGGGAGAATCTACATCGAAAACACTTCCTGACACGATCCAACCGAATTTGGTTTTTTGAGCGATTGGTTCGTCGTCTTCCCCTCGTTTGACATCTCCATATAAAGCCCTCGCATAGACATCTGAACCAAGAAGAATGTCTATTGGTCGTGAACGCATAAAATCTGGATCTGCCAAGTGCAGACCCTCCAAATGAGGAAACTTGATATTTTTGATGGAATTGATAGGAAGATTTTCAGTTGGTTTCTTCACTATACATGCCAAAAGATTGATTTCGAACGTCTCATCAAATTCAGAAGTGATTGTTAGTAAGGTGACGCTGTCACCCACGGCCTTTTGACTGGCCGGAAGTGTGATATCTGAATTGAATTTAAAGCGCTCTAACTTGAGTGAATCAACAGCATGTTTGGAAATCAACGCACCTGTCGACCCCTGATCCAACAATGCTCTTAATGATTTTCGAGACCCGTCTTTTAATGTAACCCTAACAATAGCGGTGGGCAATAAAACTTCTAGTGGGCGAGGAATATTTTTGAGCCGCATATTGTTGAGTTTAGTTACCTGCATGTGGTTTACACTCGTGGCGCCATCACTCTCAATAGTGACATGATTGTTTCGTTGAGTGTTTGGAAAATGAAGTAAAGTATGATGACGTTTGCCACAAGTTTGACAGTTGAATCGACTTGTGCAAGAATCAGCCGTGTGGCCAGAACCCAAACAATTCAGGCACAGTTTCAGTCGGATAACGGCGTCTTTCCGTTGGAAACAATCCTGCTGTAAGAATTTGGCGCAGCTGCGCAAATGGTGTGATTCCTTGCAAGAAGCACAAGTAGGTGTGATGGAATTTATCTTATTGGCATTGATCTTCTTTGCTTGCCCCTGTTTTGAATTATTTGACTTGAATTGCGTGTGATTAGTTCGAATTGTTTTATGTGGTGGGCTAGGGGTAGGTTTGGTTTTATTATTTGCATTGGGTTTCCCCTTGGTGGCAAATAATTCCCAAGATTCCAAAGTTCTAAATCTCGTATCAAGGAAGGCCACAAATTCTTCAAAATTAGGGATATTATGTGATGGACCTAGATGAGATTCCCACAACTCATGAGTGGTTTTGGGTAGCTTTGCTGCTAAAATGTGGACGATGATTTTTTGACCAAAATCGTCCTTCTCAAGCCCTAATTGAGTAAGACCCGTAAAACAAGAATTGGCAGTTTGTTTCAAATTTCTAATCTCAGTTGCACTTTCTTCCCCAACAGAAGGCAACGCCATGAGTTGATTACTATAATGAGCAAACAGAACTCTTTTGTTGTTGTACCTTTCTACCAATCTCTGCCAAGCAATTTTGTAATTCGCGTCAGATAAGGGCAGGCCAATAATATCAACATCGAAATCAAGTGGAAGAGCGTTTTTTAGATGGCGATATTTTTCAACTCCTGCTAATTGCATGTTCATATGGATTAATCGTTCAAAAGAATCATGGAAATTCGTAAATTCCACATAGTTGCCTGAAAATGTCGGTAATGTTATTTGGGGAAGTCTTATTGATTGATTTGAAAGATGGGCATATTGATGAATTTGGACGTCTGGTACCATTTGAGGTTCGTGAGTGTTTTGAGCATTTTGATTAATCAATTCTTCATTTGCCGTTAGCAAATCGAGAGAATAATTGAAACTTGACTCATCAAATTGCATGAATAGAGCGTCCATGAAGTATTGATGACTTCTGTCCTTACCCCATTGTACCATTGACTGATGTCGATTCATAAATTCTTGTTGTAGCTGATGCAAAACTTCTAATCTTTTTTTAAAATAAAGGAGATGCTTTTTTCGCTCTTTGGGATCGGCCTTGAAATTTGCTTGATGTCTCTTCAGTTGATCGAAAGCATCAATTTGTAATTTATAATATTCTTCGAATGAATTTTCAATCATTGATATGCTTAAATCAACCACATTGTCTGGTTGAGCCGTAGAAGATTCTTCGTTTTTACTCATTTTTCCGGGTTTATAATCGATTTTGAAAGAGGTGGCGAGGAAATAAACAAAAAATCGTATGATTGTGTGTGTGTGTGTGTGGTAGATTCGCGATTAAATGCTACCCAAGATAAATTTCCTATGTTCTCAAGAAACAAGTGTGTTAGTGATCGACTATAAACCCTTTCCGTATATTATTGCAGTTATATTTCGTAGAAATATCGAAAAAATGAAAGTAATTGATACTGACAATAATATTTTTTGAAAAATTTGCGAAAAATTTTAGCTCAAATGTAATTCAAATGGATATGAACGATGTAGCAATCTGATTCGTTAGCAATGTGGATTGATTTGACTTATTTTTTTTTCTGTTTAAGACAAAAAATATTAGACAAGTTGATAGTACCGTTGATACTTGGCTAAGATGTGTGTTTTTCTTTGAAAAAACACTAAAAATATGCTTTGAATGCGAAAATACAAAATTGTGATTTTATTTGAAATCACCGCTCTGAATGCTTGAAAGAAGTGTTGCGTCGACACTTGTGCGAATTGAAAATTCCGTCAAAAGTCCGAAATAATTGAAATTTATCGGATATTTTATTTATAATTTTGTTTTTTTTTTCCTTCCTTTTCTTCTCTTTGCGAACAAAAAAAAACTGCGACAAATGTGTGAGTGAAGTGTTATTTGAACACTTGTGGATGCCGTTTTCTTTGATAGAAAAAAAATTTAAATATTGTTTGGTAGAGGTACTGTAATGAAAGAATTCTGAAAATTGACTGGATGGAAAGAAAAGTACCAAAAATGACCTAAATTCACCGAAGTAAATCTGAAATTCCTTGTAATTCCACTAAACTCTGAAATTTAATAAATTCTAATGAAAACACCGTTAATTTCGAATCGTTGATGGCTGAGCAAATGAGGCGATCGAGTTGCCGGCAATAACGGGACAATGAAAATGTTTCACGTACCTGATTCAAATTAGCGCATTTGATATGAATATATTTTTTTCCAAATGTGCCATAAAATGTAATTTCATGAAGCACATAGAAGTCTCGATGAAAATGCCATGAAACGTGATTTCATGAAGCAATTCGAATGTCAATTCTTGTTGGCTAGAAAACAGGTCAATCGAAAGTTTTATATAATCATCAAAATACTGTTTTATTTGATACTTAATTTTCACACAAAAAATAAAAAAATTTCTTTTCTGATGCTCAGGATGTGCCAGAGAACGAAATTCCCATGAAACACATTCTTCGATGATCAAAGCTTGAATATGCTGCGTGTAAATTTGATTGAAACTATGACGACGACTTAATCTTCTTGGAAATTCACAAATTCAATTGATTCGTTGACTTGGAATATTTGCACTGTTTGCCGATTGAATTTGGGTTGTCGATTGAAATTCGTCGCACAGCCAGTGGTAACTCCAATAAATTCACAAAAGAAAAAAATATATAATTTACTTCACTTGAAAATTTTATTGATGCGGCGTGAAAAAATGTGTAAAACAAAAAAATGAGTATGATGTGCCATAGAACGATGTTCATTTGAAGTACAAATGATTATAAACCTATGACCTTCAAATTTTTATCCAAATTGCGTTTTCTAATGCCCTTCGATTGACATTGATTATTAACGGGAGCGTATCCAAGAACGGCGTTCATTGAAATACACTCAGTTAGAATTGAATAAAAAACCTTGATGTTACCGTTAACCCAACCTCAAAATCACCTTATGTTCCCATGTGCCAATGTGCTTCCAATCGATGATGAATTCTCCAGTCAATGTGGTCACTGCACTTTCACTTATTTTTGCAAATTCACTTCTCTATTTATGCTCGACTGAAAAGATTGTTGCGAAATGTTGCACGAAAATTGTGCGGGAAAATGTGAGCAAGTTCGCTGAAACCACTTTTGAACGATGATCGAAATTACGCACGTAACAATCTTGCCAAAAAAAATGCTCTTAAATTCCGAGAATACGATTGAAAGTTTGCATGAAATTTTGCTTTTTACACAAAATTTCACTTAATGATTGCCAAATTTATCATTTAAATTCACTCAAAAAAAATAAAAAATTCAATAAACTTCGCTTTGCTACCAATGAACAATTAGATGTTATGTATGAAGAGGGCGAGAGCAATTAAAATGCGGCGAATTCAATACAATGAGATGGTTCTATTGTGCGTCTTTATTCTGTGGTTTCTAGCGGACTACTGATCGTTTTACATTTTGTGTGTAGTTACACAAGTCAAAGAAGCGATATACCAAATTTCATATGTCACTCAACCGATGTGAAGTTGTCTTGAATATAACTCCTTGTCACAAATATTCATTCGTTTCATTCTTTTTTTTACCGCAGTTGTTCAATTAGCATTGTTAATACTGTGATATTGTGATTATGTGATATTTTTAGCATAGTTATCGAATGTAATATTTATACAAATTGTATTTATAATCATCCAACCTTGCAATGTTTGAATGGATTTTTCTAAAAGAAAAGATACAGGTTTTAATGGTGGTGAAATCCGATATAATCGATTAATGACCCTTACCTTTTCCCTGTCAGATATGTAATTAATCAAAAATGAATAAAAACAGCCAGTCTTTGGCGGTGTATTGTTAAAAAAAAAAAAACACATTCACCACGTACGCGAACGAAATTAAGATTGGCGATTGGTGCATCTTTCAAAATGTATTAGAAAGTAACGAACATGAATTCTTGCTAGGAAATATCCTATCCTTCAGATACGTAGCTGGCAGAACTAATGCAGAGAAAAAATACTCGTGGACTTTGCTTCGGTTCAGAAAAATTCGGAAGAAAAAGAAGTAGAAATATTAGCTTCGTGGAACCAAATTGACCTGAATACAACACCAACGCTAAAGCATACTCGAAATACATACATTCATATGCAATACTATGTTGCAAATTTATCACGCGATTTGATTGAAATGAATCCAAACAACACGATTTGCCTATCAAAAAAAAACTCAAAATCCATTAAGAATTTATTGCCAAATTTTCAGTAGCCCATCAATTGATGCCAACAAGATAGCCAGTTTTTGCACGTATTCCAGGGGGTAGACACACGTGAATCAATTCACTAGATTCATAGTTTGAAATTGATTATTTGTTCAACGGATTCTCACGGATTCACAGATTAATGAATGATGTTTATTCATGTCAAAATTGTCTTATTCTTATTCTGCAACATTTTTCAATAAATTTTTTATCAAAATTTCAAAGAGTAACGAAATGTTCCTTTTATATTTAATTGATTGGTTTTTTTTTTAATTTTTTCAAATTATTCTTTTTCATCTAATATGCTCGAACGAACGAAACAACAAAATACTGTAAATTATATTGGGAGAACAAATTGAAAACCGCGCATTCGTTACTAACTTCATATCTATCATAGATGTCATTATTTTGACTTTGACAGCTATTGTATCTTAAAGAGGATAAAAAAATACATTGAAAACGATCTGTCAAACTTATCATTCAGTTGAATACACAAGTTTATTATTGCGTTGAAAATGTCGAGCTACGTGCCTACAAAACAGCATTTGCGGGAAGTTTTACTTTATTGGTTTAATCTGAAGAAAAATGCTTCCGAGAGTCATCGTTTGTTATGCGAAGCATATCCAGAATATGCTCCGTCGATTAGAACGTGCCAGGAGTGGTTTGCGCGGTTCAAAAGTGGTGATTTTGATGTGGAAGACAAAGAGCGTCCAGGCCAAGTGAAAAAGTTTGAAGACGAGGAGTTGGAAGCATTACTCGATGAAGACTCGTTTCAAACGCAAGAAAAACTTGCAAAATCATTGGGAGTGACACAACAATCCATCTCCTATCGTTTAAAAGCCATGGGAATGGTTCAAAAGCAAGGAAATTGGGTGCCATACGAATTGAAGCCGAGAGACATCGAACGCCGTTTTTTCACTTGTGAACAGCTGCTTCAAAGGCAAAAACGGAAGGGTTTTTTGCATCGTATTGTGACTGGTGATGAAAAGTGGATTCATTACGATAATCCGAAGCGAAAAAAATCGTATGGTTACCCCGGCCACGCATCAACATCGACGCCAAAGCCGAACATTCATGGCTCGAAGCTAATGCTGTGTATTTGGTGGGATCAGCTCGGCGTGATCTATTATGAGTTGTTGAAACCAAACGAAACCATCACAGGAGCATTGTACCGAACTCAATTGATGCGTTTGAGCCGAGCACTGAAGGAAAAACGGTCGGAAACGGTCGCAAGACACGATAAAGTTATTTTGCAACATGACAACGCTCGGCCACATGTTGCTCAGGTCGTTAAAACCTACTTGGAAACGCTTCGATGGGAAGTCCTACCCCACCCGCCGTATAGCCCAGACATTGCCCCTTCCGATTACCACCTCTTCCGATCAATGACACATGGCCTGACTGAACAGCATTTCCATTCTTACGAGGAATGCAAAAAATGGGTCGATTCATGGATAGCCGAAAAAAGCACAGATTTCTTTCGACGCGGAATCCGTAGTTTGCCAGAAAGATGGGAAAAAGTTGTGGCTAGCGATGGACAATACTTTGAATAATCAATTTGTAACCATTTTTCCATAATAAAGATCGAAATTTTGAAAAAATTGCGCGGTTTTCAATTTGTTCTCCCAATATCTTGTTCTGAAATGTTCAGTTATCGATACCTGAGAATATATAAATCAGTTCATGAGCTTAAATATAAAAAGGATTCATACTTCAATTCTATTTTTAATTAATATTTCATTCATAATACTACACATTTCAGTTTCTTTGGATTTAAAACTATTTTAAAATGAATTAGCTTTTTGCTAATGAAAATATTCAACTTTATAAAGTTGACCACAGGAACTTTTATTTAAGCATATGGTTTTATCTTCGCTAGTTTAAGCTAAAGTTTTAAACTAACTTTATTTTTGAAAAAAAAATTGACGGTGTGATACGTGGGGTGTTCACAAACGAATGCGAATGGGCAACTCTCGTATTGCCAGACACTAATCTGACATTGTTATCGTAAAGTTTGACATTTTATAAGTAAAACGTCTCCACAGTGTTTGGTGCTAAAGGCGCGATTTGTCTTGTTTATAACAATCCGAAAATTTTTCCTCGGCCAAAAAATGGAATTAACTCGTGAAAATTTTCGTGCTTTCATTTTTTACGATTTTCAATTTGGATTATCTCAACAACAGTGCGCCGACAAACTTGCTTCGATATTTGGCAATAAAACCCCACAACGTGCCACTGTTTATCGGTGGTTCAATGAATTCAAGCGTGGCCGTCATTCGCTCAAAGACGATGTTAAGGGAAGTCGTCCAAAATCGGCTGTTATTCAAAAAAACATCGTTGCTGTGCAGAAACTGATAATGCAAGATCGTCATGTGACTTATCGTGAAATTGCGGCATGCCTTGGCATTGGTATGAAAAGCATACAAACTATTCTGCACGAAAGAATAGGCGTAAAAAAGGTTTGTTCAGGATGGATCCCGCATAAATTGAAAGATCACTCCCATTTCGGAGTGGCACAAATGCTTCTCTAATTGGTTTGAGCGAATGCAAAAGTGTATCAATCATCTTGGAGAGTACTTTGAAAAACAATAAAAGAGTTTCAACCGAAAACGATTTCTTTTTCTTAGTGATTCGCATTCGTTTGTGTGCAACCTACGTACCATTTCCTGTGGAAAGCATTGTACTTTCCCAGTTAAAATGTTCATTCGTCGACATCGGAGTACATTAATCATTTCTGGTGCTTGAAAAATATTCGTATTTTAAATTCTATTTTAAACGATACGTTCAAGATTTCTTATTTCTGTGATTGAATCTCACAGCTATCTGATTCAAATTTTGTTTTTCTTTGCGATAATTATAAAAGATTCATGAAGGCACAAATCTATCTTCTATCTTCTATATATATAAAAAGAAGTGTACATTTTGATTGTCACTCCATAACTCGAGAACGGCTCGACCGATTGCCATAAAATTTTTGTCATGTTTGACAGCATACAAATGTTAAACAGATGAACCTGTCAAAATGCACATGTTTGCAAATCACTTTCTTCTGATACAGCCGGTCATACATTCACTGCTTTCCAATTGGAATTTTATTACAAGTGATTTTTTTATTTTAGTTTCATAAATATTGGTAAGTATTAAAAATTTAAAAAATGATTTTAAGTGTGTTCAGTCGTAATGTGTACATTGTTTTTGCTGTTTTTGAATTATTCTTAAATAAACAATACTTAATTCATATTGAATTAATTTCATTGATTTAGAAAAAAATGCCACCAACAAGACGATCAACTATAGGTCGACGTACGCGTAATTCTACCTATAGATTGAATCAAAGGAGAGCGCAAAGTGTAGAGGAACGCTCGCAACAAAATCAAGTACAACAATTACGAAACGCACGTCGTCATAGATCGGCAGATCCAAATCCATTAAATCCAGCATCGAGACGAACGACACGACTTTCACGTCGTGCTGTGCAAGAGATGGAATATGCTGCTTTCGCTTACAATAGCGAAAATGATTATAGTGAACATGCCAATATTGGTGGAATGACGGTGAGATGTCCACATTGTGATGCAGTCAAATTTCAGGGTGAAACGCCTGGCATGTGTTGTGCTAATGGCAAAGTGAGACTGCCAGCATTTGAATCTCCCCCCGATCCACTTCATTCATTCATTTTTGGAACGTCGCAAACGCCTAAGCATTTTTTGTCTCACATTCAAGAATACAATGCGGCATTTCAAATGACTTCTTTTGATGCGACCAAAATTGTAAGAGACAATTTCATGCCGACGTTTAAGGTGATTACTTCATGCGGAATATCATATGAAAAATGCGATCTGAGCAGCAATTTTTTTGATATATTCAAGAATTTTGACCCAGCATCTAATTACATTTCACAAATATTACAGATTCAAGGTCAGATTTATCATCGAGCTGGTTCCTTATTGCCATATCCTGATGCTGATCATCAATTTTTGCAAATCTATTTTATCGGAGATGCAAATCGTGAATTGGATCGGCGTTGTACAATTGCTGCGCGTGCAAGGCGACAAAATGTTTCTGAACTTCAAACATTCTTACATCAGTACAATGAATTAATTCGATTGTTTAAAACCGCTCTCGATCGTATGCCATCTGATGATCACAGAATCGTTATCAGGACTGACAAAACGCCCTTTGGAGAGCATGCGAGACGATTTAATGCACCAACAATTGACGAAGTGGCCATTGTAATTGTTGGAGACCAGTTTCAATCTCGCGTGTGCAATGGCACAAGATTAGTAGTAAAAAAATTGATGCCGAATTTAATTGAAGCCACAATATTGACCGGAACAGCGAAAGGTGAAATTGTGCTCATAGTACGAATTCCACTGATTCCAACAGACATGACATTTGAATTTAAGCGTTTGCAATTCCCAGTGCGTCTATCATTTGCCATGTCCATCAATGAGGCGCAAGGACAAACGCTTCAAATATGCGGATTAAATTTGGAGGAGCCGTGCTTTTCACAT
Organism: Obolodiplosis robiniae; assembly: GCA_028476595.1. Classification (NCBI taxonomy): domain Eukaryota; kingdom Metazoa; phylum Arthropoda; class Insecta; order Diptera; family Cecidomyiidae; genus Obolodiplosis; species Obolodiplosis robiniae. The sequence goes on from JAOPHN010000005.1 coordinate 407,649, forward strand.
GGACAGCTATACGTGGCCTGCTCAAGAGTTGGAACTCCAAATTGTTTGTTTATGCTCGCTTCAAATGGGCAAACAAAAAATATTGTATATCCAAATGTTATGGATTGACATTAATAATTTTGAAATACAATGCATTCATTTCATTAAAAAAACCTATAATATTTCATTTCTTTTTTTGGTTGGCTGCAACGAAGTGCAACGGGGTCCGCTAGTGCGTGATACAATCTTCAATCAAAGTCTAGGGGCTTTTTTGTATACAAACAATGCAATTTATACAACATTTAAATATTTTATAGGCGAAAAAGAGAAATATACACTTGCTTTCAAGTAATATTCACCGTATTCACAGTTTTTACCGCTTTATACACAAATATATGTTGGTTTCGGTGTATATTTATGCATTTATAATACCGATCTGTCATATCGACACAGATCATATATTTTTGACATTTTGCTCCAAACACTCAGTCATTCAAACATTGCCAGTTGTTTCAGTTGGTTTTAAGTGCTTTGTAATCAAGACTCTGTTTTTATAGAAATGGTAATTTTCTTAGTGAAATATTAAAAGAAAATGAAAACAATAATAAACGTTTTGGAAATATTTGAAGTTTTTTCGCCATTTTCCAAATTTTCTTTATTCCAAAAATATCGTGTAAATATCTTTTTTGAATTCATTTTTTAACGTGTATTTTCATTTTTTGGTTGTAGCCGAAAATCAACATATTGAAGTCAATTGAAAAATTAATTGGTGAAAAATTGCCAGACAATTTACTTGAAATTCTTTCAGTGTCCGGCTTCAACAATAAAGCCACTCTAAAATCAATAAATGAAAAAACTTTAAATAATATAGAAGATTATGTGAATAGAAATCCAAATCGATTCAATGATATTTTTCAAGGCACAAACTACGAAAAGTTTGATAAATTTGAGTTTCTGCCAGGACATGCGGCGTTGCTGCTAACTTTGCCCGAGTATATCTGCAAACTTGACGAAAAAAAACCAGCACGAAGCCGGAAACGCAAACTCATCAAAATCAACGACCACCCAGACGAAGACCACTCAGAAAGCTATTCCGAAGAAGTGAACAGCCAAATTGCTGAGACAAGCGAAACCGAACGCTTACAGTTGCACATTCGTCAACAGTTAATAAGAAAGATCAATGAATTTGCATTTAAAAAAAATTTCAAAGTGGTGATAAATGACTCTCAATTGATAAATTTTCGTGAAGAAAATTCAGTTTTCAAGTGCAGTGTTCAGTGCCTTTTTTGCGAGAGAAAAGTTCCGTGTAATTATAAGCGTCATTGGGAGTGCGGTAATTTTCAATCACATTTAAAAGAACATTTTTCTTATCAAGAATACGAAGTTGAATCAGAAACCGAATCAGCCAACAAAGGAAGTGCTCCAAAAATAGCAAAACTAGGAAACGTAACGGAAATTAATAAATTATTGGAAGACCATTCTGCATAGCATTCTGCATTAACATTAATGGTTTACAGTACTTATCGTGTGAACCTAGGTGTGAACCTAACCCAACAAGTGACACTTATGACATATCAATTGATCGGCGCCAAAACTACAACTCATAACGTGCCTAATAGCGTACATTAAACAACGTTCTAGAAAACGTGTTATATTGAATTTCATCACAGCAACCTGAGGAGATAATTCTCATAATCATTTGTGCCGAAAGTTTTTTTCTCAATAGTTCATCATGTTTTTCGTTGCATTTTTCAAAGATTTGCGAAAAAATTTTATCGTACCCAAAAAGTAGATAAAGGACATTAAAAGCCACAAAGAGAAATTTTATAATTATAGCGTGAACACGTCGCAGACATTCTACTGCTTTTACACAACAAATGCTGCTGCTTTTGATAACGACAATTTGCCAAAATCCGACTACCCACCAAATTTCCAAGTTCAAGTTCGAGAAAATCTCGAAGGTGATGGATTGTATGCAATCAAACTAAAAGCATACAAAGGTAATAAACAATACGACAAGTTGAAAATAAACATAGTAAACTATTGCATTGTTAAATTCGTATTTTTAGCTTCACGTGAGGGTGCCATTGACTACCTTACAAAACATCGAAATAATGCCCCTGGTCTTTACAACCCAAAGCGCCTAAATGAACACCCAATTCCCCCTGAATTGAACAATGAACAACCGAGCACAAACGCAAGTTGCTGATCGCAATTTGGACAACGAAGAACAAGAACCCAATGCAAGTAACAGTGGAAGCCATTTTGTTTATGATGGAAGTAGCGATTCCGAAGGTTCACTTGAAGAAATCATCGTTGAGCCGGATGTTGTAAACACAACCAACAGTGTTGATGCTGAGCTCATTGATCGTCCACAAGATGAAAACGGTAATGAAACATTGCAAGAAGTTAGTTCTGATCCGACAGAGCAAAACGTTAATACCGCCGATCCACATGAAATTGAAAAGACAGCCGTCACCGAACCGTTGTTAACAGCCACCTCGGCGAGCATGACAGTTACAAATGATGTACCGCCACCAAATGGTAGTGAACATGAAGTGATTGTGACTGACAATAGTGCAACAGAAAAAACGGTAGAAAACGAAATTTCACCGAATGAAAAATCATTACAAGCAGCAAATGCAATGGATGAAAGCAATGTAGCTGGTTTTGCCGGGGTTAATAATGGTGCAACAGATGAAACGGTTCCAAACGAAATTTCTTCGGATAGAAATTCATCACAAGAAGCAAATGCAATGGATCAAAGCGATGAGGCTAGTCTACCTGGGGTTGATATTGGTGCATCAGAAGAAACGATTTTGAACGAAATTTCTCCGGATGAAAATTCATCACAATTTTTAGCTGGTTCACCGTCATCAAATCAGTTGGATGATGCTGAAAATTCTATTGAAATCGACAAGAAGCCGAACATTGTACCAATGTACGAAGTGTATCGATCCAACCAGAATGACATTTTAAACCAGCTCGAAGATCGTTTTGTTGAAATAATCGATGACATGGAAATCACAACAACATCGAAAGGATACGGGAAACCGTTCAACGCAACAGAAAATTTCGGTTTAGTAAAACGAGAGAAACCAGACGAAATTTCAGGTGAAATTCTCTTCATCAACACGGTAAATATAAATATTACGTTTAATTTATTAAGTACCAATCATATTCAAAATGTCGAACAATTCCACAGAAAACTGGGCGCGCATACCAAATTGGGATGAGAATCATGGAGATACCGCATATGGTGTTTGAAAAGTTCAGCAAATGGAATACACCACCATTGAACGCTGATGTTTCGTGCGACAAACGTTTCGTATTTGCTTTGCTGCTTGCCTTAACCGAAGAAGACAAATTATTGGACGAATCCATTCCAGAAGATGTCATCAAATTTGTGGAAGGTATTTCATTTCTCTAGACATTTCTTTAAAAATAGTTGCATAATAGCCATTTACTTCATTTTCAGAACTATTGATAATAAGATGTGGAAGTCAAAAAGAACGTATCGATGGTCTTGCATCTTATGCCAAGGAATTGTGCGCAACCAAACGCCGAGAGAAGGATGGATATTAGGCGGCTTTTCTACACTTTTTGTTTATCAACATTCTCACCTGAAATGCACGATTCAGAAAAATTAGTCACAGAACAGCAGTAACATAATGAACGAATTATCTTTATACAAAGGTAGTTGTAAAAGTAAGAAATTCAGAATTCAGTCAATCTTTTATTTTGATTAGCCTGAACAAAACAAAGTTTTTATTGAAACGGCATGGTCAAAATAATTTAATGAAAAAAAGTAATATTTCGTATAGTTTTTGGGCTTAATTTGATTTTTCTAAATGCAGTAGAAGTGCCGCCTCGAGAAAAAATAATATTATAATGTCTAGGATAATGTTTCATGACGAATTTTTTGCAAGAAGAAATGGAAACAACTTAATAATAAGATTACCGTCTCAAGAAAAAAATAATGTTTTCAGTGGCAAATACGCATTAAAGCCCACGTGCATGACGATTTTTATGCAAGAATATTTAACAAACAAGAGACAAAAAAAACAATCATGAAAACAATAGATGAAAAATTATTATTTGATACTATCTAAAATGGTCTGATTAAAACAAATTTTAATATAAGGTTTAATGGAAAGTCATGCTAAAAATAGTCACATGCACGAAAGGTGTTCTTGATATAGATTTTGCAAATTCAAATTTATAAAGAAATTCCAATTCATAGTTTACCGTTCCAAGCAAAAAAATGGGTTTAGTTGCAAACAATTTACAATCTATAAGCATGACAGCCAATTTTACAGAAAAATAATTAACACAAAGAAAAATCGAGAAAAACATAAATGAAAACAAAAGAATAGAACAAGTAGTATTTGAAAATAAAATATTCTGATTAAAAAAAATCAATGGAAAATCATGCTAAAAATAATCTTAAAAATAATGGCCAGGTTTTATTTAATTTTTGAATTCGATTTATATTTATTTAAACAATTTCCCCAAAGTAAAAAAAATCAAATACCGATTTGTGATGGTCTCAAGAAGAATAAAATAAATAAACCTATAGAAAAGGAATATACTAGTGATTCCTGATTGATATTTTACGCAAACCAAAACATATTTAACTATTTTTAAAGTAAAATAATTTTTTCGAACTGTTGATATTTACTCAAAGTTAAGTTACACGATCAATTTATTCATTTTTATAGCATAAATATTTTTTTATTGAATAATCGAATGCAATAAAGTTTGAACATTTACTTATGAGTTTTATTCGTTAATTGCTTGAGCTTGTCATGTATTTTCTGTAATGTAGATTCTTCACTGATGAATGTTAAACAACCAGAATCATTTAATTTTATGTTTTTACAGTCTAAAGTTACAACATATTTGTCAATATCAACGTAAAAACTGTTAATGGTATCCACTGGAAAATGGAGCGTGGATTCGCCGATTTCAAACCATGACGCCAGAATTTCAATACCACGTGGATTGACACCATTCGGAACAGTCAGTGGAGCAAAGTCCCACGTATAACTTCTTTCCTTTGCTGTTCTTCCATCTTTATACCTGAATGATAAAACATTTCCAAGCAAGAACATCGTTTTCCCTTTGATTTCTGTTTCAAAAATTCCCCAGTCGCCAATTTGCAATTCCTCGTTTTTGCTCAAAGTAAATATCGGTGTTGGTGAGATCTCTTTTCTGAAAACTAAACGACGTGGTTTCTTTAGCGTTCTTTTGCTTTGATTTTTATTCATAGTTTTGGCTTCCTTCACACGTTTCAACCGATCATTACTTAAAATGTGCTTTGGGTCTGTCGCAGTCCATAAGAATGTTGACTTTCTAACCCTCTTTATTGTCCCATCATCTAGCGTGATATCAATATACCGATTTGTTTCAACTTCTTGATCGGGAATATTACTAGTGATTGTGAGATCAATATTGTCTTCATCGCTAGACAGATTTTGTTCAGATGTGGCTGGTGAGGTTTTGATATCACATAATTCTATTTCATCTGAATCAACAACAATACCGAACTTTAAAGCATCTTTAATAGCATTCCGTTTAGCTTCGTTGACGACATTTCTAATATCTGTGTCAGATGGTAACTTATGTTGATTCAAATGTGCTCTATTGATTTTATTTCGGGGAAACACAATGTTTTGGTCGGCCAACTTTACGTGGACTATATCGTTTTGAATTTCGACCCGGCCCACCAAATGAAAAAGTTCGAGTAACGTAAAATTGATTTTTGTGTAATTCATTGTACCCATTGAACGGAATACTCTGAACGTTTCTTCGCAAGGCTGACTATTCAGAATTGTTGGAACAAATAATTGCTCGCAGTCGTTTTCACGGAATTTACGTGTTAGTTTTATAAGATTGGCAGCGTTAACTTCCACACAAGAATATGCATTTTGACTTATGAAGCAGTCGTGTAGTTTGAGCCCAGGTTTTTGCAACCATTTTTTCCACGCTCGGAGAAAAAAAGTTGCGTACCACAAGCGGTGGACTCATTCCATAGATGATAGGTCTTCTTCCATCAGGCTTGATGTAATATTGGAACACAGTTTCAAATACATTATTGTTGCTTCACTTCCTACAACGTATTGTTCAAGTGCACCGAAAACTCTTGTCGTCATCATTTTTTCCAACGAACCATAGTTCTGCCGGTCATCTGGGCAAATATCTTTCATTGTGAGACCGTGAATGTCTTTTGGGACATCATTAATCAAAATTTTCAGATGAGATAATGACACAATTGCATGACCAAAAATTAACGTTGTTAGTGATGCAAGTAATCTATTCCTTAGTTTAGTACCAATGTGTACAGTATCTTGAAAGCAAACTATACCGTTCAGAGTAGCCACATCCATTTCAGTTAAATTCGAGGCTGGATAATTTAGATGTGTGTGCTCAATCATACTCTTGAGTAATCGGCTATCGCCATCGGCCGAAACTCCTTCAACTTCTATTCCAAATTCGTTCAACTGATCTATTGTATACTTCCACCTACGCTTCACTTCGTCCGATGAAAATTTATTGTTGGTGCCATAAATTTGAAGCACGAATGGTGGTACATTCGGCATGATTGGTTGAGCTAAAGCTAAATATACTAAGCCAGAGACTGGCATTTTAGAATATTTTAGTATGTCTTCGGCCGAGCGGGCCAAATATGAAAATGATTGCGGCATTCCCGTTTTGGTGTCAGTTGGCAATACTATTCCAACTAATTGATCCGTTGAAGAGTCATACTCTATCTTAGCACTCAAACCAGTGGCATCTTCACATAACCAAACCTTCATTCCCAACTTGAGGTTTGTCAAATAATCACGCAACTCCTTACATCTGAGCTGTACCTCGACAATTTTGCGCTTGTTACGACTAATATAGCTCACTAAAAATACGAAATCATAAAACATTTAAAATATTCGTTGCTTCAATTAAAACAAATGAGTGTCTTACAAATTGTATTTGGTTGTGGTATTGGCAAATTTGCACTTAAAGTCTCATAACATGCCCGTCCGGATAATAAAAATAAATAAGTTGCAAAATGTTGACAGTTTTCACTGAATCGCCCGCACTTCGGATCTCTCTTTGAATTATTTTCAGCTGTTTCGATGAGCAATTTTAGAACGAATGAAAAATTATTCGAACTCTCCGCAAGACTTTTCTTGAGAGCAAGAGATTGATTGACTGGTTTCAATGAATCGATGTACTTCGGTAACATTTCGATCAATATTTTGTCGCCGGGAGCAATCATGAACGGCTGTATATTATCATATTTTGTTCCTGCCAAACCACTACTAATTTTCGCATAATTTTTGTTGAAAAAGTTTTCCATATCTTTGATTGATTCATCTGGCTTGATATTTTTCAGTGCAATCTTTGAGTTGAAACCCGTTTGGCTTAGAATATACACAACCGATTTTGGTATTGTTTCTCCGATGATTTTTTCTATCGAAAAGAAAATACTATTTTCACCCATATTTTTTATTTTGCTAACGTAAAATCATTATTTTTGACGGAGTCGAATCAAATTGTTTGTATTCATTCTAGTATTTAATACTTCTCTGACAGTTAGCATGTCAACAAATAAACGTCAAATTAAAAATGGTCGCTAGCCGGATTGGTAGTGTAGATTATTGGTTTACAGTAACTACATTCGTGGCTGTTCTCAACGCAGTGGCTATTTTTCCAATTTCCACGTCCCACTTTTTATGGTTGTCACTAACATATGAACGTATTGCTGCGCCAATGACCTTGTTTACACGTTCCGTTGGATTATTTTGTGGGTGATATACGCAATTATAAAAGGTATTGGGCACTTCATATGATTTTAGTAATTTTTTAAACGCGTTAGAAGTAAATTGCTTGCCATTGTCCACAATCACTGTTTCAGGGACGCCCTGACTAAGAAAAACATTTTCCAGTAGTTCAATAATCTTGTTTGATTTTGCATTTCTAAGGGGATGTAAAATAGGGTATTTTGTGAAATAATCGCAGACTACTAACAGATGATCATTTCCTTTGGATGACCTTACGAACGGGCCCATCAAATCGAGCGAAATAGTCTGCCAAGGCCTTGTCGCAATTTTGATCTTTCCCATTTCTCCAAATGGTTTTTTAGTTGGCGTTTTCGATTGCAAGCAAACATGACAATTCTTCACATAATTCTTAACATCTTTTGCCACACCAGCCCAGTAATAACGCTGTAGAATACGCTTTAGTGTTTTGAACACACCAAGGTGTGCCGCTAACGGAATATCATGACATTCTTTAATCACCGCTTCACGCTTAGATTCTGGGATTACAAGTTTGTAAGCGAACTCACTATTATTTCTAGAGCTACGTAATTTCATGAATATTTTGTTGTCTTTGACAATGTAATTTTCGTATTTTTTTGGTGATTTCTCAACTTTCGCACGTAATTCGTGATACCACGGATCCATATCGACTGGTTTTATGGCAATTAAAGCAATGTTTTCATTAGGGAAACGGGAAATCGCGTCGGGGACAACATTATTTTTGCCTTTTACGTGAAGTATATCAAAGTCGTATTGTTGAATCTTCATAATCCATCTCGCTAAGCGACCCTTTAAATCCGTTTGTTTAAATAACCATAGTAACGCGGCGTGGTCTGTGATTACGTTGAATTTATCGACACCATCAATATATTGGCCGAATTTTTCTAAGGAAAATATTACCGCGAGACACTCTTTTTCAGTGGTAGTATAATTCAATTCTGCTCCTCTTAATTTCCGACTAACAAAAGCAATAGGTTGATCCACACCCGCTTCATCATTTACTTGTGAAATGACTCCCGAAATACTATGATCCGAAGCGTCACATTGAACCGTAATTTTTTTTGAAAAATCAGGAGCAGCCAACACAGGTGCTTGAATCAATGCCGATTTAAGTTGACTAAATGAACGTTCAGTTATTTCCGACCATCGCAAACTACGTTTTTTTGTTCTGGTTAAGTCATGTAAAGGTGCGGCTAACTCTGCAAAATTTTTTATAAACTTCCTATAATAAGAAGTCATTCCCATGAATCTACGTAGTTCTTTTAAAGTTTTAGGCTTTTCATAATTAGCGATGCATTCTACTTTCTCCGGGTCAGTACGTAATCCAAATTTGTCAACAACATAGCCTAAATATTTCAATGACGGTCTGCAAAATATACATTTTTCAATATTGATCGTTAGGTTTGCCTTTTTTAATTTTTGGAACACTGTTTTTATTTGCTTAATATGTTCATCAAACGTCTCCGAAACAACTATGATATCGTCTATATATATAAAAATGCCATCATCATGAAATAGCCCGTCCATAAGGCGTTGCATTGCCTGTGCAGAGGTTGTCAAGCCAAAAGGTACTACTTTGAATTGGTACATGCCTCGACCAGGTATGTTGAAAGCTGTTTTTGGACGCGACTCAGTATTTAAAGGAATTTGCCAAAACGCGTCATTCAAATCTATCGATGATATGAATTTAGCTTTTCCCAAACGAGATAAAATGCAATCGATACGAGGTAATGCATATTTACTTTTCCTTGTGATTTTATTTAGACCCCGGCAATCGATACATAGTCTGTCCTTACCGGACTTTTTTTTTACTACCACCGGTTGCTGGCACCACGGACTATCTGCAGGCTCTACTACACCGAGTTTTAACATACGATCTAATTCCAAAGACATTTTTTGTTGATTGGCGGGGGAAACGGGGTACGGTCTTTTATATATCGGCTCTGCATTTCCCGTATCAATATTGTGTTCGAATACATTCGAGCGACCTAGTCTACCAGTACACAATGAATTGAAATTGTTCATTATGTTATTCAAGACTTTTGTCTGTTCGGGCGTTAACTCAATTGAAGATACTATGCAATTGTTAGATTCATACGCATTTGAATTAAATTTCCAAACTTTATTTTGATAAGACATGTCTAACTCAAATTCTGTATAAAAATCACTTCCCAACAAGAAGTTTTGGGGCGAAGATTCACAGACAAAAAAATCTATTAACGATGTTTTTAATTGGAATGTAATTGGAATGGAGAAGTATTCGTGTAAACGACATTCAGTACCATCGGCCAATGTAGCCGAAAATGCCCGCGTTTTAAGTATTTTATAACCGAGCGAGGCGAAAAATTTCATTCCCGAATTATTGCAAACGGATTTAGATGCCCCCGAATCTATTAAGCACATAATTTGCGTATTTGCGACCTGCACATTTATAAAAGGACGATTATCACTTTGTTTATTTTTTAAAATATTATTCGAGTCAAAAGAACAAATGTGATAAAGCGAATCATTTGAGAAATTTACTGACTCACATAAATTTCTCTCATCTAGTTTAAATTCTTATTAATAAATTTGTCTTTGGAATTGCAACGGCTATTTTCGCGCGAATTGTCACGTGAACTGCGATTAGATGACGAATGCATAGGTGTTGGTGGGCGATAAGTGTTAGCTGGGCTAAAACTACGTTTGGAATGATTGCTAGCATTAGAATTCGAACGATTTCGGAATTCATTGGTTTTCTTGCTGTCCAATGACTGGAAACGATCATAGCGAGATCTATTATTATTACTTTGGGAATTATACCTAGGTTTATCTGAAGCGAAACCACGATTCCGATCACTACTACTGAAACGAACACCTTTATTAGCATCTTCAGAAGACATTGTAGACTCCAAAAGCTTTAGCGCGTATTTCATTTCGTCAATAGATTGGAATTGTGTTAAGACAACGTAGGGACGGTATTTTTGTAATATATTCTTTTTTTTTTTTTTTTAACAATACACCGCCAAAGACTGGCTGTTTTTATTCATTATTGATTAATTACATATCTGACAGGGAAAAGGTAAGGGTCATTAATCGATTATATCGGATCTCACCACCATTAAAACCTGTATCTTTTCTTTTAGAAAAATCCATTCAAACATTGCAAGGTTGGATGATTATAAATACAATTTGTATAAATATTACATTCGATAACTATGCTAAAAATATCACATAATCACAATATCACAATATTAACAATGCTAATGAAATTTAAAAAGAAATGGTTTAATTACAATCATTGGATTTGTTGTTGTTTCAACCTAAGATTCAATTTATCACAGGCAACTAATTGAGATTTAAAATTTGCACGAGAAGCAGGTTCTTTAAACAGTTCATCAATGAAGTTTGCAAGTTTACACATCTGATTTACTGGTGCCGTATGTTCATTAATAAGTAATAGATCTATTATTCTAAAGGTTTCCACCGACGATTCACGAAGATTGAATGGGTTTGAATGAAGCGCAATATCGTTTTTTATCTGTGAGCATGGGATAATGTCGTTCAATACGTCGTAGAAAAACAGCAAAGCTGCATTGATACGCCTCCTTTCAAGTTTCATCATTTTCAAATTTTCCAGTCTACATTCATATGAAGAAATACGATAGTTGTTTTCGGCAGATGGATATTCTCTCAAGGCAAATATTGTAAATTGCTTTTGCACCGATTCAATTAAGTCTATCGATATCGAATGATATGGTAACCATACGACACAACAGTATTCAAGCAATGATTGAATTAGAGTGTTATATAAAGTCTTGAGAGTATTGAGATTTCTTATGTCAAAGCAAAAGCGTTTGATAAATCCAAGTGTAGATTTTGCTTTAGACACGATCATATTTATGTGGTTATTAAAATTCAGTTTCGAATCCACAATCACACCAAGGTCCTTTTGTTCTTTAACTCTCTCAAACACGTGATCCCCATAATGGTAATTTCCAATAAAGATGTTCGATTGTTGTTTGTTGGTAATTGACATCACTGAACACTTGTTTAAGTTTAGGTGTAAATCGTTTGCGATACACCATTGCCTCAATTTATCGATAGCACGTTGAAGCTTCAATGTGTCTATAGCGGAATTGATTGCAGCTGCAATTTTAAGATCATCAGCAAACAAAGATATAAACACATCAATACCCAATTCCTCAACTATGTCGTTGATAAATAGTAAAAAAAGTGTAGGTCCCAAGTGACTTCCCTGAGGCACACCCGAGTTTACTATGAATTCCCCGGAACTTCTACCATTGTAGTATACAAATTGACGACGGTCGCGAAGATATGATTTGATCCAATAGATGAGGTTACTAGGTATATTATATCTGTTTAACTTTGAAATCAATATATCATGATTGACTTTATCAAAGGCCTTTGCAAAATCTGTGTACAGCACATCTACTTGTCGTCGATTTTTAAACACAAAGTGAGTAAAATCCATAAGATTGGTCACTGTTGAACGCCTTTTATAGAATCCATGTTGTTTCGGTGATATTCTATTTGCAACCATATCAGTCAGTTTAATATTCACGAGTTTCTCAAAGAATTTAGCTATAGTTGGTAGTTTAGCTATACAGCGATAGTTTTCAACATTTGATCTAGATCCCTTTTTAAAGATTGGATTCACGCTATAACTCTTCCACTGAGAAGGAAACAATCCGAGAGTTAGTGATTCGTTGAATATGATGTGAAGTGGAGTGCACAAAAAGGCTGCACAGTTTTTCAGCAATAATGGATGAAAACCATCAGGTCCCGTTCCTTTCGATATATCAATTTTCATAAGCTCGTCGAATACAAATGCTTCTTCCAACAGGAATAAATCATTAGTTCCTCCAATGGTGGTAACTCGATTGGGTTGTAAGCCATTCCTATTAAATTCAAAATTTTTGTTGAAAAATTTTGCAAAAAGATCAGCTTAAACTTGAATATTAGTCGTTGATGTATCACCATAATGAAGAATTTTCGGTATATTATCAGTTTTCCTCCTGGAATTAATAATACGCCAGAATGATTTTGAGTCTGATCGAACAGTAGAAGCCATATTATTGATGTAGTCATCGTAGAGTTTTGTATTCAATGAATCAAACGCAGCGAATGCTGCATCAAACGAACGTCTGTCACCCGAGATTTTGAAATTCTTCCATTCCTTATTTCTCTTGTTTTTTAGGTTGCGTAGTTGAGCATTGCTCCATGGACACTTTACATTACGTTTAATGGTATTCTTTGGTATAAACCGCTCTATTGCTGTCGTTAATGAATTAACAAGCACAGTCACCTTATCGTCCAGAGATAGATGACGACTAATAAGTTGATTTTCCAAGCATAAAGATGACAAATACTGATTCAAGCCAAAATAGTCTCCTCTTTTATAGTTAAATGTGTCGGTATTTGGCTCAGATGAAGCAACATTGAAATGCCATTCAAATGTGAGCAAAATCGGTGGATGAAGATCCTCTAATTTGACTAACGGTGGCGGTCTAAAAATTGTTAGATTTTCGTGGTCGTTCGTAAATACAAGATCTAATAGTCTACCCATTGAATTACGAATATTATTGACTTGAAACAATCCAAGCTCACTTATTGTACCAATAAATTCAGCTGCATGTGAAGGTTCTATTTGCTCTGGCAGGAGAATATTAGAATCATCATCCGCGATCCACGACACATTTGGCATATTGAAATCACCAGTCAATATAAAAATATCCGATGGACGGCATGATGAATGTATTGATTTTATGGCATTAAGATGAGATTGATAAGTTTCGTTTGACGACATTGGTGGAATATACGAATTAAAAATAAATACATTTGTATGCTTATTCAACGTTAATTTAACACAAATGCATTCAATTGATGATGCGTTGAAAATAGATACTTCTGAACAGATGAAATGAGATCGGACAGCTACCAGAACTCCTCCTCCACGTTCAAAAATTGAATCAGTTTGATCCCTATCTTTGCGAAAAACGTTAAATGATGTATCAAAATATTCTGATGAAGCGATTCCATCAGTTAACCAGGTTTCAGTCAATGTGAAGATATCATATTCTGACAAAGATGAGTTGCGATACACTTCCTTTGATTTCGTTCTCATACCACGCATATTCGAGGAGTAGATATTGATTTCCAATAAGTCCAGATGATTAATATTAATGTGGCCTGGAAAATTGGTAGGCGAAGTATTTTGTATATGCGCATTCAGATTTGTTTCATTCGAATTGACTGCAGACGAATGATCACTTAGATAATGATGCGATTTATCGGTGAAGTTGTCGGTGTTTCTATCGGTGATTTGTTGGGCGTTTTGTTCGGTGTTTTGTTCGATTGTGATTTCGACGAGGTCATTGCGGTGCTGGCCGGTAATTGTGATTCGTTTGTTTCCATTAAATCCGTTGAGGTCGAGTTGCGTCTGTTGTTCGAATTCAAGTTCGGAAAAAAATCACCTAAATTTTTGTTTTGCAGAAACTCTCGGACGAAAACATTCTCTGGCCAGGCATCCGGAGCAGACAAAACATTAAAATCGGCTTCATTCACTTCGATTTTAAACGAAACGAATTTCAACGTATTGACATCCTTGTCCTTTTTCACCAATTTGTGTACATTGCACATCGACTTGTCACTTACCAATCTATTCCGCACAATGTAATTTACGATTTCTTCTGTGGTGGTCATTGGATCAAAACCGGAAACCCAAATTGCTTTGTGGAACACCGGTTTCTCGACGCGTTTCGGTTTTGTTACGATTTTTAGGCCAGTGACAGACGATTTTGTGCCCATTTTTGGCTTTGGAGCTTCAAATTTCGAAACAATAATTTTCGGAGCAAGGAATTTCGGTGAGTCGGAACGTTGACGCTTGGCCGATTGAGGTTGTGAGCCGCTGCGCAATGTGTCTGCGAATGAATTGGTCGGGGTGTGTGCAAAAGATGATTTTGAGGCATGAGCGATTGAAATGTTTCGCGAAACAGTTTTTTTCTGTACCGAATCACCTCGAGAAATTGACTTTTGGGCCAAAAATTGCATGTCTTCGTGTATTTCGTTTGTTTTCCCAGTCAATTTCGAAATCATACTTTTAATTGTGGATAATTCAGATAAAATTGACGGACCATCTGGTTTTGCTTCTGCGAACCCCATTTCAGTCAATTTGGTTTGGCGCGGTTTCAGTGTACCACTCGGTGTCGAAAATGTTTCTGGTAAAATCAAATTTGACTTACTCGGTGCTGACGATTTTTCGGAGGGTTTTTTTGAGACCACTTTTGGTTCACCACTCGGTACATTCGATTCGTTTGACATTTCGCCAGTACATTTGTTACAAAATATTCTGACGTTCGGTGATTTTATTTGCTCGAGTTTCACAAAAATGCCAATACATGGAAGATGAACAACATGACCACAACCTGCACACTTCGTTGACAAATCCGATTTTATATTTGCAGGCGGACAGTCGTCACGGGAGCATAGTTTTATTTTGGTCATTGTGTTGCAATAGCGACAACAACAACAATCACTTTGTTCGTGAATGCCGTCACTGTTAACCCGATTTTATCGTTTTTGTTTGATATTTGATGTTGCACTTTATATTTTTCGAAGATAAAATCACTAGTTCTATTGTTTATATCAGTTTTTTGGTTTTTTTAACACAGATTATCTCTAAATAAAAATAAAATAAAGACGAACGAGACTAAACGAGACTAAACGAGACTAAACGTCAAACTCGATATTCTTTTTCAAAATATTTACTTTCTCCAGTACCGACAATGGTGTCAACAATCGCGAACAACTATCTTCAAAATTTGTAAAAAATTGGACGATACTCTCCGTATATGTTTGTTTTCTCTGACGAATAGTGTCTAACAAGTTATCAAAATAATCGACTTGGACAAAATCACTGATCAGCTTGCTAGTTATATCGGACCAGTCCAAAAACCACTGGGAGTGAAACCATTTCGATGCAAAGCCAGTAAAAAATTCACTCGCATGTATAAACAATTCCGTATCGGGAACATTTTGAGAACGTGCCTTGGATTGAACGTTCTGTAAGAAAACAAAAACATCCGCTGTTTTTTCTTCTCCAGAAAATTTTACATTCCATTTATAAATTGGAATGGGGTTAAATTGAAATGAGCCGATACTGTTATGAGGGCGATTATAGGAACGCTCATCAATAGGTCGATGTTCGTTGACATCGGGAACAACGTTTCGAACATTAAGATGCTGAATCGGCACTGGCGTGCCAATTCTGCCATGGTTCATAAAAGGATTCATATTACGATTAGCTCTAAGCGGAACGTTATCATTATAATTGGGCTGTGGAATATGCAAAAAATGGTGCTGGAATGGTTGCTGAGGCTCCATGCTACTTTCGAAATTATTTGCAAATAATGAGGAGTGATCTCTGAATGGTTGAAAGACATTTTCATTTGAAATGAATGGCAAATTGTTCTGTTGGTTATTAATGTTTATTGAAGATAGACCCTGACGGTGGAAAAGGTGGCTGGACAATAATCTGGGATTGTGAATGTGGTGGATAAACGTTTTGAGAAATTGCCGATGTTTGAGTACTTTGGGCTTGTGGCGCTGAATGTGGTGGCGGATCATTCTGGCGAATATCAATAGGCTGACGAATATTAACACGATTTGGGACGAATTGAACTTGCAACAGTAATTTTGCCTTCTCAATTAAATTCTCACGATGGTCTACCTCTTGTTCAACTTCGGTATTCATTCTTTTTAAACGATCAAGCAAAAATGTTACATTACTTTGTGCATCCTGCAACGAAACAATAGTTACGAACTCGCTAGTAATATCTCTTTCAAAACGAGCTAATAATGATGCACACGATTGTAGGTTCTCGGCGTTAGAAACATGGAAAGAGAATTCGGTTATTTTCCCATTGTACTCATCAAACATTTCACGTGCCAATTGGGCCTTTTTCTGGTGAATTCCAGGTGCTGGTCGAACACCTCTTGCTAACAATTCAAAATTAAATATATCACTTATGAGCGGCTGCACATCTTTTTTAAAATCCTCTATAGTTTTTGAGGTTGCCATGTTTTAAGTCTTATTGAAAACCCTGTGTAACACAATCAAACGAGCTATGACGTATTTATTTTTTTTTTTTTTTTAACTCAAAGAAGAGGTGGAGAATGGAAGAGGTGACAACTGACGAAATCAAGTTGTGAGTGAGCATCCAAATCAGTGGCAAGAGAAAAGCAACAACAAAATACACTTACATGCGAACACGCGGTGATTCGACCGTACAGCGTAGTCTGATGAAACACACACAGCACCGTTAGCTCGACTTATTACGCAATATTTCTCAGCACATGAGGTTCACACTCTTCAATGATAATTTATCTAATATTTAATCAATGATATTATAAATTAGGTTCTTTCGAGTGATAAATGGATTTCTAAAAAAAATTATATATCAAAATTATCCTATGTTCCGAGACCAGCTTTCCAGATCTGCTTTAGCTGCAATTTCCTGTTTAGACAAATCCGCAAGACTTTCTTCGGTTCTTTCTCGCCTTTGCTGTCCAACGTCCCAGAAAAATTCCTTGGGTGTGAATTTACTCGTTCAGGCCAGCTTTCCGAACTTGTCTTTAAATTCTTTCAGTTGTAATAATGTTGCAACTTGCAATGATTGCGTTTAGTCATCGGTACAAACACGTGTACTGAACACGTTGCCGTTGTACATATATTGGGAGTACAGATTGAAAACCGCGCATTCGTTACTAACTTCATATCTATCATAGATGTCATTATTTTGACTTTGACAGCTATTGTATCTTAAAGAGGATAAAAAAATACATTGAAAACGATCTGTCAAACTTATCATTCAGTTGAATACACAAGTTTATTATTGCGTTGAAAATGTCGAGCTACGTGCCTACAAAACAGCATTTGCGGGAAGTTTTACTTTATTGGTTTAATCTGAAGAAAAATGCTTCCGAGAGTCATCGTTTGTTATGCGAAGCATATCCAGAATATGCTCCGTCAATTAGAACGTGCCAGGAGTGGTTTGCGCGGTTCAAAAGTGGTGATTTTGATGTGGAAGACAAAGAGCGTCCAGACCAAGTGAAAAAGTTTGAAGACGAGGAGTTGGAAGCATTACTCGATGAAAACTCGTGTCAAACGCAAGAAAAACTTGCAAAATCATTGGGAGTGACACAACAATCCATCTCCTATCGTTTAAAAGCCATGGGAATGGTTCAAAAGCAAGGAAATTGGGTGCCATACGGATTGAAGCCGAGAGACATCGAACGCCGTTTTTTCACTTGTGAACAGCTGCTTCAAAGGCAAAAACGGAAGGGTTTTTCGCATCGTATTGTGACTGGTGATGAAAAGTGGATTCATTACGATAATCCGAAGCGAAAAAAATCGTATGGTTACCCCGGCCACGCATCAACATCGACGCCAAAGCCGAACATTCATGGCTCGAAGCTAATGCTGTGTATTTGGTGGGATCAGCTCGGCGTGATCTATTATGAGTTGTTGAAATCAAACGAAACCATCACAGGAGCATTGTACCGAACTCAATTGATGCGTTTGAGCCGAGCACTGAAGGAAAAACGGTCGGAAACGGTCGCAAGACACGATAAAGTTATTTTGCAACATGACAACGCTCGGCCACATGTTGCTCAGGTCGTTATAACCTACTTGGAAACGCTTCGATGGGAAGTCCTACCCCACCCGCCGTATAGCCCAGACATTGCCCCTTCCGATTACCACCTCTTCCGATCAATGACACATGGCCTGGCTGAACAGCATTTCCATTCTTACGAGGAATGCAAAAAATGGGTCGATTCATGGATAGCCGAAAAAAGCACAGATTTCTTTCGACGCGGAATCCGTAATTTGCCAGAAAGATGGGAAAAAGTTGTGGCTAGCGATGGACAATACTTTGAATAATCAATTTGTAACCATTTTTCCATAATAAAGATCGAAATTTTGAAAAAAATGCGCGGTTTTCAATTTGTACTCCTAATATATATCTATTATTTTTTTATATATATGCGAATTCGGTTGAGCCCCCAAATGTAAGGTTTTATTTTTCTAGAGATGTGGCTAAAACTTCAAACGGCTATATTTTATCTCAAATTTTACTTTTATTCCTTTCAATTGTATTCGGTCGGTATAATATCGTACGTGCGCCTGGATTGCGATGATATCCGCTTCGCTGTCCGATTAATAATGAATCACATTCATCTCGCGCCGTAGCAGTGGCGGCGGTTGTTTGTTTTTAGACCGTTCCGATTTACATAGAGCACTATCGTAGTGTTAGTATGAAATGCTTGAGTTCAATTAAAAGTAGTAGTAGATTTATATTACAATCAATGTAATTACACAATAATGGCGTAAATTTAATTTGGTTATTTCTTCGAACTATGTGTTTGAACCTATCATTTGGCCGGGAAAAAATGAAAAAAGAAGGCAACCTTGATTAATAATGCAATATTATTTATTTTGTGACTGTTCTTTTCATTTTGTTCACTTAGAAAGTTATTCATGCCAGCATATTCAATAATATCAATTGTCTTTCAAAGGAGGATATTGCGCTTCCATCTCTCTTAATTCTGCTGAGTTGACTTGGTGATATAATTCCTTATTCAGATGAATGGCTAGAATATCTTCTAATGTTTTTGGGAGTAGATTACAGCGAAGATCACTTAAAATATATTTTAATGTCGAAAAGTCCCGCTCAATTTGCACTTCAGTGGGTGGTATGCCAAATATTGCCATCGCTACATCGTAAAGCATTTTAGAATCATTCTTATTATATGATGATTCCCAATATTTTAACACGGATGAGTTGATTGGCATGAGTGGTGGATCAAATAAATCCAAAATTGATTCGAAATCGATTTGAGGGCTGAAATGTGATACATTGTGTGGTTGATTGAAATAATCATTAATTGCTTGTTGTGCGTCGAAACTTTCATCTGACTCTTTTGAATTATTCATATTTGCATTAGTCTTTTTTTCATAGAGAACACCTAAACGACGTGAAACAGTCAGTAATGTTTCCTTCGCCTTTTGAGTTTTCTCGGGACAGCGAACTATTTCTTGGCGAAAGCGTGGGTCCAAAAACAAAGCAGCTTGCATTAATGGATTTGTAAATAATGCATGACGATCCTGACGTTTTTTCAGTGCATCAAGCAATTTTGTTTCCAATCCTGTTTTCGTCGTGTTTTTTCTTTGTATGCTTTCAAGGTGCAGTTGCATTTTCAACCACGACCCATACGCATCAGACAGTGTGAAATCATGGTTTTGCAACTCTATTGTTGCTTTATATGGAATCACCAACAGACGGACTATTTCTTTAAGTACCGGCCACTTTTTCAGCAATAGTCCAAATTCACTATGTTCCTTCCTTTGTTCGAAGTATTTTACCACGTGATGGGAAAAAACCAAATCGATTAACTGGAAATAAAATAAATATATTCTGAGAATGAAATGGGATGCTTCTAAGCGGAGAACCACTTTGAAATCTTTGAAATGTTACCGATACAGTAAATAAAATTATTAATACGAAATCGTTTCGGCATAAAAGCAACATGCATTTTTCCCCGTATAGATTAGGTTCATAAAAGAAAAAAATCATTTTGCATTTTTGCCAAAACGATTTTGTCCCGCCGCTTTTATTCCCACACGACCAAAATCCTTTTGATATACATAATATGTATTACATATATCAAAATAAATTTTGTGGCCATTTAGTGAAGTGTAAATAAACAACAGCTCAACCTTACTTTTTTACATTAAAATTTTCTATTAGGAAACCATAGAAGATATAGTGTGCTAATGCTCTATTTTAATGACTTTCAAAAGTAACTGCTTAATGCCAATTTGGTGTATGCCGATAACGAAAGGCGCTGAAAGAAATTTGACACCTTAATACCAGTGAATAAAATATTACATCAATAAATGCAAGTGAGAAAGTAAAGAGAGACTGAACCGGCATTTAAGTATGAATTGAAGTTCTTGTTTATGTTTTCAGCTCATTAATTAAATTAAAAATAAAATATAGTATAGGCTCAATGGAATTTTTTAATTGTATAATGCAAACATTGAAATTTGTTAATTATTTAACGGCTGTTACTTTGGAAAACAGAACAGAAACAACAAATAGCATAAAGCATAAATAATGAATAACAAAAATTGGTGCTTACCATTTTGGCCATTGAACCCCACCGCGTTTCGACTTCCAAATGAGGAATTTTGAAATTTATACCAGCAGATTTCAACGCACATCTGGTTGTTTTCAATCGAAGAATTTTTACCGTACGTCGGCATAGGTCAATGACGTTTTTGATAGCTTTTGGTAGCGCATCTATCGCGTCCTGTACGGCCAATTGAAGCGTGTGTGCTGCACAACTCACACTTGTCATGTCGAACAAAAGGTCGAGATCATTTTCATTCATCAATTGCCCAACTGTAGCACCTAATAGATTTTGATGATTGCGCAAAGTATTTGAATCGATTTCATCTTCATTAAAAAAAATTAAATCAAGCGCTTCATCATCTGTGATTTCAATATCAGCTAAAACTGCTTCAATACCTCTATTGATATTTTCAGTACTGTTGGCATTGTCAAAATTCAATTGCACTGCAACTTTTGGCCGATTCAATAACTCATCTTCCAAAATGTCTTTCAAATCTCTGACCATTTTCAATACGTTGGCTCCATTATCCGTAGTTATTGATATAATTTGGTATTTTTCAATGCCATATTCTTTAAGGCAGTTTTTTATGACTTCCGCCAAATTTATTGCAGTATGTCTCCTTGTCAACTCGGTCATGCCGATTGCACGAATATGTACAGTTGAGCCCTCAATGAATTGCACTGAAACGCCAAGAATCGATCGATTTTGTCTGGTAGCAATATCTAACAAAATAGATAATGGCCGGTAATTCACTTCATTTTTGATAAAGTCTCGTACTTTTTGAGCTATTTGATGCAAATTTTGATGAACAACTGGCTGATGTGATGATTTCAGATCTAGTGGATAGCCAGCCTTCTCAAACTTTTTCAATTTACTGGACACAATTTGTTGAAATCCAAAATCTGACAATGCTGTGAAAGGACGACCGCCCAGTGCAACAATTGACACACAGTTTTGAATCAGTTTCAATCTTTTTACCGGAACTGAGTCTTTAACATTGCCTATATGCTCAATATAAGTGTCTCGATGCTTGAAAAAAAGATGTGAGGCCAAATTTGCTCTTTTTGTTCCGACAACTTCTCTATCGCATAGGTGACAAAGAAAGTAATCTTTTATAGTGCCGTTTTCAGTTCTTGTTGACGGTTCATTAAAATATGGCAGAGATTTTTCACCGATTGTTTCACATTTTCTTTTCCGCGGAGTCGTATCAGTTTTTTTGGAGATTCCATTTTATTTGTGTGCCCGAAAAATTTAAATACTTCATATGATAAATGATTGATGACTATCTCAACTTTTTTAACACAGCGTACGAAACAGAGCGTGCAGTGAGCTGATCTTTTGAATAAAATTGTGTGCGTGTGTTTGTTGGAGTGTCTGTTTAAATCAGTAATAAAATAATGGATAAGTAAATGTATTGAAACCGTTCAAGGACGCATACGCATACATCAACTCACTTTTTATTGAAGATCAGTTTTCGAAACCAAAAATTATTTTGTAAATCTGTATCATATGTACAAATTCAAAGTTAATGTAAACTACTCTATTTTATCAATTTTGAGTGTTAATATATGATATTTTAAACGATGAACTAAATGGTATCTAATGATTTCTGTTTCTTCGCACAATAAATCAAATCTCTGGCACGACATTTTGTGTATGATTATGTTAAGTAGAAATCAGAACCACCCTATTCGAATTAGCTTTCAATAATATTTTCAAAATATTATTTTGAAACTTTGATACAATTTCGCTTTTTCAACGGCAATATATTCAAAAAAATACGTTAAATGAACACGTTCGATGTCATCAGGTTCGAAATGTGTATGCACTCTCAACACACTGCTCAACAATGCCACGCAACAAGTGGATTCGCATTCTTTTGGAACGCATACAATTCATCCGAAGCGACATGTTCTTACATGTTAAAGCATCAAGCTAATAAGAAACACAATCAACAAATGACCGCTTATGCAGCAACGTTCGTTCTAGAAATTCAAAAAGCAAATATATCGTGTGTTGTGAAATTGTTACTGTGAAATAAATAAAAACACATATTTTTCGGGTCCTTGTTTGTTGAAAAGATATCATATTTGGTGAAATCATGTCGTTTTTATTAGTCTATTTGGTCGATGTGCGTGTGAAAATTATTTTACCAGAGGAGTTCATTTTCGGGTTGGGTGAGGCTGCAGTCAGAAATTATGGCGCAAATTCAAACCAAAGCTATCGTGTGTTTTGGTCACGTTTTGCATTCAATGGAATTGGGTTTCCGGATAATGCGTTTCAACCTAATTTTCAATTGCCGGTATCATTTACATATCCGCCATTAAGTGATGAAACTAACTACCGAGGTCGCATTATTCGCTTTCATAGTAAGTTTTTTTATAGCTTGTGTTTTTATAGAAACTAGAGTTCGCCCCGTCGTCCAAGATTGGACGATCCAAACAAAAAGTGAAAACTCAAAGAATATAACACATTTAAATTTATTGAAAATCAAGCAAAATGCATATTTTATTCATGAAATTCAAAATTAATGATCTCATCTTATTTTTTAATTGAAAATTATTGATAAATCAAATTGGAATCAAGGTTAATGTAAAATTCTTATTTGAAGTGATGAAAAGAGTTAATTGTCTTCTTCTGGTTTTGGATAGAACCTGCACACACCGAAATACATTGCCATTTATTATTAAAATGCCCTATAGTAATCGGCTTTATAGCATTTCACTATAGTGGTTATATATCCAACAGGGAAGTTGAATAAGATATTTAAACATTTGGCTATCTCAAATTCACATTGTTTCCTATTGAAACTTTCAGGATATTATTTTTTCATGAAAAAAATGAGTCATGCAAAATTTCAAGTTATTCCGATTAGATTAAGGACTACCTCCCCTGCAAAATTGTCGATTTTCGGGGTCTTTTCGAGGTCAAAACGAAAGATTTGTATGGCGACTATCTTAAGTTCACATTGTAAAGAATTGAAACTTTCAAGATATTTTTTTTTATGAAAAAAATTAGACATTCAAATTTTCAAGTCATTCTGAGGAGGACTACCTTACCCTACGAAATTTTCAATTTTCGGTGTCAAAATTCCAATTTCCAAACATGATCACAAAACATTATAGTCGTATCGTTTTTTCATGCAGGCATTTCAATAGTTTAGTTGTGTGCGTACGGTTGAATGTTATCCACTGGCTACACGGTATGACGAACTGTGTGTGATGCGACGAATGAAAGAATGTAACTGTGTGTATTAGGTTTTTTCCAATCTATATGAGAAGGTATTGCGCTCTATATGAACAGGTAACAGGCGGGTCAAAAAGTATTTGGCCTAACATACAGATGGCGACACTAATTATGATCCTTATTTTTCGATAGTACCAACCTTCAAAAGCATACTGTCAAAATTTCATGACATTCTGTTTATAATTACTCAAGTTACAGAGCTTCAAGTGACGCTGCTTTTGTTTTTTCATAAAATCATGGATTCAAAGCAATTTCGTGTGTTGATTTATCATTTTTTTTTATGGGAAAAAATACCGTTACAGCCCACGGATGGCTTGAAATGTGTTATATAGAATCTGCACCAACGAAATCAAGCGTCAAATACTGGTTCGCTGAGCTTAGACGTGGTCGTACAGGCACCAATGATGCTGAACGCTCTGGTTGTCCGAATGAGGCAGTTACGGCAGAAAACGTCGAGAAAGTCGAGAAAGTCGAGTAAGTCGAGAAAGTCGAGAAAGTCGAGAAAATAACAATTTCGAACCGCAAAGTGAACTTGCAAGAGATAGCTGATGCCTTAAAGTTATCAAAAGGTAGTGTTTTCACCATAATATCACACGGACATTTTGGCATGAAAAAGCTGTTTTCAAAGTGGGTGCCGCTTTTCCTTAAACCAGAATTAAAACAACAACGAATCGACACTTCCGAGAGCTGTTTGGCGATGTTTACGCGTAAGAAATTTCGGAATTTTTGCGTCGGTATATCACGATGGATGAAACATGGATCCATCATTACACTCCGGAGACCAGTCGCGAGTCAGCTGAGTGGAGAGCGCCCGGTGAAAGTGCGTCCAAAGACGCAACAAACAGCTGGTAAGGTCATGGCCTCTGTTTTTGGGATGCGCATGGAATTATATTCATTGACTTCTTGGAACATGGAAAAAAAATCAACAGCGACTACTACATTGATTTGTTGGTGCGTTTAAAGACCGAAATCATCAAAAAAAGGCCACATTTGGCGAAGAAAAAAGTGTTGTTTCACCAAGACAATGCACCATGTCACAACTCGAAAAAACCATGGAAAAAATAGTTGAATTGGGCATCAAATTGTTTTCGTACCCACTGTATAGTCCAGATCTGGCCCCCAGCGATTACCACCTTTTCTCAGAACTCAAAAAGATGCTCCGAGGCAAGAGATTTTGCTCTGATGAGGAAGTGATCGCCGAAACTGAAGCGTATTTTGAAGGCCTCCACACATCGTTCTACAAAACCGGTATTGAAAAGTTACAGAAGCGTTGGAATGATTTTATCTCCGCCAAATGGAACTATGTTGATGAATTATTAAGAATTACTGCAAAAAGTTGTGTTTTTCTAAGTTAGGCCAAAGACTTTTTGACCGTTTTTTGAATTATAACACCAGCCCACATTCAAAACACATAGTTTGTGCACATATAGTCGACATTCCCTTTCCATTGATGTATAACTCTCCTAGATATATTTACGGCATAGTAGGTAAAAAGGGATCACAAACTTTTTTTTGTTGCCGTATTTATATATAGATAAAACATTATTGCATCTATTGATTTACTTCGTTAATGTTGTCAACGATTTATTTTTGTTTCAAAATATGTCAGTGTATTTTTTCTAACTTAAATTATATGATTTTGCGCACTCAGATACGTTTGACAAAGCATTGCATCATCGTAACTATTTTCGCAATAAAATGCCTAAAGTTTACAACCCACGGCGAGAGTTTCAACGACCGATTCCGCTTTTTGATTTTGCTGAAATTCGCGATGAAGCAGCTCGCATGAATAATAATTTGAGCAATGATGACGATGAAAATGACCAAGCCATCGGAAATGAGCGTCAGGAAAATCACGAGAATGAATTGACAGAAAATACACAACATGTAAATGAGGAGAGAGGCGACGATGGTGAAAATGGAAACGAGGAAAGAGGCGATGATGAGGCCAATCGAAATGAAGGAAGAAGTAATGAGGATGACGATGGAAATGAAAATAGAGGTGGCGATGATGATACGATTGCAAACGAAGATGCAGCTGGAGCGTGTGCAAAGCCTTTGCTGGAGCAAGTTTTATTGAATAATGCGGATGAAGAAGCTTTTGGCAATCTCTTTGATCATAGCTCGGACCCGTTACTTGAAACCAGCCATGAGGCAGCGCCAGACGAAATTGTCAAGATTGTTGATGGAAAGGTTAAGATTACGAAAACCGTCAGCGATGACGTTGAAATGACTTTCACACTCGGTGATAAAATCTGTCCAGCGGTCGAGGTTTTCCAAATAAAAATCAACGATCCATTTTCAAAAAACTGGCCGTTCCAGGAAAATGTAATTTGAGAAAAAATGCCTAACATTATAGATTGTTGTAAATAATTCTGCTATTTTTTGTCTCAGGAAAACGGTGATCGCGCCTATCAAGTAAAAGTCGGTGAAGAGTTTCGGGTAGTTAAATTGGCTGCTCGGCTTGTGAAAGGTGCTGCCGACATTAACAAAGATATACAATGGGATACAAAATTTATCAAGGCACTATTAATCGGCATATATGGCGTGAATGCATTGAAAGATGGAGTGAAAATCGAAAATGGCATGCTGAAATTCATGAAGGGTAATTGCGGACGCTAACGAAAATATAAATTGATCGTATTGAGATTCTTTAGCTAATTAATCGTATCTTGATTTATTTGAAGTACCTAAAAATGTATTAATCTTTTCAGAAATTTTCTCCCTTCGCGTCAAAGATGTTGATGACGTTGATGGAACTCGCTATTTGGCCTTTGGTGGTTTAGTTCAGCAAAGTTACAATGAAATTCGTCAAAATATTTTTTAGTTCAATATATCACGAGCATTCCTTATAATTCAATCGTTTTTGAATCATTCTTTTCAAACTGATTTTATGAATACATTGAAGTTGAATAAATGAACATATCTAACACAAATATCTACATATATTTCATTTCTGTTTGAATTTGTCGGCCTATGCAGCTTATACAACTGACTTATTTAAATCAACGCCATTATTCTATGTTTACATTGATTTTTCCATCAAGAGCGTGAGTTCGTGTTCGCTGCGACGCTGTCTGTGTTACACATACAATAATGACTGAGAGTTGCACTAACGCGTTCACTGGATCACTGCTTAAGCTGCAGCAGACAAGAATGAATACGTCAGTCTCATTTAATAGATAAATTTAAGCGATGGATTCAAATTTGTTGATGGATCCATCGCATAGTAATCCCTGGTCGATACTTCAACTCTTTTGCATAATTTTCTAAATTGTAGACTGGGTCGATTGTATTGACCATTTCTTTAGGCAAGTTTACTCTGTGCCCGAAAATTAATTCATATGGGCTGAACTTCAGATCGTTTGGTGTACTCTTGGTAATATTGTAACAAAACGCGAAATACTTCAGGTAAACATCCCAATTTTCTAGGTTACCGTTGCAATATGCACGCAAATACTCATTTAAGAGACGGTGATTCTTTTCTACCGTGCCCATCGTTTCATGATGGTATGCTGTCGAAATGTTATGTTCGATTTTCAGCATTTCGCATACCTCAGTCATTGTTTCGTTGAGGTATTCGGTTCCCCGATCTGTTTTCATTTGCTTCATTGGTCCGTAGACCAATATAAAATCATGATAAATCGCGTCTGCGATAGATCTTGCTGACTTATCAACCATTGGAATCGCAACTAGATATTTCGATAGTTCATCTATAATGGTGACAGCATAATGAAAACCAGATCGAGATTTAACTCTTGTTGGACCAATTATGTCAATTTGCACAATGTCAAATGGCATTTGCGGAGTTGGTGTAATTTGCAATGGCTGCTTAGTTTTTATGCCCGGTTTGGATAATTTGCAAGTATGGCACTGTTTAACGAACTTGCCCACAATGTCCACCATAAATTGGATCATTGTGAAATTGTTCGAGAATTTCGAGTCTTTTTAGCTTGCTTTTGACAACCTCTGGTTTGCCAATTAAAGCGATAGTAATTTGCTTCAGATGATCATTACACGACTGCTTGAACTCTTTTATATTTGAGTGTTTTAAAATAAAATCGTCAGTGCTCCATTGGAGATGCTGGATGTTTTGAGCGAATGCCTCGGATTCAATCCTCTGCAAAATACTTTTTACTGTAATTCTTGCATTGGGCTTTGCTCGTAACGTGCAGTCAATCACTATGTTATGGTTCTTGATGACCTTTATTTCCAATAGTGAAATAATATTTTTAATGTGCGCAATTTTTGTAATTTTCATACGGGAGATACTTTTATCGAAACCCGCATGTAATGATTCATAGACTCTGACGTTGTTCAAATCGTCATTAAAAACAGTGTCATTTTTCGAATTAGTGACATTTTTTGTTTTAGTCATAGATCGTGTTATTGCCAAAATTTGATTATCGTACAGCGCTTTCAAGTCATCTACCGAAATTCGTGATAGTGGATTTGCCGCTGATGTGAATAACATCAAATTGATATTCTTCCAAATCCAACCGAATTCTGGTTAATCTCGATGACGGATTTTTAAGGCTGTAGAAGAATATTAGTGGCTTGTGGTCGGAAAAAACTAGGACTTTTCTGCCGTATACGTATGGTCTATGCATATGCATAGCAAAATGGATAGCCAATAGTTCTTTTTCAATGATTGGTTTGTTTAACTCGCATTTTTTGAATGCTCTGGATATGAACATAATCGGTCGATCATTGCCATTTTCATCCAGTTGAGATAAAACTCCACCGCATGCCGTATCGCAAGCATCTACTGTAATTCTAAATTCTTTAGAAAAATCAGGATAAGCCAGTAGTGATTCGCTTGTCAGTCCGTTCTTTATTTTTTCGAATGCCTCTTGACATTTCTGTGACCAAATGAATGCTACTTTTTTTCTTGTCAAATTTGATAACGTTTTTGAAACGTCTGCGAAATTTGGGATAAAACGTCTATAATAAATTGCCATAGCTACAAAGCGTTTAACTTCAGCCTTGTCTTTCGGTACGGGATAATTTTTCATTACAGCAATTTTATTTGGATCTGGCATTAAACCATGATCAGTACAACGGTGTCCCAAAAATGCTACTTCCGTGCGGGAAAAATCACATTTGTTTGGGTTTAGTTTTAAGTTGTACTTTCGACATGTGGAGAAAACTTTGCGCAAGTTTTCCAGATGCGATTGTTCGGAAAATCCTAACACAATCAGATCATCCATGTAGATAAATGCTGATTCGTGGCTCAAGCTAGAGAATGCGATAGTCATCATTCTTGTAAATGATGATGGAGCAATGTTTATACCAAATGGAAGTACTTTCCATTGATAAAAACCTTTGTCCGTAGAAAAAGATGTGAATTTGCGGCTCTCTTTGTCCAACGGGATTTGATGGTATCCAGACTGTAGATCCATGATCGAAAAATATTTTGCTCTTCCTAAACCGTCGAGAATTTCTTCGATTCTCGGCAACGGAAATTTGTCTGGGACAAGTTTCTTGTTCAAAAGTCGATAGTCGACGCACATTCGCCATTTAGGTGTGCCGTCCAAACTCTTTTTTGGTACGATGATCAAAGGTGAATTGTATGCAGATGTACTCATCTCAATCAATTCATTTGTCAAAAGTTCTTTGACCTGTCGATCTATCTCAGCTTTCTGTGTTTGAGGTAAGCGATAATTTTTCGTGTAAACTGTAGTATTATCCTCTACAGTCAGCGTTTGTGTGTAAAAATTATTTACAGAGCTCTTGTCATTTTCGACATGAAAAATGTCTGAAAATTCCAAGCACAAATTCAATAGATTTTCCTTCGCATGTGATGGAATACGTTTTTCCAGTACTTGTCGTAATTTTTCATTGTGTGTAAGTGGTTTGTCATGTGAATTTTTGCATGTAAAAATACTGAATTCACCGATGTTTTTTGCTTTTAATCGTTCAGTGTTGATAAATTTCAAATTGTCATTCACATTTAGAACCCTGATCCAACATTCTTGTGCGTGGATCACTGTGGTAGGAATGAGAACGTTTTCAGCAATTTCTTGCGACACTATGATACATGGATACGAGCTGCTTGTTACGCGAAACATTTTGAATGTTTCTGATCTAGGTGGCAGCACTGATAATCCACGTAAAACTTCAGCTCTGATTGGAATTGTGGCTGGCAAGACATTTGATGGTCTTAAAGTGAGAGTCATTTTGTCAAAATCGATCAAACATTTATTTCTTTTTATGAAATCTTTTCCGATTATTCCATGCGCTGGAATTGGAAATTTATTGTCGACAACGTGAATTTTATGTTCGATTTTTAAATGTTCGAAAATCAGTGGAACTACAGCTGATCCCAAGGACAATTGACGTCCATCACAGATGCCCTTCATGGAAATGATATCATTTGTATTAATTTGGCATATCGAATTTAACGAGGACATTTTAATAATTGAAACGTGTGCCTCTGTATCGATCAACATTAAAAGTTGTTTGTCTGCATTTGGACTTGAAACGGTTATAAAATCGGACATGTTGTTGTTAATCGACAATATAGAATATTCATTTGGTGAAATGGAATGTTGATTGTTTGCTCTTGAGCATTTCTGCTCGAGCTTGCCCCGCCCTCCGACGGGTTCAACTCGTTTCCCGTGACGACACGAATTACATGTTCTGGGCGATTTTTGTTACGAAAATTGTTGTTCGGGCGTTTGTTTGTGTCATTGTTTCTTTGTTGACCGTTATTTGGACGGTGACCGTTGAATTTTCGTTGAAAATTCTTGTTTTGACCATTGTTTTTATTGAGTCTGCCATTTTTGAACTGATTTTTGTTCTTGGCACTATCAGCATCGCGGCGCTCTTGTCGAGCAATGTCGCTTTGCGTGACGAATGTAGCAATGACATCGCTGGGCGTGTCATAGTTGGAAGCTACTACAACTGAACGAACTGTTTCATTGAACGTCGTTTTACGACACAATTCAATGGTTTTTTCGATGGTCATTTTTGTGGCAGTCTTTTTCGGAATGCCCTCAACAACTAGACTACGGCGAAAAGCTTCCGCGAGCTCTTCGGCTTCCTTTGAGAATTTTGTGTAGTCACTTTTTTGTAAACGCAACGCCATGATTTTTCCCTGAACAACTTTTGACGATTCGGGCTTGATTTGATCCCTCAAAGCATCTCTAATGTCTTTGACACTTTCAACATTATCTGGCAAACATTCGAGCGCTGTGCCCTCTAATTTTGCCTTAACAAAACGCACACAAAGATCTTTTTGTGGCTCTTCAGCCAGACTTTCGTCCAGTTCGACGTCCGCAATGAAACCTTCGAGTTTCAAGGGGTCGCCATTGAATTTGTAATTCAATATTGGCCCAGCCATTTGCATAAATTCTTTCGTTGTTTGTGCCATGTTTTCTTTGATATCTGGCAATTTTCGAGCGTTGAATTCAAAAGACAGATTAAACGCTTGTTGATGTTGTTTTTGTTGGGAATCACCGGTATTTAAGTCTTCGGTGTCACTAAAAGATTCGCCAGAGATATCATCTACAGAGTTTTCTCGTGTAGCAACGCTAGCTGTAGCACTTGAGGTCGCACCAAGCTTGGCTCGATCTGGCTCTTGTGGCAGTAATTTTTGTTTTACAAGTCTTAAATCAACGCATTCGTATTTTCCCACAGGAAAGGTATATTCAAGAGACAAGATATCAAACGAGCTTTCCAATTTATCAAAAGCCCATTTAGCTTTCACAGTAATATGCTTTTTATCTGCTTCGTTTGAATTATTAAAAACACTATCGTAGTAAGAAAGTAATGCGTTGTATGTGTTTACTATGTCAATTTTATATTGATCTAATTTTTGTGCGTCCCTGGTCAGCTCTCTCCGAGTCTGATATGGTTCTATGCGCTTCCAAACTGATTCAAAATCTCTTCTTAATTGCGCGTCGTGAGTTTTATCGAATTCCATTAAAATTATTTCACGACAAATATATCGAAGGATCTCGAAAAATTAGACCAATTTCAAAATTGTATCATTAAATTATTTGAATTGTACGCGTAGATTCATTGAAAATAAATTGAGAAAATTGATCATAATAAAATTAAAAAGGAATCATAGTTTGCTTAAATTATGTCCGAAAATCCATTTAAAATTCAAACATATTCTTAAAAATAATGCTGAAATATAAAACAAGATATTTTATTCCCTTAAAAATAAACTGCTCATTTAAATCCCAGTTGCTCGGGTTGATGGGGCTAAACAGTGTGTCCAATATTTCGGGGGTTTACTGTACTTGGTTGCAGTAAGAATACGAGCGCATTTGTTGGCTTATGTATACACAAACAGTCATCTATCGTTGACTTCAAATTGAAAAAGAGCTTTCGTGCGCTTCAAATGTCCAGTGTGTCCGATAGAAATGTATTTGCTTCGTACTTACATACAGTACAGGCCAAAAATATGGATACAGCAACAGATATTCCGTTTTTCCAACTTTGTCATCATATTTTCATAATAAATTGATATTGTTTCGCTTTATTTTTGTTCTTTAATGTAAATCTGAGATTTTTTAATCATTCTGAACAAAATCTATGGCAATAAAATGAAATAATTTCTTTTAATTGTCATTTTCCATGCGCAATAAGATTATTAAATATTAAATATTTCGAGGAGTGGTATGCAGAAATGTTGGCAAAGATTCATTGAAACTGGCAGTTACATGAACAGAGCTGGACGCGGACGTCCAAGAAAGACATCTAAAAGAGATGACAACGATATTTTATTGATTTTTGAGGCAAACCGATTCAAATCAGCGTCAGATATTCGAGCTGAAATCAATCAAACATTGGCCGCTCCAATTTCCTTGAATACTGTCAAACGGCGACTGCGAGAAAATGAAATGATTGGACGAATAGCTGCTAAAAAACCACTCTTGCGACTAATAAACAAACGGAAACGATTAAAATTTGTCAAAGAACACAAAGATTGGCCTATTGCGCAATGGAAATCAGTGCTTTGGTCAGATGAGTCAAAATTTCAAGTAATCGGCGTCAATTCGTCCGTAGAAAACCAGGTGAACGGCTCAATTCCGATTGTATTGCGCCAACTATAAAACACGACGGCGGTTCTGTGATGGTTTGGGGCTGTTTTTCGTATGATAAAGTCGGCCAACTCAAGTAACTTGATGGAAAAATGACAAAAGAGTCATACCACAGCATTCTTCATCGCCATGCGATTCCATCTGGAAAGCAATTGATTGGTCGTGGATTTATTTTCCAGCAGGATAATGATCCAAAACACACTTCTGGAATGTGCTCCACTTATTTACAAAATAAACAAGACCTTGGTGTGCTTCAAGTCATGGAATGCCCACCACAATCACCAGATATCAACCCAATCGAACTTCTGTGGGACGAACTCGATCGCCGTGTGAAATATTTGCGACCAAAAAGCCCTGTACATCTCTGGGAATGTCTGAAAGATTCTTGGCAAAATATACAAGTGGAAACACTGCATAATCTTGTTGAAAGATTGCCCAAAATATGCGCTGCACTCATCAAAGCCAGAGGTGGCCATTTTAAAGAAAATCGTCTTAAGTAGAATTTTCTCAATTTTGATTTGTAAAAGTCATTTAATTTATACAAAATGAATATAGAATAGTCACTAGAAGTGAATTCGTAAACATATGTGCCTTCAAAATGCAGATAAAGTCATCTGATTTCGTTATAAAGACAAAAAATTGAATTTTTCTTGCTGTATCCATATTTTTGGCCTGTACTGTATGTTACTGGAGTCATGTTCGCATATCGATGTTTTTTTCACTTTTCTTCGTTTGGAATGTGCTACCAATGTAAATTTTTCTACTCTTAGTTCATTGTTTGTTGCAAAGTTCATTTTCAGAGTTTATTTCACATACTTTTTCTTAACAATTGTTCTCTTCTTTTCGCCAAACGTATTTGTAAACTGTCTATTTATTTGATGATCTAGCTGGGATGGAGTGAATTATTGGTACATGAATATTGTCTAACGGCATTGGTGCTTCAACTTGTGGTATGACTGTACGGCGTGTGCTTAGCCAGATTTTTAACGCGAACGATAAAAAACCAAGCAAAGATGCTGTTATGAAGATCGCAACTATTACCCACATATGTGCAGTTGAATTTTTACTTGTCTTAATTATCGTAGTTGTCTGATTGACGATTTTGGGTTCATCGCGAAAGTAATTACCGGTTTCATAACCCAAAAATCCGACGTTGAGGTTTTTCATTAAGCTTGAACCTCCTTTTTTCACTACTGCAGACACTATTGCTCCGGCCATTGTTCAATGTTCACGCACATCACCAATTTCACTTTAAGATTGCAGTTTATTCTTGGAACCCGGACTCGCCATATCTTGTATAAACTAAGTGAATTTAAGAAATGAAACCAATCTGTTCGCTGGTCAAAACTAAATTGATTTATTTAATTCAATTTCAAGTGTCGTGCACTTGAGCGCGGTATGCTTTTGCTGACGATCAATTATGATCGGCTTACAATAATTGCGATAACTGCATGGCTTTCGCTGACGATCAATTATGATCGGCTTACAATAATTGCGATAAATGCATGGCTTTCGCTGACGATCAATTATGATCGTTTTATAATAGTTGACGATAAATGCATAACTTTCGCTGACGATCAATTATGATCGTTTAACAATAGTTGGCGATAAATGCATGGCTTTCGCTGACGATCAATTATGATCGTTTTACAGTACTTGGTCGATAAATGCATATTTAGCATAACAGATGGTTAGTCTCAAAAGATGAGAAGTGGTACTGGGACGGAATCCATGAATTGCCAAAAAAATGGGAAAAAGTCCTAGCTAACGATGGCAAATACTTTGATTATTGAATTCATTCATTTTGTTATTTAAATAAATGCGTAAAAAACACAAAAAACGGACCGAACTTTCCGAAACACCTATTAATATATAATATATTCTAGATTATATTTATTGTGAAATTTCAACCAAAATCGCATGAAAATTATATATATATATATTCTAACTTTTGGTAGACATATGTGGCGAAAGTCCTGATTGCTATAAATCCGTTTAGGCAGATAGAAGGCATATATTCTGAAGAAAGAATTTTGAAATACCGAATGGACCCAAACGATAAATTACCACCGCACCTATATTTTATTGGTAAGTGTTTTGAATTAATCAAGAGGTTAGTGTTCTATGGAAGTTCATAAATATTCTTCAGCAAACAGAATCGTACGCAAAGTAACCCCGGAAAGACGTCAAACATTAATTTTTACAGGGGAAACAGGTTCCGGAAAAACAAAAAGTGCTGCAAATATATTAACATTCTTCGGCTATTCGTCCTTATCTCTCAACATCAAAGAACGCATTTCTGCGGCAAATTATATATTTGAGCTATTTGGCAACGCTGCGACCTGCTCCAACCAAAATAGCTCCCGATTTTCGAAGCTAACAGAAGTGAAATACAATACGATTTCTTTAAAAGTTGACTACTTGAACAGATTTTTTTAAACTTCAGGTTTATTTGAGTTCGGACCGTACATTGGAATTCATTCAGTTTTCGTATATATTACTCGAAAGTAACCGAGTGTTTGCTCCAAATAAAAATGAATCAAACTTCCACATATTGCATTTATTGACATCCGCTACGGGGGACAGAGGTCTCAACCTTGATATCACAACAGATTATGGAGTAAGAAACATTTTGAATGCTTATGTGCAAATTGATATACACTAATCTGATTTAAATTACAGTACTTAACAAAATGTCGAGGCTACAATAACTGCAATGTCCCTGAAAGTTTACAAGCTGTAGACAAAGAATTGGCCTGTGTTGGAATTTTTCATAGAGAGAGAGAAAAAATATACAAAATTTTAGCTGCAGTTTTACACCTAGGCAATATTGCTATTGAAGAAGGTATTTCAGGAAAATGTCAAATAACCGAAACATCACAACACCATTTTGAACAGGTTGCTCATCTTTTGAATATTGACCATGCAATGCTTGAAACAGCATTGTTAACGCATAGCATTGATATAAATGGATCCGATCCAATCACGTGAGTTTGCTTACGAGAAAGATTTAAAGATTTTTCATTTCATCTTCAAAAACCGATTAGAATGAAAGAAGACAATTGCAAAGAGTGAAAATAAAAGCCAAACATAAAAATTGTGTAATTACAACAACAGACAAATTATGTTCGACTTTTATTTTCACTCTTTGTCATTATCTATTTTTATTCTAAGCGGTTTAAATGTAGTGTATTCATAGTTTTAAGTGTAAAATAATTCAACAATTATTTTTTGCAGTATGTACTTAAATTTGTCAAAAGCGAATAAGGCAAAGAACAGTTAAGCCAAATTTTTGTATGAACGAGTGTTCGAAGACGTAGTGTTTATGATAAATGTTAGTCTATCAAGCTGTACACAACTACATACTAAATTACAAGTTAACATGTTGGATTTTGCTGGTTTTGGTGAATTCTTTCATAAACTATTGATAAACTCATACATACGTTCTAGTATACGTTATTAAAAATGAAATTATGCTTTATTCCTGTAGAATCGTTCAAAAAAAATTATTTTGAGCAAATGTGTATAAATTATATAAACGAAAAGGTTCAACAAACATTTGTTAAACTGATGCTCAAAGACGAAGAAGAATGGTATTCAAAGGAATGCTTGGAGGTACCGAAAATTCCATTCCTCGATAACAGCATTATTTTGAGTGAGCATTGAACAACCTGAAAATATTTGAAACCATTTTTTACTGCGTAAATGTAAAAAATTCCCATTTCATATGTTGTTTTCCTTTCATTATCTTCAACTTTTAATACAGATTTATTTGAAGATAAAACCAGAGGAATTTTCCAAATTTTGGATGATCTGATTAAAATTCAAAGCCAGAGCACAACACATTTTCTTGAAAAGATTTTCTCGAATTGGTCAAATCATCCAAACTTAACGAAGCCCAATTCAACAGGAAGTAATGAATTTATTGTTCGACACTTCGCTGGTGATGTCCTTTACAATGTCGTAAGTTTAATTTCATGCTTAGCAATTGGTTCAAAATCAGAAAAAATCTGTTTGTTGGCAGAGTCATATGTTAGGTTTTGTGTTATTTTTATGAAACTATAAAACAAAAGAATATTTTATGCGCAAATTTTTGAAGAAAATCCACAGAAAAATATCTTATTTTTTTTATATTTATTTTCATAGGCTGATTTCATAAAAAAAAATCAAGACATTGTACCAAAAGCTGTTAATGACATCTGTCGAAGTATTGGCATATGTAATAGAAATCAGGACTTATGCAGTAACAGAAATATTTCACAGAAAAGGTCACATAATAAATCTGCCACTCTCACATTAAAACTGAAGACGAATGAACTTATCAACAAGCTCAATGTAACTGTAAGTGCATAGATCAATAATTTCTTCGGTTTTGATTTTTAATTCAATGTTATAATGTACTCAACGTATCTCAATAGGGATGCTCATTTGTGAGATGTATAAAACCAAATACAAATCAATGCAGTTACACATTCGATGAAGATTTTGTGTTATCCCAGTTAGTTTCGTCATGCTGCAATGCGTACCAGAATTTAATGCGGAAAGGCTCTCCATCGTATATTGATATCGCGGATTTTTTCAACAATTTCAACTCTTCGTTCAACTTCAATTCTAAAAATCAAAAGGAGATTTGTGGTGGACTGATTCGATCATGCGGACTGAAATGGACCGATTTTAAAATTGGAAACACAAAAATCTTTTTCCATAACGGAAAACAGGAGGTTGTTACTGAGAAATTGAATGATGATTTAAATCTTATCATCAATCGCCACGAATAACTGAAGTTCTTACGTGCCAAATGGCGTATTGTGATAATAGTAATTCGTCTCTGTTCTGTGCGGAAAATTCAAGATGATTGCGTTAGATTAGATGTAAAACGGATAGTTTAAGTATAATTCCTAGCAGTAAAAAGTTTCATCTCAAAAGTTCGAGGAAGAGGAAGATAAATACCGAATCTGATGATAGATCTGGGATAAAACTATGCCAACTAAAGCTGCCCTCTACACAAACTAAAAGTATAAAATTAATATTCTTGGTCATTGTTTTTTTTTCTTAAAAAAACACATTTGTTCGAATTTCAGACTCAATACGGGAATATTCTGTTCAACGTACAACATTCACAATTCCTTCTATTGAGACCAAACATCCAGAAATTGAGCAGCGTCTACGAAATTTACTTCGCCAAGAAAGAGAAAAAAATGAACAACTAAACTCTGATTATCGTAAGCTTCAAAGAAAAAATCTGGATCTTATGGCACACATAAAACATGTTGAGACTGAGAACAAGCGCCTTGAGTTGTTGAATAAGAACAAAGAATAAATAATTTTTAATAAAAAGCACACCTTTTTTTCTACATTACTTTTAGCCCTTTATTTCGAATATATTATTATTACTTGTTTATCGTGAAAATTAGCCAAATTTTCGCTGCTACCGACAGAGAGATATCGATACTGAAAAGATCTATTTCATTTTTATTCATGTCACAATAAATTATATTCAATCCGATCATTAAACAATGGTCATGTAAGCAGCACGAATGTTCTCCTTTTATCTTTTTATAAATTTGCATACAAGGAACACAATAATTGGCAAAATAGTATTTATAAATACTATTTTATTCGCAACTAAGAAAAATGGATAAGAAACACTTTGAATACTATATGGAGCCACCTTCAAATTTAAATTTTAAATGCAGAAATGAAATATCATTTTAATTAAAACGGTCATAACTATCTGGAAAATAATGAGAACTTTATTGGATAAATAAAATAGTGAAATATTTTAATATTGGCCCTTGACCAACTAATGAATTCTCTAGTGAATTGATTGCTAAGTGTGATATGAGTCTGTGATTTCATTGCACTGATTGATCAAATTCGCTTCGTTCCGATCGTACAGAATAATGTCATCTTCATTGATTACGCCTAGGCCTGTGATGTTTTGATGAAGATCGACGAAAATAGTCTCGACTTCATTGTTTGTTTTTGGGTTTGTTTCCTCCTCAATTGGCCTCTCTGCACTTGCTACTTCACCTTGTGGTTTCAATTCATCGATTTTTTCCAACATTTCTCGAATCGAATGATTCTGACACAACTGCATATCGGACATGAAAGCGAGCACTGAACGGACGTGACATCTCCATCCGTTGTGGTTTTGAATTCTTCAATCGAATTTTGCCAATCAATCGTCAGCGATATACTTGTTGAAAATTTCGATACTTGATCGATCAAAATCATTTTGAGACCATTTTCATCTGCTGCATGTTTCGTTTTTTGTTTTGAAACCTTTACTTTATTTTTATCTTCCATAGACAAAAGCTGATGTTTGATCCCCAAAATTAACGATCGGTGCCCGGGCAAAAATTCAAATGGTTTGACGTCTTTATATGCGTCCAATTTATCTACAATTTTACGTTGACGTCTTTCCACGTATGATTCGAATTCCACAATTTTGTTTTCATCGATGTCTTTCATAGCCCATGTATTATTGTAACCGCACGCAGTCAAAATTATTTTTATGGAAATTGGCACGCTGGACACCAAACCGGCTGATGCGCATTCTGCCTCAAACTCCTCCCAAAAGTCTTTGTAGATTTTACGCTTTGGCTGATTTCAAAAAATAAAACGAGTAAAACATTACATGAATCACCACTCGCATCAAAAATCTTACGAAAAATCTTGTGAACATTGCACTAGAATGAACAATATATTTCTAAAAATGTTGTAAAAATTGAATTATGCTCAATGTTTTGACATTTAGTTTGTACATCAAAATCAAATGGCTTAGCAAACGGTTGCACAAATCAAGTCACAATTTAAATCTTCGAAATTGATAATATCTCACCATATTGATAATAGTTTGGTTATAATTTTCGTGGTTTTTCACTAAATTGCTAACTAATTTGTCTAGTAATTTGTCGAAGTGTTGCACTAAAATGCTGACGAAAATGCTAGCGAAAATATCCAAATATATCCTAGAATATTTCTCCCTTGTACCGCTAGTTGTACCGTCTCCGTTTTCGACCACCAACGATGATTTGCAATGAATGTGCATGATGAGCTAGATGATGAGTGTATTAAATGAAATGCTACTGTGATGAACTGCTGTATCAACTGTTATCTTTACATTTTCGTATGTTATTTCGATTAATGCTGTGTCCTAGGCTGTGTCAGGTGCTTTTTGGTGGATTTTTTGCGGGTTTCGAATAAAAAAAGTCACTAACAAAGAAACCCAGCTAGTCACACAGCACAATTTATAGTTGTCAAAGTGTTGTTGTAGATGTATATTCTAAATTTTACCAATACTAACACGTAGGTATATTGCATATTATTCTCGTCTTCATACGTTACCAACTCTAGACTAGACTCT
Organism: Obolodiplosis robiniae; assembly: GCA_028476595.1. Lineage (NCBI taxonomy): Eukaryota > Metazoa > Arthropoda > Insecta > Diptera > Cecidomyiidae > Obolodiplosis > Obolodiplosis robiniae. The sequence goes on from JAOPHN010000005.1 coordinate 448,319, forward strand.
AGAACCAACTCTGCTTCGTTGTGTATACGAATGTGTGAATTTGCATTAGTATTAAGATTTAGAGTGTGTCTGATTTATTAAGAGTGATTCTGTTTTACCAACATTATGTTATTGCAGCTCTATCTTATATCTGTTCAATACAGATCGTGTGTCTAAAGTTAAGAATCTAAGCCTTAGACAGTTCAAACCAATAAGAGAAAAATCGAACACTCTCTTGTCACGTAAAAATTATTTTTATTCAATATGATTGTTTCCTAGATTGTTTCGAAACAATTGTACTGAATAAATAGTTTTATGTGACGAAATAGTGTTTGATTTTATCTCTTATTTATATAAAATATTGTCACATGTTCTCCTGGAAACAATCTTTTGTGCTTAGACAGTTCATAAATCTATATATAAATACGGCAACAAAAAAAAGTTTGTGATCCATTTTTACCTACTATGCCGTAAATATATCTAGGAGAGTTATACATCAATGGAAAGGGAATGTCGACTATATGTGCACAAACTATGTGTTTTGAATGTGGGCTGGTGTTATAATTCAAAAAACGGGGAAATAACAGGCGGGTCAAAAAGTCTTTGGCCTAACTTAGAAAAACACAACTTTTTGGAGTAATTCTTAATAATTCATCAACATAGTTCCCTTTGGCGGAGATAAAATCATTCCAACGCTTCTGTAACTTTTCAATACCGGTTTTGTAGAACGATGTGTGGAGGCCTTCAAAATACGCTTCAGTTTCGGCGATCACTTCCTCATCAGAGCAAAATCTCTTGCCTCGGAGCATCTTTTTGAGTTCTGAGAAAAGGTGGTAATCGCTGGGGGCCAGATCTGGACTATACAGTGGGTACGAAAACAATTTGATGCCCAATTCAACTATTTTTTCCATGGTTTTTTCGAGTTGTGACATGGTGCATTGTCTTGGTGAAACAACACTTTTTTCTTCGCCAAATGTGGCCTTTTTTTGATGATTTCGGTCTTTAAACGCACCAACAAATCAATGTAGTAGTCGCTGTTGATTTTTTTTCCATGTTCCAAGAAGTCAATGAATATAATTCCATGCGCATCCCAAAAACAGAGGCCATGACCTTACCAGCTGTTTGTTGCGTCTTTGGACGCACTTTCACCGGGCGCTCTCCACTCAGCTGACTCGCGACTGGTCTCCGGAGTGTAATGATGGATCCATGTTTCATCCATCGTGATGTACCGACGCAAAAATTCCGACTTTTTACGCGTAAACATCGCCAAACAGCTCTCGGAAGTGTCGATTCGTTGTTGTTTTAATTCTGGTTTAAGGAAAAGCGGCACCCACTTTGAAAACAGCTTTTTCATGCCAAAATGTCCGTGTGATATTATGGTGAAAACACTACCTTTTGATAACTTTAAGGCATCAGCTATCTCTTGCAAGTTCACTTTGCGGTTCGAAATTGTAATTTTCTCGACTTTCTCGACTTTCTCGACTTTCTCGACGTTTTCTGCCGTAGCTGCCTCATTCGGACAACCAGAGCGTTCAGCATCATTGGTGCCTGTACGACCACGTCTAAGCTCAGCGAACCAGTATTTGACGCTTGATTTCGTTGGTGCAGATTCTATATAACACATTTCAAGCCATCCGTGGGCTGTAACGGTATTTTTTCCCATCAAAAAACAATGATAAATCAACACACGAAATTGCTTTGAATCCATGATTTTATGAAAACACAAAAGTAGCGTCACTTGAAGCTCTGTAACTTGAGTAATTATAAACAGAATGTCATGAAATGTTGACAGTATGCTTTTGAAGGTTGGTACTATCGAAAAATAGGGATCATAATAAGTGTCGCCATCTGTATGTCAGGCCAAAGACTTTTTAACCCGCCTGTTACCTGTTCATATAGAGCGCAATACCTTTTCATATAGATTGGAAAAAACCTAATACACACAGTTACATTCTTTCATTCGTCGCATCACACATAGTTCGTCATACCGAGCAACTGTATTCATACTATCTTCACAATGTTTTTTTATTCAACCACTTCATATAAACCAGACACTTGATTCATATAGATATTTTGCATTAGATGAACGCAAATATCCAGATTTTTTGCGCTGCGTTGAACTCAATACGAGTGTGCCAGTATTAGCCAGTAATACGCTCGACTTTTTTCGTTTCTCTTTTTAAAACAGCTGGTTTCTCTTTCGTATGCACGTCAATGTTCTGATGAGTATCGATGCACACACGAAGGAGAAAAGTAAAAGAGTCAAACGCGATTCTGCTTTGTATTCATGCGAGAGTGGTTGTGTGCATTGGCGCATACACGAAGGAGACACGAACTGGGCTTAAAAGAGACACAATAAAGTCGAACGCGTTTCTGGTTTGCGTCTTGTACCCATGCGAGAGTGCTTGTGTGCATCGGCGCACACACGAAGGAGAAGCGAACTGTGCCAAAAAAAATGAAACAATAAAGAGTCGAGAGTGTCGTTGCTTGTTTTTTCAACCATACGCACACTGAGATTTGCGGACATAGAGAAAAGAATATACATACCGATTGGAGGATGATAATTATGATTCGTTATTTTTTCAAATACATTTTTGTTTGTTTGAAGATTCTACATTTTTTTATTAAAAAGTAACATTCATATTTGGTGTCGGTTTCTATTTTATTCTAGTAGCATTCCATAGGTTGTGTTCTACAGCATTCATTTTTTTTGTTTTGTGCATTATTCGTTAAATTTTCAAATTCTTACAAGTTGTTGTTTGGTTTCATCAACCGATTGTTGTTCGAGGTCAGTGAATGCAATTGTGAGCTGTTTTTGAAAAATTCTCAATGAATGAATGAATGAACAATTTTTGATTAAAGTTCAATCATTAAATATGAAAATCTATGCAATGATTTCTAACCAAAATGCGTAAAATATGTATGGACAATATTAAGTGTCTTGACAATCTTGACTATCTTGAAAATGAGCGTGACAATGGCCTTCCAACATTTCTTCTTGTTCGTCTTCTTTCACGATGTAAAATATTTCCGGATTAAGATTTATGACCATAATGTCTTCAAGTCGATGCAAATAAAGTTGGCCCCGCCGTTGGTTGTACACATGATTTAAGAGAGAAAAATTTCGCTCAATTTTTACCTCTGTTGGTGGTATAGCGTAAACGATCATCGCTATTTGGTATAGCGCTGGATGTTCATCTTTTGCAGATTTCCAATAATCCAGTATCGAACTTTTCGGCGGCAATCTAGGCGGCTGAAATGATTCGAATGATAATTCAATGTCAAAATGTGGACTCGTTTCCGATTCATTTTGCGCTGTTGTCCGTTGTCCTGAAAGATATTTGTCTAATTCCGCCTCAGCGTCGAATTCGAAGCAAATATCTGGTGATTTTTTTTTCATTTCAGACTGTATTGTTTCAAATTGAAAACTTTCAATACGGTAGTTGATGCGCCGCCATAAATCAGAAAGGATTCGCTTAGCTTCTTCGACTTTGGTTTGATTTGAAATAATTTGGTTTCGAAATCTTGGATCCAAATATATTGCAGCAGTCATAAATGGATTTGAAAAGATTGCATCTTGTCGATCTTGAAGAGCATCATTTAAATACTTAGCGAGCGATGTTTTGTAGCATGTTCTGTCTTTACATGCATTTAAATGTATTCGCATTTTTGTCCATATCCCGAAAACATCTGACAATGTTAAATCTTCTCGCTGTAGTTCGATTGTGGCTCGAAGTGGTATTTGTAAAATGTAAACCAATTTTCGCAGTATCAGCCATTTTTGGAGTATTAATTCACACATTTGATTGCCTTTGTTCGCAAAATGTGCAATTACGGCTTTGCATGCGATTGCGTCTGATAGCTTAAAAGAAAGCAATTGAACAAAACATAAACATTGAAATAAAAATATTTACATTCACATTTCAAAAATTTCACAAGAAATCTTTTTTTTCGAATTCGATGCGTATTTTCAAGCATTAAAAAAACAATATTATTCGCAAGTAGACATTGTGTTAGATATTATTAAATCTGTTTATGTTTATAAATTTTTGGAGTTGACTTTTACTTACCATAATACAAGTAGAACCCCATCGTGTTTTACAATCAATGTGAGGCACATTATAAGTAAATCCACTACCAGCAGCTTCAATGCACATTGACTCAAGACGAAGAAATTTCACAACACGATTTGCAAGGTCAATGACATTAAAATGGTTTTTATCGAGCTTTTTCAAGGCATCCTTAACCATTAACTGACTAGTGTGTGCGACACAATATACACCTTCTGTCTTCCACGTATTTTCATCAGCAATTTGATTCGTTGCTGACGACAACTGAGCTCTTAAGTCTTCAATTTCCTCTTCATGAAATAAAATGTCAAGTGCCTGTTCTTCTGTAATATTTTCAGGTTCGGACAGTATCAGCTGAATTTGTCTATCTGTTTGCTCGTCGTTGAGTCCATTGAATTCGTTGATCAATGACCGATTTACATGAATATTTGGTGCATTAATACAATCGTTGCTTTCTTGTGTTAAAATCGATTGATCGAAGTCTTTCATCACTTGCCATTTTTCAATTCCAAACTCTGTAAGGCATTTATTCAATTCTTGTGTCAAATATTGACTGTTGTGTGATTGACGCATTGGTATCATTCCTAATGACCGAATTGTTATTTTATCATCTTTGATAAATTGCACACTCACGCCCATAAACGATTTACGATGATTTTTGCTACAGAGATCAATCATAACGCACAAAAAACGTCCATTGATCTCATTCCGAATCCGATTTCGCACTTTTTCTGCCATAGTCTTCAGATGTTCTTTCACTTCAGGCACATTTTTATGCGAAAAATTAATTTCCATTCCGGCGTTTTTTAGCTTTTCAAGCTTGTTTTTCATGCCAGCTTGATAACCAGAATCACTTAACCAACTGAAAGGGCGCCCATTGACGCTAACAATTTCCACAGCATTTTGTAAGATGCGAAGACGTTTCAACAACAATGGTTCTTTGGTTTTCTCATCAAATATTTTTTCCGCGTATAGAGTTGGATGAATACTTTTCAGATGGCTCGCTAGGTTGCTTGATTTTGTGCCGTTAATTGGTTTTGATTTTTCATCGCAGAGAAGACACTTGCACAATAATCTGTCATCTTCGAACTTAGCTACTTTGAAATATTGAAGTGATTTTTCTGTTATTGTTGGCTTTTGTCGCTTTCTTTTTTTTGGAGAATCCCATATTTTTGAATTCGGAGTTTCACCGATTTTTGCGAATTTACGTTGCATTTTTAAAATGTTAACCGAAAAAAATATTATTTTTTATTCCTCCTTCAAATATTTCACTTATGATGGAAAGCTAATGAAATACTCTTTTAATGAAAGTAAAATTATTACACAATGATATTGTTTGCGTCATTGTAACAAAATCAAACTAGACCGACTGAGATGAGTGAGAAAATTTTACCGCTACATACACTTATACATTCAAACTGGCGGTTTATTACTAAAAAGCGCGGCAACGCTATTCATAGCACACATAAACTTGGCAAACACGTAAGAACAAAACAAAAGCAAGAAGATGGAATGATGCGCACAAGAAAAAAACGTATTATATTGTTTTGTATCGAGTCAAGTCAAGTCGACCAGTGCACCCTTTCGACAAGTGGTACGACAAAATAGCTTCACTTTGAGAAAAGTTAACTCGGTTAAAGCACGCAAATATCAAAATGTACGTGGTTGTATATTTGGTAGATGCCAAAAAGCACATTGTGGTGCCCCAAAAATTTATTTTTGGGCTAAACCAGCAAAATTTGAATAATTACGGTAAAAATAAGAGGAAGTTTCTTATTTTTTGGTCAAAAGAAATAAGTGAAAAAGGTTCAATTGGAAACTCAAATATTAAACCGAATTTTGGTTTGAACATCAGCTCACGACATCCACCAGCTCAAAACCAAACATGTTACATCGGCCAATTGAAATATTTTTTTGGTAAGTGAAATTAATTTTTGTGACTAATGGTTTTTATTTTCAGTGCTTATATAATACTGAATCAATTTAAGAATCAAAAATCAAATACAGAACAATAAATTTAATCAAATGGTCTTTTTTCGTAGCGTGTTCGATTGATGCAAAGAATTATGCCGAAAAATTTCGAGCCTTGCCACCGGTTGTGTACAACCCAGCTGGCTTAAATGATCCAGAGACACCAATTGTAACACCGGTAATTTCCGAGCACATTGAAGATGATCCAGTGACTGAATCGATCGATGAAAATGAAACAAATGCTCTCATTGATGAAGGTAGTTCGAATATCAATACGGATTTCGTCGAAGAAGAAATAATCGCTGAAACTAGCCACGATAATAATGAAAATGAAAGTGATTTTCATGATGAGAAAGATCCATTGGGAACAGTTGTGTTAAACGAAGCTGAACTCTCAGTTTTTAATAACATTTTTAATGAAAATGAAGATTCTGTTCAATTTATCGAGGAAACACAACAATTAACACACGATGAACAACAGTTGATGAATAAGACAGTGACTACTAGTCCCGGTGGGACCAAAAAAATCAAAGAGACAATTGACTGCGATTGCGAACTTGTATATGATTTTGTAGGTGAAGTTTTTAAGCCGCAAGAATTGGGGTTTCAAGTGAAAATAAATGATCCTCTTTCTGGAAATATTCCGTTCAAGGAGAACGTAAGTTTGATAATTTTTTTGTGTAATTTTAATTTTAATTTTGTGTAAATACAAAATGACAATTTTGGCTAATATGTGACTGCTTATATTGATATTTATTGCGTTCAAGGTAAAGAAAGATCGTGGTTACATCATTTCGAGCAATGGTGTTCCTCAAAGCATATCAATTGCTGCTGTTGTGGTCGAACGATTGATTGGCTTGAATCAATCAGGTCGCCGTGAGAATGCAAAAAAAGACAAAACATTCGTGAAAGCATTACTCATTGCAGTGTGCTCTTTGAAATCAATTCAAAATTTGCCACCGAATCAAAAGCCATCCAAATCATTGATTAATTTTATCAAAGGTATAGAACATTTTCATGGAATCTTCATTATTATCTTTAACTTCAATCAATTTTTAATAATTGCGGATCTATTTATCCATCGCATTGAAGAAGACTCTAGTGCAGCGCGCTATTTAACGTTCACTGACCTTATAAAACAATCGTGCGATGAAATCAAAGAAAACAACTTCAAGTGATTTGAATGTTTAATTTCGTTCAACGGAAAAATGCACAAAATTAAATCTCAAAATACTGTGAAACAACAAATATTCAATGATATTTAAATAAAATATAAAACCAACACCAAATATGAATCCTGCTGCTTTTTAATAAATAAAACTGAAATTACCAAACAAAAAAAAATGTCTTTGAAATCTTAACGAATCATAATCATCATCTTTCAATCGGCATGTATATTTTTTCTCCATACAACACGAGAGCAGGAATATGCTCACCATCTCAGCGTGCGTATGGTTGAAAAAACAAGCAACGACACTCTCGACTCTTTATTGTTTCATTTTTTTTGGCACAGTTCGCTTCTCCTTCGTGTGTGCGCCGATGCACACAAGCACTCTCGCATGGGTACAAGACGCAAACCAGAAACGCGTTCGACTTTATTGTGTCTCTTTTAAGCCCAGTTCGTGTCTCCTTCGTGTATGCGCCAATGCACACAACCACTCTCGCATGAATACAAAGCAGAATCGCGTTTGACTCTTTTACTTTTCTCCTTCGTGTGTGCATCGATACTCATCAGAACATTGACGTGCATACGAAAGAGAAACCAGCTGTTTTAAAAAGAGAAACGAAAAAAGTCGAGCGTATTACTGGCTAATACTGGCACACTCGTATTGAGTTCAACGCAGCGCAAAAAATCTGGATATTTGCGTTCATCTAATGCAAAATATCTATATGAATCAAGTGTCTGATATAAACTTATAAGTGGTGCCACCAAGAGTCATCTCCACCTAACTAAATATCTGACACATTTCAAAGCTGTCATTTCATCGTATATGCACCTTCAAGTTATACTTACTTTTGAAAACCTGTATGCATATTTTGCACTTTGGCTTTTTGCCTTTTTTTCATTTTTCTTATGTTTTTGTACAATAATAACAGTATAATTTATTTCGAAACAAAAAAAAGAAAAAATCGCTGGAATGAAATATATACAACACTATAATAAGAACACAATCCGACACTTTTTAATTCAGTTGGATAACAGCTATTGTCTACTTAAAGTCTCAGATTGTGTTTCGTTCTCAATGCGTAAGACATGTGGTGGCAGCACATTTAAGTGACAAATGTCAAGTTGACAAAAAGAGGGATTGATTACAGTTGTTGGTCATACGGTGTAGCCAGTGGATAACATTCAACCGTACACACACAACTAAACTATTGAAATGCCTGCATGAAAACACGGGACGACTATAATGTTTTGTGATCATGTTTGGAAATTGGAATTTTGACCCCGAAAATTGAAAATTTCGTAGGGGAGGTAAAGTAGTCCTCCTCAGAATGACTTGAAAATTTGAATGACTCATTTTTTTCATGAAAAAATAATATCCTGAAAGTTTCAATAGGAATCAATGTGAACTTGAGATAGCCAAATGTTTAAATATCTTATTCAACTTCCCTGTAGTATACTATTCAATTTCCCTGTAGGATATATAACCACTATGGTGAAATGCTATAAAGCCGATTACTATAGGGCATTTTAATAATAAATGGCAATGTATTTCGGTGTGTGCAGGTATAGAACCCAAAACCAGAAGAAGACAATTAACTCTTTTCATCACTTCAAATAAGAATTTTACATTAACCTTGATTCCAATTTGATTTGTCAATAGTTTTCTATTAAAAAATAAGATGAGATCATTAATTTTGAATTTCATGAATAAAATATGCATTTTGCTTGATTTTCAATAAATTTAAATATGTTATATTCTTTGAGTTTTCACTTTTTGTTTGGATCGTCCAATCTTGGACGACGGGGCGAACTCTAGTGTTCATAAATTTGAATACGAAGAATACTATGAATCCTGAATCCACCTGTCCACCCCCTAAATAGGTGATTGATTGGTATTTACTGGAATATTTAAATTGGTGCAAAAATTAGACTAAAAGGCATATTGGTGTTAACTTGAATATTTGGGGACAATCATTTCGCTGTGTTGTATACAACCCAGGTTGACTGTCAAATCTTTGATGAAAAAGAAGCAGTTTGTCATTTATGATCAAACGATTCTTTTTGTGGAGTTTATGTAAATAATAAATAGGTTTATATGTATTATTTCTACCAAGTAATGAACTTAAATTTAGCGTTTCTATAATTACGGCATTTTTCATAGAAATTGATGTGCAATTGCGAAATGAATTTATCAATTCTAATAAATCCACTACGATTATAAATTTCGTCTATCTTCACGTGCTTGAAAGAACCCACATCCCTTTTGATGTTAGCCGTGCTCCTAAGGCAAGAACGTTCAAACACGCGAAGCAGTTCCATCTGGTGGGAACTGACGAGGGGAGGAACACCACACGGGTGCTGTTGATTTGGCAGGTTTTCCGGTCGATTTAGTTTGTTTTTTGTAAAAATAACATTTCAATTGGTTGTTGGCCGTGTGATCGGAGTGTTTGGCAATGCCAGCGGGAAAACAGTTGATACATCCCAATGGCAGATTTTGGTTTTGTTTACGTGGACAATGGCCCGGTTCGTGCGCAGTGATGCATTGTACACATCTGAATTGGAAGTTACACTGTCCAGCCGTATGATTATATCGTTAACAGCGATGACATTGGATGATTGTAGATCTTTTCATTTTTTCAATGTTAACGTGAAAGGAACCGATGCGTTTGATTCGGCAAATCTGAGAATCATCGACCTCAGGGTCGACAATGATAGAAAATAAGACAGAGGCGGAATCAGGATTGCGTTTCATGTTTCCTGTGATGTATCGTTTGATTTGAATGTTTCCATCAATTCCATGTATGGAAAGTGTGTTGCGAATGTCATCGATGAACGTGTCATCATTACCATGACAAAGTCCGCGAACAATATAGCCACGTTTGCGACTTGATTTGTTATTGAACGAATTGAATTCAATCTTATTGACACATAGATATTGAGCAATTTTTCATTTGATTTCATCATTATCAGGATAAATTCGTGCCGGATAATTTGGATTTAATTGTCGCCATACGAAACCGGTGGTAAATGTATCGGTGAGATTTTTCCGGATAGCCAGTGTGTCAATACGGTTATAATGACGTAGCTGAATTGGTGTGATTTTAACACGTGCTGAATTAAGGTTATGTTTCACCATGTTGGCCTAAGAATCCAAATTTTTGTTGCCAGATTCTGAATTATTATTATCTCTCACCTCGTTCATGGTATGATCCACATTTTCATCATCATCGGGACTATTATTATTGACCGCGTTTATTTTTGGCAATTTTGCAGCGTTGATATTGAAATTTGAATCAACGTTTGAGCCACGTTTAATAAATTTTTTAACATTGAGGTTATGATTTGATGACGCCGTGTTTGACGATGACATGATATTTTGCGTTTTGGCAATATTGTCCAATTTCAATAAAACTTCACCATTTTGTTGAAGCAAAGTAGTGTTTTGATTTTGAAGCTCCAATAATTGGAGTGTTTGTTTTTCAATTTGACTTTTTAAATGAGCATTTTCGGCTCTAAGTTTGATTAATTCACTCTCCTCCATTTTTGATGCTGAACGTGCAAGCACGTCCGTACACTACGAAATGTCAAACAAGACTGGAACACTTCTACCTACTGCAATGGTACGTATTTATATTAATGGATATTATTTTGGACCAGTTAGAGCTTTAATCGATACTGGATCTGAGACGAACGCTATCAGTCACGTGCTCTTTAGGAGCATGAAACTTCCATCTATGCCTGCACCACGTTTGATAGTGGGTATTGACGGTGTTCCTATTCAAGTTCGGCGAAAAATGGTAATCGCTAAGATATTTGAGTCGGCTGTTTCCAGATTAATAGACGGAACTGTTCTATTAGATACTACGTTTGGAGCGATTATCTTTGGAACAGAATTGGATAAAAAGGTCAATGAATCTGTTCAGGCTCATACGATCATTGAATTTGACAGGGGGCAACAATTGAATCGGATTTTGGAACGATTTTGGAGGGAAGAGCAAGTGCCGATGTACTCAAAGCTCACGGACATAGAACAATACGTTCAAGATCACTTCGTTAGAACATATCGTCGTGATCGAAAGGGAAGACTGATTGTCACGATACCATTGAAATCTGGAATAAAGAATATTGGAAGCTCTTGTGAAATTACACTGCGAAGATTTATGTACTTAGAGAGAAGATTTGATAAGGATTTAGATTTCAAACAGAAGTATGTCACGCAAATGCGTGAATCAATACAGCTTGGTCATGTTAAGCTAGCGAGTAAAAGACCGCTCTTAGGAGAGCTTGTCTATTATGTGCCGCATCATGTGATTGAAAAAAAGGATCGCATAGTTCATGATGCGAGCTGCAAAACGGATAAAGGAATTTCGCTGAACGACATTCAGTTGCTCGGACCAGTTTTACAAAGGAATTTAGAGGATATTATTATGCGCTTTCGTAGACATACCAGGTACTTGCATATGAAACCGCGGTTGACATCTAGCGGTCAATAGCTGGTACTGTATGATCTGTCAAACCATGTTGTTCATGCTTATTAGTAAATATGACATCTGTCAACAATACGCCATATACAATATTTCAAGTTTCATACAACAATGTGTTTTTTTCGCTCTTGAAAAATGTCGGATTTTGTGCCTGAAAATAGTGAAATGCGGACAGCACTGCTTTTCTGCTTTCGTTTAAAGAAAACTGCTGCCGAATCTCATCGAATGCTTCTAGAAGCTTACGACGACCATGCTTTAAGTGAAACACAGTGTAGAGAGTGGTTCAGACGATTTAAAAATGGCAATTTTGACCTGAGAAATGAAGAACGTGGTAGACCGCCGAGGAAGTTTGAAGACACTGCATTGCAGGCATTGCTGGATGAGGACGATGCTCAGACGCAACCATAACTCGCAGAACAATTAAATGTGGACTCAGCAACTATTTCCAGACGTTTGAAAGCAATGGGAAATATCCAGAAGGTCGGAAAATGGGTGCCACATGAACTGAATGAAAGGCAGCAGGAAAACCGAAAAACCACTTGTGAATTGGTGCTCGCAAGTGCTCGCAAGTGCTCGCAAGTGCTCGCAAGGTAAAAAAGGGAGTCGTTTCTGCATCGGATTGTGACTGGCGATGAAAAATAGATATATTTCGAGAATCCTAAGCGCAAGAGATTATGGGTAACACCAGGCGAACCAGCGACATCGACCACAAGGCCAAATCGGTTCGGACGGAAGACAATGCTGTGTGTTTGGTGGGATCAGAAGGGTGTCATCTATTATGAGCTGTTAAAACCTGGTGAAACGGTTAATACTGATCGCTACCGACAGCAAATGAACGATTTGAACCGCGCATTGCTTCAAAATCGGCCGGAATATCAAAAAAGGCAACACAAAGTGATTCTCTTGCACGACAATGCTCCATCACACACTGCAAGACTGGTCAAGGAAACGATTGAGGCGCTTAGTTGGGAATTGCTACCGCATGCGGCCTACTTACCAGACTTGGCACCGTCAGATTACTACTTGTTCGCTTCGATGGGTCACGCACTGTCGGAGCAGCGCTTCACTTCTTACGAAAATGTGAGAAAATGGCTCGATGACTGGTTTGCGTCAAAAGACGAACAGTTTTATTGGCGCGGTATTCATAAATTGTCCGAAAGATGGCAAAAATGTGCGGATTCGAATGGACAATACTTTGAATAAAATATGTTTTGCCATCATACTAAAATAAACGTGTTTTTTTAGCAAAAATACAGCGGTTTCATGTGCAAGTACCTGGTAAGGTTGCATTTTCTGCGGACATCAAGAAGATGTTTAATCAGGTACGAGTCGCAAAAAAGCACTGGGATTTACAAAGGATCTTTTGGAGGGAGGATAAATCTCAACCGTTACGTGAATACTGGCTTACAGTCGTGACTTTTGGACAAACAAGTTCAGCCTACCTAGCAGTGCGTGCAGTCATTCAAGTCGCTGACGACGCCAAAGATAGATACCCTAAAGCATCAAGAGCAATTAAGGATGACTTTTATATGGATGATGGAGTCACCGGAGGCGGTACGGTGAAAGAAGCTAATGCTCTCGCACAGAATATCAATGCAGTTCTAAAATCAGGTGGTTTTGAACTTAGAAAATGGAAATCGAACTCTAAGGCACTGATCAATGCAATGGACCCAATTCCCGAAAGAGAAACAACTATGTTGTTTTCTGAGGAGGAAAGAACAACCATTTTGGGACTGAAATGGTTGATCGATAACGATAAGTTCACCTTCGAAGTTAAGACACCGGAAATATCAGGAGATATCACCAAACGAAAGATTGTTAGTTGCGTTGCGCAGCTATACGATTCTAATGGATTTATTTCACCTGTCACGATCATTGGAAAAATTATTATTCAGGATTTATGGAAATCTAAGGTAGACTGGGATGAAAAACCATCTCAGACGATTATTCGGAAATGGGATGAATATTGGAGTCAAATAAAGGAATTGGAGAAATTCACTTTTGAAAGGTGGATTGGAACAATGGTTGATTCAGCCATACAGATTCATGGCTTTGCAGATGCATCAACTGTAGGATACGTAGCGGCTATCTATATTAGAGTATTACAGCCGAATAGGAAAATATCTAGCAACCTACTGACTTCAAAGACTCGAGTTGCTCCATTGAAAACAGTTTCAGTTCCAAGACTGGAGCTTGCTGCAGCTGAGCTCTTGGCTAGATTGCTATTGGTAATTAAGGACTCTATGGAATGGCCTTCTGCTGAGTATTATTTATGGACTGACTCTCTAGTCACGCTCCATTGGATTCAAAAATCACCATCGACATTGAAGACTTATGTCGCTAATCGTGTGGCATCGATTCAAACGCATACAGACCTAAAGTATTGGCGTCACGTCAATACTAAAGAGAATCCAGACGATCTACTGAGCAGAGGTGTAATGCCAAATCATTTGGTGGATAATAAACAATGGATGCATGGACCGGAATGACTTACTGTGCCACAAACGGAGTGGCCATTAAGCAAGTTTCAACCAGTCGAAGTCCAGTTGGAAATGAAAGTATCCACTTTGTCTGTTTTCAGGGGATCTCTGCAGATTGGATTGGCTGACAAGTCGGAGAGTGTATCTTTAATGGATTATGCTCGGAGTTTGGAAAAAGCAGTTAACATACTGAGTTATGTTAGTCGCTTTATCAAAGGATACTTGGACAAATCTCACAGGCGTACAAGGGCTAAGAGAGGCTCACAGATCTTTCCACCTACACAGGAAGAAAAAGCCCAAGCTATGGAGTATCTGCTGCGCAAATCGCAACAGGAACATTTTAATAAAGAACTCACGGAGTTAAAAATACGGAAGATTTTGCCAGAAAAGAGTAAATTACATCCTCTGAAGCCGATTTTATATCGTCGAGGTTTGCTACGTGTTGGTGGCAGGCTTTCGCATTCGGATTTGGATTATGAAATGAAGCACTCTGTTATTGTGCCTACAAGCTCACGTCTGGGTTGGCTCATTATGGATCATGCGCATCGAGTTACGCGTCATGGAAATATTCAAGTAATGATGCAAGTCATTCGCCAGAAATATTGGATTCCAAAATTAAGAAATGCACTCAGGAATTTTGTTCACAAGTGTGTCATTTGTGCTCGATACAATGCCAGTATGGAGGATCAGATCATGGGCGATTTGCCAGCTGACAGGACGCAAATAGGAAAGCCGTTCTTAGTCACTGGCGTGGATTTTGCTGGACCATTCGAAGTCAAGGCTATTAACAAAGCTGGCGACCAAGTTGCCAGAACTAAAACATGGGTTGCTGTTTTTGTTTGTTTCAAGACAAGAGCGATCCATTTAGATTTGGTCACGGATTTATCAACAATCTCATTTATCATGTGCTTTGAGCGATTCATCAGCAAACGAGGTCGCTGTTTGAGGATGTATAGTGACAATGGAACAACTTACGTTGGCACTAAAACGGAATTGGAAAAGGCATTAGCTAAAGGGATTAATAAGGATTCTTTGGATCATATGAATCGAAAGGGAACGGATTGGAAATTCATGGTGCCGGCTGCTCCCCATCAAGGAGGCATATATGAAGCGGCTGTCAAATCGATGAAGTATCATCTAAAGCGAATTGTTGGTACCAAATCGTTGCCTCTTGAACCTTTTACGACACTTCTTCATCAAATTGAAGCGATTCTTAATTCACGACCGCTTAATCCGATCAGTGATGACCCTATGCAGGCGCTCACGCCAGGTCATTTTTTAGTTGGAGAGCCTTTGGTTTTGCCGTTGCCATTCGATATTGACACTCGCTCACAATCAACAGGAGTTAAGCTGTGGCGCGACAGACAGACCATACTCAATCATTTTTGGAATCGATGGAGAGATGAATACATGGGGAGAGTCACATTAGCTAATTTGTTAAAATCCATGTAAAAAACTAGCACACTAGAGAAAACTAGCAAAAATTAGCAAAAAATTATGCACACTATGACGATGCACTGATTGACTCATTTTAAAACAATTTCGTTACTGAATATTTGTATAAGTGATTACAGAAAGAATAATTGAATTTTTTTTCTAATATAAACCAGAAAATAATAATAAAATACACATTTTTTGAATCCATTAAACGTAAATTAAAATATTTTGTTACGGTATGAATATGATAAACGAAATTACACTTGACTGCCTTATCGACTTTCGTACGACCGCTACGTACGTAATGACGTATCAAATGTATCGGTTGACACTCAAACAAAAAAAAATACGGAACAGATTGTCAAACTAACACAGTCTACTTGGCGCAGCATTCGAATAACATCAATGCAAACAGTGACGGCAGTGGAATAAGGTGCAATATTTATTACCTGTGGATTATTTATTTAATTCGTTCCCAATTCAAATTTTGAAACAAATCAAAGTGTTACAAGAAATAATGGTAAAAATTCATCACTTCCCAACAAAAGAAACAACTTTAATTCGGAAAACTCATGGATACAACGATCATTTCCATTTCAGCCAAAGTGGAAGCATGCAGCCTGTTGGGATAAATTGGAGAAATTTAACGCCGAAAAATTTCCTGAATGTGTGAAATTTTTACTGGAACGTGTCGCCTACGATCGACTAAATAGTCTAAAAGCGATTGATTCAACAAAAATCGACGACATTGAGGCATATCTCGAGAAACATCGTTCATCGTGGGTCAATGAACTGAACTGCTGTCGAAGTCAAGAATACACTCAATAAACAACATTCCATTTCTTACCAGGCCATAAAACTATTATTCTGGGCATTCCAGTGCAAATTAAAGAGATGAATCAAATGATCGGTGGACCTAAGGCATCATCAAAGAAAAAAGACTGGACGGACGATGAATTTGTATCAAAATTGATTCACAATCTGAAAGAGTACATGAAAAGCAATGGTTTCAATTTGGCCGCTGAGGTTTTGAGCACCCAGAATATTCAAGACATCAGACGTGGAACTGTGGATGATAAATTTGTGTTAAAATGTCGATTTATTTGCCCGTTCTGCCCCAAAACATTTCTAGTGGCATTCAAAAAGTATTGGGAGTCGAGTAATATTACAAAACACCTGAAAAGCCACATTTCTGAAGAGAATGTCGAATGTGTTTGAATATCATTGATAGAAAAATGTGCAATACTCTGTTTATTTATATTAATGCTCAAAAAGTGTCTTGATTAATGTTTGAAAAAACCATGTTATATGAGTTCTAACTCAATAAATGTTTTCACTTGACTGATATTTATTAATAAAACGTAATATATAAAAATTGAGAATGTGTAATTTTTCAACTGTTTTTCTACTTTTCAACATAAGGAAGGAACTTGATTCGCGTAACACAAAAAATGAATTTATGTTGGTATTGAAATCACGGTAGAAAACCGATTGAACTTTCTAAAGTACTCTTTTTTCTCAAAATATTAAGTCAAAAACTGATTCTCAAACATTTAACGGTTTTTATTTGAACTGATATATATATATATATATATATACTTATGTGTAATGGTAATGTGTATAAAAGGAACATCTATCTGAGAATTAATTGGTGCTCTAAATTGACTTTTTCTAAGAGATCATATGAAAATTGATCGTATTTCTTTTGCTTGATTTGCATGTCAACGAAAATCGCTTTCTTTGGATTGTTTTTTGTTGTGTTTGACATTTCCTTGTTTTAATATCAGTATTAATTGCCGTCATTCAAACACTTGAATGAACATACAACTTGACCGCCGTAATAATCTACTGAAATGTCTTCTCGGAACGACTTATTGCAAACACAGCAAACTACAACACCTAAATTGTATCGTTTCACCGGTTTCGGAATTCTTTTTGGCCGAACTTGACGATTATCAACCTGGGTGGCATTTCTGGGTGGTTTCACATTCGGTCGTGGGATGCGCAAATTACGGTCATAAAAACTCTTGCGACGACCTAACATCAAGGAAAATGGAAAAAAGTCATTTGATGAATGTTTTGATTAATCAACACAAATATTACTTGGTTTTGGAACAGTTGAAATGCTGACACCAGCAATTTGTTGTTCAACAGATGAACTTGCGACGTCAATAGAGCGAGAAAAATTGCTTCTTGCATTGTCATCAGGATTTTGTATGCCTTGAGAATCAACAAAAAAGAAGAAACACTAAAAGTAGGAAAACAATTTTAGTGGAAATAAATTTATTTATACCTGAACCGTAAGTTGCATGTGCCAATGAATCAATGCTTTTTCCGTTTTTGCATTTTCGGCCTCTTTTCCAACTTTTGCTGTAGACCTATTTTGTGCCATATTTTCAGCATCGTTTCCAGCGATGACATTACTCCGATCATTTGATGTCACACTGTGATGACGAACAGTAAATACGACGCGTGCGTTTTGATCGAATGAGATGGTTTTACGACGCTTGTCAACTGATATTTAAAAAAATGTAAAAATTTGTTATTACAATGTTATTACAATGAATTTTGTTTTTATATACAGCTTACCTTTTTTTGCCTTAGTTGAACTGCTAACACTAGCAATTTGTTTTTCATCCGATGCGCGTTCGTCATCATTGGAGTGAGAGCCAATTTCATTTCTATTTGGAATGTCATTCAACATATCAACTAAAAAAATAGAAAAATTAGCTGTTCAATAGGTGTCTTTTGTATTTTATATTTTTGTATATATTTATGTTTACCAGAATTTTGATCATTTGTGGCTACATTTTCTTTGTCCACATCAGCCATATCCTCCCCACCAGTTGCTTCTTCAGACAAACTTTTACCATTCGATTCCATGTCATTCTCGTAATCAGTTTGTGGATCACCTTCTTCATTCATTCCGATGTTTCCGTCTGTTACGGTTTCATTGTTTGGATCGTTTTGTACGTTTTCATTGTTCGTGCCATTCGATGAACTTGGTACATCTTCTGCTTGAAGATGTAAGGGGCCAACGTGTCGCATCATAAGTCGACTTTTGCAAAATGGACAGCTTGACGTCCTTGAAACAAAAAATTCAAAAAAATTTCATTAACCAACGAATTAAATGTAAATTCATTAGTTTATTGATAAAGATTTTAAGACGAATTTCTATTTATCCGATGTTTAATATATGCACTTACTTGTGTTTCACTGTGTTTTCCAAACAGTCCAAATGAAATACGTGCCCGCACGTTGTAACTTTTAACTTTCGATGATTTGAATCAAACAATCTGTGTTGGCAAAATGCACAATTCATTTTTCGGCATAACTTTAGGTGATTTCGAAAAATAAAAAATGATTTGCTGATTGAATATTAAAGTTATTTCGAAGACGATTGTTCCCAACAATTATTTTCACTTTAACAGTTCACGCAGTAATAGCTTAAAGTTCTATGATGCCAATTTTGGCGGTATCCAAACTATGAAGTGTCAAATACATACACAATCTCAAACTAATCTAGCGCTACAAGCAAAGACACACAAACACATGGCAAGAGAGAGAGATGTCAATGTAATAAGCTGTCAATTGTTAATAGTGTATATAAAATCTGTTGGAACGTCCGATGTTCGTTGCACTTGTGTATTTTGTGTATTTCAATATGCTTTTGCTTGTAAATATGCTTTATGTTTATACAAGTTGGCTACAAAAAATACATAGAAAACTACGAAATTATATTAAATTTTATTTTTAGAATGTTAAAACTATAAGAAATGGAAGAGATTCAAATCGAACATTACCGTAGTATTTTTAAATGTTTAGGTGTTTTGAATGTTCAACAATCAATCTATTGATTAAAACATTTTTTCATATTCCAAAAACAAAAGATTTTTCTTAAACTTAAGATTTATTTTAATATCAACGAAAATGGATTAATTGTTACACATATTTATGTTTACTCCCATTTTTCGTTATGAACTTGGACTCTTCGCAACCGATCATTGCTGATTCTTTCAGACGGCTCTGTCTACATCCAAACCAGCGTAGATTTGGGTATTTTTCTTTTGATGCCGTTTTCGTCACGAACAATGACGAAGCGTGAGTTTTCATCCACCTCCATTCCGTCTATGTCCATCTCATCTATATCCATTTCCACGTCAGCTCCATCATTAACGTTTTCAGTGTATTCTTCCAAGTCCTCTTCTTCATCAATAAACTTCATGTTGGATTTAATTTCGAATTCGTCAATGTTTTCAATACTATTCATGCCTAATTTTGAAGCGTTTTGAATGGCTTCACCTTTAGCCTTGGCAATTGCAAAATCAATATCCTCATCTGAAGACAACTCGAAAATTTTGGCTTTACCTGTTCGTTTATTGGGGAATCGTACATTTTCATTTGCCAATTTTACATATGCAATGTCATTTTGTGTCTCCACTCTACGAATCATGTGCATCAATTCATAGAGGCAAAAGTTAATTTTTGTGTATTGTGTGGTTCCCATTGAACGAAACAACCGGAATATGTTTTCACATCCCTGGCTGTCAAAAATACCAGGGAGAAAATGCTGTGGTTGGTTTTCATCATGAAATTTTTTGATAAGCCTAATCAAACTCCGTGCATTTATCTCCAAACACATGTATGCATTCGAAGTGAGGAAATTTTCCATCAACGTGTATCGCGGTGAAGACTTGATCCAATTACGCCATATGCGAAAAAAAAACAAACAATGCCATATTTTGCTTATTCTTTCGATCGGATTCAAATCGATGTTTAAGAAGCTGTCTGTTGCATCGCGGGAAATTTTTAAATATTGAATGGTGGCATCACTCTGTTTAATGTATTTTGACAACGCTTCAAGCACTCGATCACTTGTGATTTTTTCGAATGAATCATAATTCATCCTATCAATCGGACAAACATCCATTTGTGACAATCCATGAACACTTTTCTGAATGTCTTTTACAAGAGATTGTAAGTGCTTTATCGAAACTTCGAATTTTCCCATTGGTAAATGAATAAAATCTTTAAGCATTCGGTTTCGTGTTTTGTTTCCGAAGTGAACATGATCTTGTGTAACAATAAGATTTCTCCCTACATCACACATTTTTCCACACATTGCAGCTAGCAATTTGGGGTCGCCGTCACCAGATGCACCAACCACCTCGATTCCATATCTGAAATGATATATATTTCGTATTTAATTGGATGCCAAATATTGATAAAATTTAGAATTTCCCACTTTTCCAGCTCCTCTATCGTGTAGTCCCATCGACGAAGCACATCCTGTGCAGTAAACGAGCCAACACCTGTCCCGAACATTTGTAGAATGAAAGGTGGAAATCGTTCGTCTAAAACTTGCGCGATGACTATGTAAGCAAATTTTGATTGTGGCAAATTAATGAATTGGCTGATTGTTTCGGCATCTTTCGCAATGAAACTATAAGAAAATCGATTTAACGTAAACAAATTATTTGAGAAATTATTTTTATACACCAACCTGAATGGAATCGGGCACCCTCTGTTATTAGTAGGCAACAAAATTCCCACCAGTTGATTTGTTTTGGGATCGTATTTTATCTTTGACACAATTGCCGTCGCATCTTCAGATATCCATACTTTTTTGACAGCTTTCAGCTGTTCCAAATATTCTGATAATTCTTGACTTCGTAGATTACCTTCAACAATTGTGGACTTGTTATTTTCAATGCATCGCACTAAAAACAATTACAAAACAAAAATCATCAGTAATAAAAATATATTGAAAGAAGAAAGTAATTTATCATTTTTAAACTTACAAATAGTGCTTATTGAAGGCAACCCGAGATTACTTCTCAAAAATTCATAGCACGAACGCCCTGCCATCAGGAATACATATGTTGAGAAGTAGCGAATCAAATTGCTGTAGACTGTGTGATGCTTATCACTTTTCGCATTTTGTTGACAAGATTGTACCATTGCTTCTAGCACAAATGGAAGCGTTGAATTTTCATTGAAATTTTCTTTTCGCAAAATACTGGGCATTGAAAGTAAAAAATCCTTATGGCCAGGCAAGAGTTTGAATACACTTTGTGCTTTGTAAACATTGGAATGGCAACAATCAAGCAGTTGAACTTCTTCTACACAAATATTCATGTGTCGTTCAATGTCATGAATACTTTCGAGCGAAATGTTTTTTAAACTTGAAAGTGTATCATAGGCACACAACGATAGAAACGTTTTTATACATTTTGGGACAGTTTCGCCTATTATTTCTTCTAATTTTATCCAATCCATGATGAATTTTCATAAACGTAAACACTGAATTGTTATTGAATTTGATATGTCAAAGTAGCGAGTTGAAACTTAAAACGTCAAAATATGACATTACGTAAAGTCGGTAAAGAGGTGTTATGTATTTGAATACGAAAATACGAAAAATTAGTAAATTAGCATTTTTATTGAGAAAAACTAGCAAAATTAGGTAATATGAGTAATAAATCAGTAGATTAGCAATAAATTAAAAAAATTATCAATGGTGACTCTCCCCATGGATGAATATCTCACTACTTTGCAAGAACGCAAGAAATGGAGACGGGAAAAGGAAAACATCAAGATGGGCCAGCTGGTGATTATCAATTTTGAGAATTTCCCGCCAGCTCAATGGTCCATTGGAAGGATTTCGGAGCTCATTTATGGAAGAGATGGAAAGGTTCGTTCTGTTGTGGTACAGACACGAATCGCCTTACGCGCCCGGTTCAAAAAATTTGCATTTTGCCCGTGGATTCTGGAGCTTCAGAATAGGTTAAGGATTAGGAATTAGATATAGAATATACGGCTAGGAAAACCTATGGTTTTCGGTGGCAATGTTCCGAACGATGTGTTCGAAGCAAGCGCGACAAACTTAGGTTGATGGTATTGTGCGTTGTCGCTGAGTGATCAGTGTTATTTTGGATTTGGAGTGGAACGGATCAATAAAGAGTCAGGTTTTTTTCTAAAGCATATTTTTCCTGACTATAAACAAGTCTTTGTGTTTTATTTCTACTCCGTAAGTTTAACACAGAACACAATCTAAAAATTGACTGGGAAAGTATGAAAGCTCAACAAAAACAAAATACCATAATTAATGATTCATCATCATTAAAAGCCGATATTGAAAATGCATTATTAAATTTTATCATCAAAGATCGTTTGCCATTATCAAAGGTTGAGAGTGAGCATTTAAACAAATTAATTCACGGTAATATTTGTATCAATATAACTCGCATATTTTACATTTATTGGTGTATTAAATATGGAAAAAATATATGGAAAAAAAAGGAGGAAGTCAGTCAAATTTAAATTCCAAGCCGTTCATGTCAAGGAAAATGGCGCGAAAACGTATTCATGTAAGTGCCAACGTTATCGTTTAATCAGTGTCACCGCGCGAACGCAATAATCTTTTGACCGTGCATTATATTGTAGTAGTTTGTGTTTAATTTTTTGGTGACGCTACTGATCTATGCGTGTTCATTTATCCCTATCGGAAAAATCTTTGTTGACAGTATGTATGTATACAATACATTATTTACGCCTTTGTTCAATTGATTTGCTTAGTAGTGAAAATGACAAAAATAAAAAAAAATCTGTGTAAAAAGCTAGGGGCTCCGAAGTTACACGAATGCTACCTTTTTTTGATATTATTACACGTATATTGTACCTAGTAATTTATAATGTACATATAAACGAATATTTCCGTATATATTGCCTCTATGACAATTATTCATATATGCTCCTGTCATGTCTGGGACTGTAATACCGACTCGATTTAAATTCAAATTAAACACAAATGAGTTATTGTGTATATGTCAAGGAGACTAAATTATTTGCTTAATGTATTTCAATTTCGATAGACATGGTGAGAAATTCTATATTATTTTACTTTAATACGTCATATTTAAAACATTGTTTTTATTTTAAATATCTATTGCAGTCTACAAAAAAAGTTTTTCAATTAGTAGAAAAAGCAATTGGTGACAAATTTCCCGAACCTCTTTTTATTCTCACTGAAACTAGTTTTGATTCGAAATGTGCATTTTTAGCAATAACACCAGAAAGTATTTTACATATTGAAGAGTATTTCAATGCAAACATCGATTCACTTCGGCATGGGTTGATTGGAACGAGATATGAAAGCATGAAAGAATTCAAAATATTACCAGGACATCGCGCACTCATTGAAAGTATACCTGAAAAATTGAATAAGGTACCAATAGAATTTCAAAATCAATCAAGTTTTTCGTCTATACTTCAATTGCTGATCGAAACAGCTGAAAAGAATGCTGGGAAAAATGCCACAGGCAATAGATTTGATAAGGTTATTCGTGATTTTTCAACATGTATATTCTTAATGTGTGGAAAGTCGTGTTATGAAACACTCCATGCAAATTTACCGATCCCGCACTCAGGCACAATCAGTAAGCAAATACATGTGTCTCTTTTTTCAAAATTAAATTTATGAAATTTTTTTTTGTTTAGCGAGCTACATCGAACAAAATAAATGCAGAATATTCGAAGGACAATTACGGTGTGCGGAGCTATCTAATTATCTCGAAAAACTGAATTTAACGAAAGTGATATGGCTGTGTGAAGATGCGACTGGAATAGATACAAAAATTGAATATGATTCAGTAAATGATCAACTAGTGGGTCTCGTTCTACCTATCAACTCAGCCACAGGAATGCCGATTCCTTTCAGTTTTCCAGCTCGCTCCGTTGAAGAAATACAAAAATATATTAAAAAAAAGACATCAACCCATGTTTACATGGTCTTAGCTCAGCCGATAAAACCCAACGTGCCACCGTTTGTATTGCAAATTTACGGAACTGATAATACGTTCACAAGTGTAGAAGTTTTGAAGCGATGGAAACACACCATCCAAGAATTGAAAAAGTAAATAATTCTGTCTAATTTTTAAAAATTTTTAAAAATTCATTCGATTTGATTCTTTGGTCTCATAGGCATGGAATAACAGTTTGTGGGCATTCAACTGATGGTGATGAAAGGTGTCTGAGTGTTATGCTGCATAACACCGAGTTAAATACGATTTCTAATAATATTCAGTTGTCATTGGAAAACTCAACAGGAACAAAAGAAAAAGTTTTTTTCCTTCAAGATATTGTGCATCTTTTAACAAAACTTAGAAACAGACTGTTGAAAGCCTCTATACACTTGCCATTTGGTGACAGATTGATTACTGTATCTCATCTAAAAATACTGATTGATTCGGTTCCAAAAATGATTCACGGTCTAGTTATGAAAGATATTTGCCCAGATGACAGACAAAATTACAAATCTTTCGAAAAAGTAATGCAACAAAGGGTTTCACTGGAACTCGCTAGGCACATAACTGGAAGTGAAGCAACAATAATGTTCATTCAATTGTGTAGTGATATAAAATCAAGTTTATATGATGACGACTTAAATCCCATTGATCGTATTTATCGAATTTGGTATCCACTATTCGTGTTTCGAGCATGGCGAAAATGGCTTCAATCATCTCCAGAATTCAAATTAGATGAGAATTTTATCAGCCGAAACGCATACTGTTGCACTGAACTTAATGCAACGAACTTAGTATTGTTAACAAAATATTTTCGAGAGCAAAAAATGGAGGAGCTGTATATACCAACTTTATTCAACAGTCAGCCCAATGAGGAGACTTTTCGGCAGTTCAGATCAATGGGAACAATGAATTTCACAAGGATTAATTTTACATCGCTCGATTTATTTCATCTCATCGGTCGAGTCGAATTGCAAAATAATATTGTCCATATCGATTTGGCCAATGCTGATATTTCTTTTCCACGGTGTAAAATAAATACTGCTAAATTAAATCAACATAAACTACCTACTGACAATGAAATTCAAACTGCAATCCTTTCTGCAAAATTTTCTGCGATTGATCGTGTTACCAGTTTTGGCATTAAAGTCTCTCCCAGTGAAATCGAAAAATGTGAACTTCGGCCAACAAATATTTTTGCAAAAAAATCGAAAAATGTAGGAAAAAATCATAATGACGTGGATACTGAAATAAATCAATCACAAGGCAATGATGATGAAACTTCGAAAAAAGATCGTTTTATAGAAGTTGTATTAGAAAATGGTTTGAAAAAAATCATTCGAAAGTCTACTTTGGTATGGAGTTTAACTGACTCTAAAAGACATAATAGCAATGATCGTCTGAAACGTGTACAAGAGACCAACCGATATGATGAGGTACCAAAACGACGCCGTCTCGAGTTTAAAAAACCTGTTTCATCAAATCAAAGTGAACCAATAATGTCTTTAGTTATAAAAGAAGAAATTCAAATTGGTGAATGGTGCATTTTAATATTTAACAAAAAAACCTTATCTGATAAAATGGAAGAGGTATTGGTTCTGGGAAACGTTATGTCTTTCAAATACATACAAGGAAATACTTCTAAAGAAAAACAGTATTCTTGGGACTTCGCACCAGTTTCACCGCAAGAAAAGAGCCGAAAGCGGGGAATAGAGATTCTTGCATTCTGGTATGAAATGACCAAAGATTTAAGATTCGTTCCCATCAATAGTTTTTACATAAATATAAATAAGTATATCAGCACTTTATATTGCTCCACAATTGCATATGTTGAAGATGAATGCTTGTCCATAACAGATGATCAAAATGTTTTAGACAGCGTTTTAAGTGAATTATTACGCATAAAAAATGCCCAATAATTTTCTAACTATGAGAAACTTTTACGTTAAATGTTGAAACATTATTTGAATTAAAAAAATCAATAGAAATCGATCAGTTTTATTTTTTTATTTATTCATTTAATCCTTTGAATATTGGCAGGCTAGTGTCAAGGTGGGTTTGTATTCATGAGTTCAAGATTCAAAATAATTGGTTTGCCTAATTTTATATTGTTTACTCTCTCACATTTTTTTTTCATCATCAATCTTCCACATTTTTTAGTTATTTTATCTTATATATAAATTATTCGTGTATAAAAAATCTCTTTGATAGATTAGATAACGAAGACTAGTTTGGACATAGTTTTATTGAGATTTCTCATATGAATTTTTATCAGTTCTTGATACGATCAGCCATTTGTGTATTAAATATAAATATAAATATTTTTTCTATTATATGTTTATGTCTATTGAAATTATGTCTCTCCTATCGTCATTTTCAATAGAAGTGAAGATGGCTTTTTTCAAAATATATATGAAGAAACTTTATAAATTTTATTTATAGTAAACGAATTAAATATTTATCTTTCAACTTATGTGCGAATATCAATGGTTTCTTGTATAAAAGTATACATCTTTTGCACTATTTCGACGGTTTTAGTCTAGATTTGTTTGTTTCATTTAGTTGAAATATACGTCACGTTCTTTTCACGAAGAAAAGTATGCGGAGAATGCACTATTGACACGTTTGCTGGCACACAATTCTTTCACATACTGAGAAAGACGCCCAACACGCTCTTCATCGCCATCACATCTGATCACCAATAATTCTGAAAATATAAATTAGTCGATTCCATTTAATTAATGATTTCGTCCAAATGTTGAATATTATCCAACGAACCTCGTATGAAGTCCAACACGCTTTCGGGAACATCGTTTTTTGTGAGCGACGTCTCCTCTACCATTGCTAACAAGAGCACAGAAACAACTCTCTTGTCGTAATTAATGTCGTTTTTTAAAACCGACTGATTCCATGTTAAGAAACGATCGAAAATAATTTTTGGGATTTCGATATAACGTGCTCCAATATTGTAAACGCGACCAAGTTTCTGGAAAAATGCAATTTAATAGAATGATTCAATTGTTTTTTATATAAAAAAATTATATACAATTCATTTTACCGTGGTTTTAAATGGTATGGTTCCAGAAATTTTGTCCGGTTTCTCCAGTTTAACAAAACCATCAACTGTTGTTTTCAACGGCATTCCAAAACCCTTAGATGACACTGTAATTTCCAAATCTTCATCATCTATTCTAATAATTTCCGTAGCCCAATCATCCAGTTGGGATAGAATATCGTCGTTGTTTCCCCGGTAAATTTCATATGTCGGAACACCTTCCAGCTTGATATTCACACCTAAACAAATTCAATTAAATTATTTTTTATAATTTCTACATATAAATAAAACATTAGTTTTGTCGATGCTATTTACCTGATGCTTCATTCAACCCGTTACTGTCGACTTGATTTGAATTATCTGGATCAGAGTCATGAAACGATAGAACATCGTCGCCAGCATCAGAATTTGCGACAGTTTTACGTACAGGACTTTTCAAAACCGCATTTTCAACATTATTATGGCTGGATTTATCCATGTTTGTTGGAATGTGAGTAGCTTGAGAGTCAACGGCATGCGTTTGAGCTAACATAAATAAACAAATTTTCCCAATAGTTCTTCAATAAATTTGAAATAAATCACCAAACAAACCTGAAGTAACGACCTCGGCTGGCGATATACTACTGGTCGCTTCATTAGAAATCACATCTTCATTACCATGGTCGATTACACTTGACTTGTCCAAGCTAATTCCATCCATATTATCGACCGATGATGCATCAATGCCGGCACCAAAATTTGCGACAATGTTACGTTGAGGATACTTTGGAGCCAAGTTTTCAATAGAATTTTGGTTCAATTCATCGATTTTTGGTGAATTATGACCAGATTGAGAGCTGATGAACAATGTTTCAGCTACAAAAAAAAACAAATGCTCGCATTAGTTTCAATAAACGTAAAATCATTTATGTAACAAACCTGAA
Organism: Obolodiplosis robiniae; assembly: GCA_028476595.1. Classification (NCBI taxonomy): domain Eukaryota; kingdom Metazoa; phylum Arthropoda; class Insecta; order Diptera; family Cecidomyiidae; genus Obolodiplosis; species Obolodiplosis robiniae. Next base: position 476,690 of record JAOPHN010000005.1, read on the forward strand.
GCTGAACCATCACCGTCTAATGCATCGTCGGCTTGATGCGAATTGTCCAGATTAACTACATCAGAGTCATGAAACGATAGAACATCGTCGCCAACATCAGAATTCGCGACAGTTTTACGTACAGGACTTTTCAAAACCGCATTTTCAACATTATTTTGGCTGGATTTATCCGTGTTTGTTGGAATGTGAGTAGCTTGAGAGTCAACGGCATGCGTTTGAGCTAACATAAAAAAAACAAATTTTCCCAATAGTTCTTCAATAAATTTGAAATAAATCACCAAACAAACCTGAAGTAACGACCTCGGCTGGCGATATACTACTGGTCGCTTCATTAGAAATCACATCTTCATTACCATGGTCGATTACACTTGACTTGTCCAAGCTAATTCCATCCATATTATCGACCGATGACGCATCAATGCCGGCACCAGAATTTGCGACAATGTTACGTTGAGGATACTTTGGAGCCAAGTTTTCAATAGAATTTTGGTTCAATTCATCGATTTTTGGTGAATTATGGCCAGATTGAGAGCTGATGAACAATGTTTCAGCTACAAAAAAAAAAAACAAATGCTCGCATTAGTTTCAATAAACGTAAAATCATTCATGTAACAAACCTGAAGCTGAACCATCACCGTCTAATGCATCGTCGGCTTGATTCGAATTGTCCAGATTAACTACATCAGAGTCATGAAACGATAGAACATCGTCGCCAACATCAGAATTCGCGACAGTTTTACGTACAGGACTTTTCCAAACCGCATTTTCAACATTGTTTATGTGTTGAATTTATCCTTATTTGTTGGAATGTGAGTAACTTGAGAGTCAACGGCAGGCGTTTGAGCTAACGTAAAAAATTCCATTAATTTTTTTAATAAAAACACAATAAATGATTAAACCAACCTGAAGCAAAATCCTCTGAATCCGACAATACATTTGAATCAATATTATTATCTGAATCACTTCCACCTGAAAATCGTAGACTTCCACTGGGAAATACCGGACTTGTATCTACAAAAATTATACATATTTTTTAATTCATACATTTAATTCGAAAATTCAAATGAAATTATACCTGGGCCATTCGTTATTGTTGCCAGTGTAGTGCGAGTTTGATCATTGATTTGTCGACCACGTGCAAAATTGCGTTCAATATTGCGACGTCTAACGGGCATTCCACTTGCAACCATTGAATTGGAGACATAAATCTCCTCATATGTTTCAATACTTCCCAGAACGGTGCTAGGAATTGGTTTTTCCAGTAATCGTTTTTCGTTATGGCAACCACGTGCAACATTGCGATGTTTTTTGCAATTTTCAATTGCACCTTCACGTGTACCTAAACAAAAAAGTAAAACCACTCATTTTATTTAAATAATTTATCCTCAAAATATTTTCACTTACGTCGGTATGCCTTTATTTGAATAACATATAATCCACTACCATCCAAAAATCTTCGGAACGGAAGATCAAAATTCGGAACATATTTTGGGTTTGGTAGTCCGTCGTTTTCAAATGCACACGGATCGTTTGTATAGAAACAAACATAATTTTGACCAGGATTCACACCGTTGTTCATGAACTTTTCTTTATGCAATTCCTCTTCATGAATCCATTCTTTTGGGACGATAACATGTAGTTCAAAACGTTTGAGAAACACAACGTAATACATTTTGAATTTTACTTGTTGAACTATAAAAACAAAAAAACGTTTTCAATTTCACAACCTGTTTGACGAACAACTTGCGTTTGAATGACACTTGCTATTTTAGCGCGAAATCTGGTGTGAACTTAGGCGCGAAAGCTATGACGTTACACACTTGGCGCCAAATTCTCTATAAGATTGAATTTGGAAGAAAACTTAATCGAAGAACAAAACGATTAACTGTTTAAAAGTTCATCTAATACTTTATTTAATGAGCCCATTAAACGCACTACTGAGGTCTGATTATTATTATCAATCACAGCTGTTTCTGATGATAAATTATTTGCATGAAGTTTCAAATGTGATTGTAAATTTCCACAGATCCAATATGTAGTGTAATTGCAAGGCACTTTTTTAGAACATTGCGGACACTGAACTAAACATGTATATCCTTTGTTTGTTTGGAGAAACTCCAATACGCTGCTTTCTTGAACATCAAAAGAGAAATTCAACTTTTTCACGCAGTAATTGCAAATTTTTTGGATTAGTTCTCCTTTCAAATACTTTTCAGAACACTCTCGACTCTTATTTTCTTTTACGGAATTTATTGATTTTTTTTCTTTTTTTTTCGTGTCTATTTGGCTCAAAATGTTAGGCAAACCAACAATTAATGATGCATGACCTGGTAAAAATTTGAATGGAATCGAATTTTCGTACTTTGTTCCTTTGAGAATCAAATTGAAACTTTCTCGGTTTTCGTCAATATGGGATTCAATAATTGATATACTGTTTGGTGATATTTGTTGGATTGTTCCCTTGCTGTCGAATCCAGCCGCTGTTAAAATTAAAGCAACGTTGTCTTGTAATTTTTCACCCACAAACTTTTCAATAACGTTGTAAATACCCGCTTTTAACATTTTATAGTCTTCATGTTAATTTGATAAATGCGATGACTGAGACACAGAATGACATTGTGTTAAGCAGGAATGACAGATCGGTAAAAAAGATTCAAACGAACTGAGCATGTATTGGTGTGTATTCGCGTTTAACGTGATATATACGTTCGTATAGGCAATATTTGTAGCAAATGTGTGCATCCGATTCAAAATATACAACACCTATAAAGTGTATCGTCACGTATATTCACGGATACGGTGTATAAGTTTGAAGTTTCACATTTAAACACATTTTTAACGTTTTTTTACCATTAAACCTTTACTTTGGAGCCCCTAGGTAAAAAGTGCAAAATAAACTTTGCACGAGGATAAAATTTACAGCTACATGTAAAAACACAACATTCTAAGCATGTTTTGGTGTCGATTTGTCCATTAGCGTAAGTGTCGAACACGTGCTCATAAGAGTCAAATTGAAATGAACGTTGAACAACTGTCATTTCATTCAGCATATTGATGGACATAGGCATATCCCTATTAGTAAAAGCTATGTTATATATAAGCACTTATAACACAATGCTGCAGAACTTTTGCTCCATTCTTCTATTGCTTATTTTGTGTTAGCATAGGGCCTCCCTGTTCCAAAAAGCTCAAGAGTTTGACAGATTCAAGCAGCGCTCCCGAGATATGGCCCAAATTGTTAAAAAAGTCAATTTTTGCTACTTTGCCTCATATTTCGGACCATATCTCGAAAACTGTATGAGATATCCAAGTGAATAGAATGGTTTTGGAAAGGCCGTGCGCAAATTAAGTGCCTACACGCCATCGTAAGTTTACATTTGTGGCTGCTATGGAGTCATAAATTTCATCCTTCGCTGATTTTTTTCACCACTTTCACCCACTTATCGACCCAGATCTAAACAACCAGTTGAGATTATCCCAATTTCAGAACTACTAATTTTTGGCGCCATCGTAATGAAAATTTAAAGCCTCAGAAGTCTACGATCGGACGACAATTGTAGAAGTTTCAGAGCAAAAACTGCGATTTTTCAGGAATTCCATAAAATTCCGCTTTGTCCCATATTTGGGGACATAACTCGAAAACCCTATAAGATATTCAAGTAAATGGACCGGTTTTGGAAAGTTGGCGACCGTGCGCAAATTTTATGTGCCTACACGCCATTGTAAGTCTACAATTATGGCTGCTGAGGGCTCACAAATGCACCTTTTCAGACATTTTACACTGATTTTTCACATTTTTCATATAGGAAATTCAAAATTCCACCCAGATTTGCTATTTTATTTCAATGTGCATTTCAAATAACTAAAAAGCAAGTCAATTGAAATTATTTTTAAGCATATGGAACCAATATTTGGGAAAATGACAATTTCACGGGCATATTTTATACAAACTTTAAATTTTCCGCCTTTATGATAACTATTTGGCATAGATTTATCTATTGCGTTAAAAATATCAATTTAAAGTATCAGATTACTACTTTTAATCTGTCATTATCTGTCATTATCTGTCATTGAATCAATCAATCAAATGAACAATGAACAAAGTTCTCATCAGGTGAATTGAATGGGTGAGAATAAAAACCGACCTCTAACTATTGTGAAAATTAAAATGAGACTAGAAAAATTTGAAAACAAAAATGAGACCCGGAAAATGTTTAAAACAAAAATGTGACCTGGAATTTTTGAAGAATAAAAATGAGATCGTGAAAATTTTGAGGATAAAAATGAGATCGAAAAACTTTTAAAATATGAATGTAGAAATGAGACCAGAACATTTTCTGAGCAAAAATGAGCCCGGAAAATTTGAAGATAAAAATGAGACAACCAGTGAAAAAATGTTGGGTCTCATTTTTATGCTTAATTTTTTTCTGGTCTCATTTCAATTTTCATTCTTTTCGAGTCTCATTTTAATTCTCACAATAGTTAGAGGTCGGTTTTCATTCTCACCCATTCAATTGTGAACGAAACTTTATTCAGATAAACACCGTAAAAATTTATAAGATGCAACGCATTGTTCTGGCCATTAGTTGATGGCGTATCACTGATTCTTCTTCCCCATCTACAAATAAAAATTGGTTTGGCAACACAAATTTCGAAACGACTTCATCCGAATGGCGCTGTATTTGATAAATTGGTTCAAATACTTCCATACTTGTCAGTCGCTAAATTGCAAGCAGGAATATTGAATGGCCCCGAAATAAAGAAGCTCATGCGAGATGATGAGTTTACATCTACATTGCCCCCAAATTTCCGTGTAGCTTGGAATTCGTTCAAAGATCTAGTTGAAAATTTCCTTGGTAATCATAAAGCACCAAATTATAAACAAATTGTTAATACATTCACAGTACAAAAATACCATCCGCCGTCATGCGAATTTACGGCTGATGGAGACGCCCAGTCGCAAATACGTATGACGGTACATATTTTCAGCGGTTTTTACATCTGACTTTGTTCAGTCGAATTCGCATGACATTTGACAGCGATTGAACAGTTTGGAAAGTATTCAGGGCAAAATTCAAATTGCTGTTGTGCAATAGTGTAAATGTGGGAAAATGGAATATATTTTTCGAGTTAAATTTAAAAATCAAAAGAAATTCATTACTTTGAGAGAAGATGATTTGAATTGGAGGACATTTGTTGACAAAGGTAAGTAAATATTCTTGATAAAAATGTGAAACAAAATTAATTCCATTTAACAATTTCTTAGGCCTAGCGCTATTTGGCGTGAACATTTATGAAAAAAGCACAGTATATTTGTCCGATAATGTTGGCACCGACATTCCACAAGATTTATTTGTAAATGTGGTTAAAAATTTTTGGAATGGCAGCTGCTTTTATATCGAAATTGAATACAAATCCATGGAACACCAGAGGTATGTTTCCGATATGACAATTTCTTTTTTTCCTTTAGAGTGAAAGAATTTTTTTCCAGGAAATCGAGACGTATTTCAAATCAAACAACTTGGAGAGTTTTTTCCAAGCTGTGAAAGATACCGAAAAGCATTCGATTGCTGATGATGGAGATGATGGGGCCAGCGGTGACAATTTGTTTGTTCCCCAAATTGGCAACGAAATGAGGCGAAAGTTAATACGGCATTTGGTGGATTACATCATTGAATTATTTGGCACAAAGCCAAGTGCGTATCAAAAAACATCAGCAGCAAGAGCGGCTATCATTGTGTTTCCTCTATTGGAATTTAATGGGAGCAAAATCGGTGGAATCGTGAGTGGCAAAAAATTTGTTTTAGCTCGAAATAGCTAATATATTGATTATATATCCGAATTATAGGATCTGCTTGTCAATGGCGATAAAGGATGGATCAATTCTCGATTAAAGTATTGGGGAGAACAAATTGAAAACCGCGCATTCGTTACTAACTTCATATCTATCATAGATGTCATTATTTTTACTTTGACAGCTATTGTATCTTAAAGAGGATAAAAAAATACATTGAAAACGATCTGTCAAACTTATCATTCAGTTGAATACACAAGTTTATTATTGCGTTGAAAATGTCGAGCTACGTGCCTACAAAACAGCATTTGCGGGAAGTTTTACTTTATTGCTTTAATCTGAAGAAAAATGCTTCCGAGAGTCATCGTTTGTTATGCGAAGCATATCCAGAATATGCTCCGTCGATTAGAACGTGCCAGGAGTGGTTTGCGCGGTTCAAAAGTGGTGATTTTGATGTGGAAGACAAAGAGCGTCCAGGCCAAGTGAAAAAGTTTGAAGACGAGGAGTTGGAAGCATTACTCGATGAAGACTCGTTTCAAACGCAAGAAAAACTTGCAAAATCATTGGGAGTGACACAACAATCCATCTCCTATCGTTTAAAAGCCATGGGAATGGTTCAAAAGCAAGGAAATTGGGTGCCATACGAATTGAAGCCAAGAGACATCGAACGCCGTTTTTTCACTTGTGAACAGCTGCTTCAAAGGCAAAAACGGAAGGGTTTTTTGCATCGTATTGTGACTGGTGATGAAAAGTGGATTCATTACGATAATCCGAAGCGAAAAAAATCGTATGGTTACCCCGGCCACGCATCAACATCGACGCCAAAGCCGAACATTCATGGCTCGAAGCTAATGCTGTGTATTTGGTGGGATCAGCTCGGCGTGATCTATTATGAGTTGTTGAAACCAAACGAAACCATCACAGGAGCATTGTACCGAACTCAATTGATGCGTTTGAGCCGAGCACTGAAGGAAAAACGGTCGGAAACGGTCGCAAGACACGATAAAGTTATTTTGCAACATGACAACGATCGGCCACATGTTGCTCAGGTCGTTAAAACCTACTTGGAAACGTTTCGATGGGAAGTCCTACCCCACCCGCCGTATAGCCCAGACATTGCCCCTTCCGATTACCACCTCTTCCAATCAATGACACATGGCCTGGCTGAACAGCATTTCCATTCTTACGAGGAATGCAAAAAATGGGTCGATTCATGGATAGCCGAAAAAAGCACAGATTTCTTTCGACGCGGAATCCGTAATTTGCCAGAAAGATGGGAAAAAGTTGTGGCTAGCGATGGACAATACTTTGAATAATCAATTTGTAACAATTTTTCCATAATAAAGATCGAAATTTTGAAAAAATGCGCGGTTTTCAATTTGTTCTCCCAATATATTCGGGAACAACAGCACAAACTGAACCAGAATCAAAATGATGACGGCACCATTAATGCCGACTCAGATGACACTGCTTTTACTGATGAAATGGCAGCCGACGATGTTTTGAGTTTGAAATCACTCGTTATTTCTGATGAGAATATGGATATTTTTATCCAAAAATTGAATGCAACCCGAAGCTATCGTTTGAAAATCCTCTTAGATAAAGACATTAATTTAAAAGAACATTTCCCATACTTTTTTACTCATCCGCATTTGGTGATATCAAAACATTGACAAATGTATATAGTTTTTTTTATCTAAAATTGATTTTTGGAAAGTTGTTGGTCCTATGCTTCGGAATATTTTGGTCAACCATTCATTACAAAGTGGAAAATTTCGAAACCGATTTTCCTAAAGAAATCGAAGATATTCTTGTTTTTCTCAAGATTTTTCCGGCTCGTCAACTGGGAAAAAATGTGATTGCGTCCAATAATTCATTTAAAAATGCAACTGCGCAGTTTTTGCATATTGAACCGGTACATTTCACTTCTAAGTAGAAATTAGAGTTTTTTTCTCAATTGTTGCCTTTTTACAGCTCAATGCAGCACCATTGCCATCGAAAAAAGGATACCCGCACATCGTAGTTTGTGGCGATTCATCGAAAGGCGCATGCTTTTACTACATCCAGCTAGAAAATCTGGTGTTTACAGTGAGTTTTCAAGAGTTTTGATTGAACACGTTCAAATGATTTTGATAAGTTTTTTATTTTTGAATTCAATGTTTTGCTTTTTTCATAGGTTCCCGACACATTCGACTTTGTTCAAACTTTTGACTTGTATTTTAAACTGCACAAAGTTTTCAATCAATCGTTTGAACACAACCTTGTCAGTATGATGACTTTCGTTCAACATGCGTTCTTCGATTTAAAGGAAACCGATGTCAAGCCAACAATTCGAATGAAGGAAGTAGAAATGCTGAATTAAATCGTATTCAATAGCCATCAAGTACTATGTTATTCATTGTCGAAGACTCGTCTGAATCCGATCTAATCAAAGAAGAGATCTCAATTCTAGACTGATATCAATTTTAAGCCAAATCATAGAGTAGTTTATTTTTTTTTTTTGCTTTATATAAATTAGAAAAATAGACAACAAGATAAATGTGATGAAATGTGGTCTTTTGCACATTACTTTGTGTAAAACAATAGTGAAAATCTCTATATTTGAGATTAGTTTTTATGGCTGTTTATGGTAATTAGAACAAGTCGACGCAATGTTATTATTTTCAAAGTCCAAAAATAAATAAAAAAATATGTATTTGTTCATAGTTCTGTGATTTATTGAAATTCAACGTTTTCAACTGTTTACATCGCTCGACAAACATCTAAAGTTTCTGCAAAAATGGCATATTTTTCGTCAACAAGCTTTACCTCATAAGGCTTTTTAAAGTCTAAACTAAGAAAAGGTATGATTTTTTGTGATTTAGGTGTAACTTTGGCCATAATCAAACAATGGGTAAAAACATCAAAATTTAAAAATTGTAATTCATTCGATAAAAAGAAATATTTATCGTTTCCAACAAAAATCCGACTGATTTGATAAAAGTTATTTTCATGCAACAATACAATATCTTTTTTAAATGTCAAATTATTACATTTTAGCCATTCAATTTCAAATATGCTATCATGCTCTTTCAAAACGTTCATCTTTTCTGATTCGATTTCTAAATGTGAGATATCTATCAGGGATATTTTGCCGCAGTCAATTTCATCACAATACGAAAAGCCTTTGTATAAGAGCTCTGCTTGGCTCCGGACAGAAATAGTTTGTGTTATGTTTACAAAATTGTTTCCACGCTTGGCAATATTTTTCAACAACTTATGCTTACTTTCGAATCTCATCATATTCATGTGGATCAATGGGCCCATTTGACGAATGATTGCAGGGTAATGCGTTATTAAGCAAGGTTTGACATTTCTGCTCCGCTCACAAAACGCGCCAGTGAGTTAACTCATCGGAGTTTTTCAAATGAGACTCCGAGTAAAGAATCCTTTGTAAAATTTTCATATTTGCGCTCAATATTACCCCAAAAATTGAACATATATTAAAAAAAATTTAATTTTTTATTTAATATAATTTTAAAAAAATCACAAAAATTCAGCATGTTTTTAAAATTTTCCATAAATTTATGCTTATAATACATTTTGGGACATACAGTATTTGATATTTGTCACAATGTTCACCTGCATGACATTTACAATGAAATTGTGACAGCTGACAAATGCTGTGTGCAGTGTTGTCGAGAATGTTCGTTCACGGCTACTCATACCATTACACATGCACGTCTATGGAATGATTTCTCCCATTGACATGCATTATTCATGAAGGCGAGAGATATTCGTGCATCGTTTTGGACGTTCGATGTGGTTTCATAATTGTATACTTACTGCTCTGATTAAAAAAAAAAACAATTGTGGTTTTTGTATTGAAAAAAGAAACATGTATTTATTTTTCAAGTTCGGATTCAATTTTTAATTATATTAATCATTGTGATTCAAATTCAAATTCATCAACTTCTACAGTAGAAGAAAATTCTTTTGCTTTGGGAGCCGACATTTGGTTTGTGAATGTTCGAATTACGTTCCTTTCATGCGCAATTATTTTGTGTATTTTTTGGCAAAATAGAGACATCCATCATCCAAGTACTTTTGCAGTAAACTTTTACGGGTTTGATCTGCGCCAATGCGTACTTCGAATAAATCTGTATCAAAGATAAATATGACGAGAGTTAATAAATGATGACATAACAAGAAGTTATGATAGTGAATACTGAATAACATACCACTGATAATCGAGTTCTTCAAATTTGGCAAGTTGAACGAAATCATATCATTGACTTCGAACAGTTCCATCATCAGCATGAAAATAAATTTCTTGTCGACAAATATATTGTTTTCATGTTGGTTCAGTTGCATAAGCAATGTAACAATATGCTTTCGTAGTACAAAGCCGTTGAAAATTAAATGACCCGCATCCTATATATTGAATTGATAGTAATTTTTAATACATAAACTCTATACTTTCAAACACGATATTGGAATTTTATGATTAATATAAGTACCTGAGTTTCAAAAATGTGTCTCCCGAAAAGCGGATGAGCAGCGATTGCATGCTGTTCATCAGGTCGTTTTTCAATTTTGATGACGTGTGGCCGTGGAAATTGTTCGCATTCTTCAAATTCAATTTCGAATTCCTCGAAAATTATTCTCGTGCTTGAAAATGAAATTTAATTTTTTTAGCGATACTAGCAAATTGGCTGAACACCGAAGTGGCATAGACTTTGCAAAACTATTCAAACATTTTCAAAGTGTGCAGAGAAACCTCATGAGTATCGCAACAATCAACGAAAACGGAACTTTTCTGCATCCGAACTACATAGTTTAAACAATTAAAAATATATTCTAAAGTTAAGCTTCATTACGTTTTTCCATATAGATTGTCCAAAATTGCCAAAGTAATGTTTCTAATCTTTGGTCAGATGAATAAAGTTGTCTGAACTTTTCATTTTTTTTTTGTTTTTTTCGATAGTAAAAATTTTCGTGTGCACATCGTGAAGTGTATCCAGAGTTATTCGATTCACTTATAGGAAGCATTAAACGATGAGTTCCTCAATTTATTAATGGCTCTCACACCAGCTGCATCGAAGTCCATACGGAACCAAATTTGAAACTTGTTGTTTGAAAACACTGAGCTGGACCGAAATAATGTGTTGAAAGACGTACCTCTCTTTAGAGATCAATAGATTGAATTCTTGAACAAGCTGAATATCACATTTTTGGTTTTTGTTTGATGAACGATTGGAGTGCCAGAGACATACAAAAATGGGAATACATTCCACCGGGTCCACTTACCGCTAAGAATTTCGGCACCACCTTGACACTGGTACTGTGTCGGCATTAGAGCCATTTGTCGTTGACAATTACCCACAAGTTCCAATTCCATTTGCATACTTACAACATAAGAAACCATTCAATTTCGATACTCGATACTCGAAGTCAGTGTGAAACGTTTACTTAAGTAAGGAACCAAAACCATTACGCTGAAAAATAATTAAACTCGAAAATACTGCCAAAAGAACAATATTCGCATCATTTTCGGTGATCGCTCATGTGTGGTTTTACCAGCCATCCCATTTGATTTTGTGATTACTTTTCAATATTTCTATGTACACTAGATTAATAATAACACCTCAATGGTTTTTTTTATAAAAATATACAATTGAAAAACAAATGCTCGCTAATAATTCGGTTTTTTAATGAAACAATTAGGAAATCACAAGTGTGTTTTGTCGTTTGATCAAACTAAATTTGTTGTTAAGTAGTGCTGCTTAAATCGTCAATTGGTGCTGGTGTTTCTGGAACTGGCGATGGATTTCGCGATGAAGGTGGCGTTGGTGGAAATACCTTTCTTAGACCTTCCTCAATGCCTTTCTTAGACCTGAGAATCAAATCAAGTAAATTAGCAGGGACAATAATTAAATGCATATAGTAGTATAGCTAACTGCGTTTCAGCTCAAGGGTAGGTCATGGTTTTCATCGAGCGGCAGTGGCTCACGATTGTCGTAGGTTAGGGTTTTCATCGAGCGGCTCGCATTAAAATGATTGATTTATTGATATTAGGGAATGAACAGGAATTGTGGTAGGTCATGGTTTTCGTCGAGCCGCTCGCATTAATATGATTGATTTATTGATTTTAGGGAATGTTTATTTCGAGCAAAATTGAGAATGTTGTTTATATTATCGAATTTCGCATTTTCATATTCTGCGAATATTAATTGATTTTGTCGCGATTTTGTTTATTCAAATAATATTATGATTATTTCGGAGCGGATTATTTTCGAGACATCAACAATCATCGAATATAGTTGCTGAAATCAGCTGAGCATGAATTTTTTCTTCAGCTGGCGACTAATATTTAGGGAATGTTTATAGCGAGCAAAATTGAGAATGTTGTTTATATTATCGAATTTCGCATTTTCATATTCTGCAAATATTAATTGATTTTGTCGCGATTTTGTTTATTCAAATAATATTATGATTATTTCGGAGCGGATTATTTCCGAGACATCAACAATCATCGAATACAGTTGCTGAAATCAGCTGAGCATGCATTTTTTTCTTCAGCTGGCGACTAATATTGCGAGCCATTTTGAGAATTTTATCGAATTTCGCATTAAACATTGGACATTTATTGATTTTGTCGCGATTTTGTTTATCAGCGCAAATTAAGAAGAGTAAATTATTGAATTTGTCGCGAAATTATATATTTAAGTGCATTAGAGCAGATTGCAAACCATCGTACCTTCGCAGCAGGTACACTCTACGACTACGTGACGTTTACTTCGCGTTAGTACGTTCCTTCAATGTCGATATTCCATTTAGCTTTTAATTTTTAATTTTTCAATATATTATATTTAATTTAAGATTATTTGATTTTGTTAAATTATATTTTTATCCAATAATAATTTGTAGTTTCGAATTTATTGCAAATGTTAATTTTAATAAGCATTTGTCTTTGCGTCCTCCCTCGTGCTCCGTACTTACCGAACTCACATTAAGTATAAGCTGTCATTGGCTGTCATTGTCTGAACACATTTGGATATGTTTGAAGCGGTTTGACATAACCTCACTTTTACCTAATTTCAGTTATCAACATGTTATTCGTATCGCGTCGTTTTGAAATCGATTAAAATCAATCACAATTTAGAAAATACCGTCGAATAATATAAAATACGAAGGAATACTCACGAAAAAATAGTGTAATTACTTTATAAGAAGAATAAATAGTTATTTACATCAAATGTCTGATACATCGAAACCATTTCGCTGTGAAGTGTGCTGTTCCACATTCGGAAAAAATAAAAACTTCCTTGCCCACCAACGAAAATTCCACGGCAAAGAAATAAAAAATTATGTGTGCCCACAGTGCCCCGGTAACAAAAGTTTCAGCACGTCGTACACTCTGAAATACCACATCAGAGATACACATGGAGTAGAGGCCACCCAGGATGAAATTGAAGAATGTGTCTAGAAAATTCGAAACACACGTGCAGGTGAGTTTGTATATTTCCCTTACTACACACATTTAGTTTCATTTGTTTTTTCATTATTTTTTTCAGTACAAAACCAATTGAAGAAGAAGAAGGGGAACAAAATTATCCGCCAAAAAATGATTTGCCATTATTGTGGAATAGTAACCCATGGCAAATTTAACATGTCTCGCCACCTAAAGTGCTGTTTCAAACTGAAACAATATTTTCAAACGGAACTCCACGCAAAAACCGTTGATTCAAATGGAGAAAGCCCGGTGAGTTTCTCATGATTTAGGAAAATTTTTCACTCCAACCGACTTCAACTCTTATTTTTGAATTGGGATTGACGAATTCGTTATAATCATTACCTCGCTCATACTTGAATCCGCTTAAATCCGCTTAGATCACAACCAATTCTTGACGACTCTTAAAGCCATGAGAAATGCTGTTGTATATTTTGCTTGCACATTCAAGTGCTTTAATGCGCTACATGTTCATAAAAGTGCATTTGCAAAGGCTATTCATCAAATTTTTTTGAATACATCACTAATATCCGTTTATTTCATTTCAGTCGGCAGAAACATCATCAAAGCGAAAGCAGACTACTAAAGCTATGACTTCCTGCGCAAAGAAGAATCCCGTTGTTGTATTGCTACCGATTTTGAGCACAGGCAGTGAGCAAATTACGGCGACTGAATTCGAAACAGCGGCCAAGGATGACTCTGACATCCCATCCATCAACCAATCGACTGCACTGCAGCCGATTTTGAGCACAGGCAATGTAGAAGCTAAATTGAATCCAGCAATTGATGAGCGAAGCATAACAAAAACCCCAAAATCTTGCGCTCAAATGCAGGGTGCTGATGCAAATGATAAGAAAAAACTGTTGGAAATTATTTAATTAATTGATTGAATTGAACTTATTTATTTAATAGATCACTTGAATTCTATTTTAAACTGTTACAGGTTCCTTATAGAAGCAAATTAAACATCTTTTGGGACGAATTCCTAAAAAGAAGGACAACAAGAAGAAGGAAGACGGGATAGACGAAAGTTTCACAACCAGTTTGGGGTTGTTGCGATTTATAAGATTACCTCTTGTACTAAATAATCTATCTGTAATAGTTAAATAATAGTTCAATGATTTGCGACAAAGAATTTATGTTAATACGATGTTTACTAAAAGACGGTTCGTGTGAGACTACAGCTTACAATGACGCTTGACACTTGTCTGTGTTTGTGTGTGCGAAATATTCAAGTTCGAAAGGATTGAGAGTGTTGCTCGATGAGAATCAAACAGTATTACAAAATTAATAAATTCAAATAGCTTTAACACTCCCACCTTTTGTAATAACTTCAAATTATCCAAAAGTGAAATAATTGCCTTAAGGGCTGACCAAAAATATTCATTAATACTTCATGCCTTAAGGGCCAAAACAAAAATGCATAGAGCAAAAAATTAGTTCTCATTTGCTCCAACATACATCAATGATCGTAAATACTGAAAATGATCTCTTGGTATTGGCTTTGTTTGAATGTCCGCGATCATATCCATGCTTGCAACGTGTAACAAGTTGAACTCTTTCTTCTTGAACTGCTCACGGATGAAATGGTTGCGAACATCAATGTGTTTGCTTCGCTTGTGGAATACTGGATTTTGAGTCAATTTGATCGCGCTTTGACTATCCAAGTAAAAGTTTGCGGTGTCAAATTGATCCGGCAGCAATTCTCCAAGGAAACGATTTAACCAAATTAATTCTTTTGTCGCTTCCGCTGCTGCATAGTATTCCGCTTCCATTGTCGATAATGTGACTGCCTTTTGTCTTTCCGAAGACCAGCTGATTGTGCTTTTACCAATTTGAAATACGTAGCCCGATGTAGAACAACGAGTTTCAATGCAACCAGCATAATCGGAGTCACTATATCCGTTGAGAATTTCGTCGCCTGTTGAATTGTACATTAAACCATATTGTAAAGTGCCTTTAATGTACCTTAAAATTCTCTTTGCTGCTTCGACGTGAATTTGTGTCGGCCTTTCCATGTATCTGCTTACGTAGCCAAGCGCAAAAGTGATGTCTGGTCGCGTTGCCACTGACAAATACATTAAACTTCCAATTAATTGTCGGTATGGAAACTTACATTCGTCGGCATCCTCGAACTTGCTCAAAATTTGATTGGGGTCACTTGGTATAACTAATTCGTTGCACCCATCCATGCCGAATTTACGAATAACTTTTCTTGCATACGTCTCTTGATTGATGAAAATTGATCCGTCATCATTCTGCTCAATTTGCATGCCAAGAAAATTTCCAATTTCCATAGTCTTTATCTCGAATTCAGCCTGCAAATGGTTTATGACTGAATTTATCGATGCTTGACAGGTACCAACAATTAAACCATCGTCTACGTAGATGGCCAAAATGATTAAGTTTCCGTTTTTGTTGCTAACGAAAACACACGGGTCTGATTCGCATGCTTGAAATCCAAACTTTTCGATGAAACTGGTGAATTTTTGGTTCCAACAGCGAGACGCCTGTTTGAGCCCGTATAAACTTTTGTGCAGCTTGTAGACACGTCCAGTGCCATCATCAAAACCAACTGGTTGTTTCATGTATACATCTTCTTGCAATTCTCCGTATAGAAAAGCGGTTTTTACGTCGAACTGCTTCATCAAAAACTGTCTTTTTGCTGTTATCGCCAAAATCGTACGAATTGAGGTGAATCGTACAACAGGGCTGAATGTTTCGGAGTAGTCCACTCCAAACTCCTGCGTGAAACCACTTGCGACAAGTCTTGCCTTGAAACGTTCGATGGTGTCATCCGATTTACGTTTCAACTTGTATACCCACTTGTTGTCTACAAGCTTTTGATTTTTCGGCCTGTCTACTAGCACCCAAGTTTTGTTTTCCTCAAGTGAAACCTGTTGCGATTTATAAGATTACCTCTTGTACTAAATAATCTATCTGTAATAGTTAAATAATAGTTCAATGATTTGCGACAAAGAATTTATGTTAATACGATGTTTACTAAAAGACGGTTCGTGTGAGACTACAGCTTACAATGACGCTTGACACTTGTCTGTGTTTGTGTGTGCGAAATATTCAAGTTCGAAAGGATTGAGAGTGTTGCTCGATGAGAATCAAACAGTATTACAAAATTAATAAATTCAAATACCAAAATTTAACAGGGGTAAAATCACTTAAACATATATTTCAACAATCCGTTTTATATCATTATCAAATAGTTCTAGAAAACTGAAAATGTCTAATTTCAAACGGTATGAAATTCCATCAAATATCCAAAATCTGGAATTTGATGAGGACACATCATGCATGCCAGACATGGAAATTCTTGTTCGAGAATCCCGACACGATGAAACGTCATACATTGATGCCTTCACTGCAATGATACACATGGAGGAAGCAGCAAACTCCACAAGCGTTCGTAAATTCAATCTGGAAAATGTTCGAATTGTTCTCCATTCATCTGTAGATCGTATCTTCAAAATTGGATATAATGTGAGCATTATCAGTTATAGACATAAACGCTTATTAAAATCATCACTTTTTAAAATTACAGTCAAGTACACATAATTTCTGCAAAGCCAAAAAGGAAGGGATTTTAGAAGATCTTATATTGAAATCGTCAAATTTATCAGGTTACACATTTCCTGGCATTATTTCACGATGCGATGAAGAAAACATTTTCATCAAAATAACCGAAAACTTTGATTACCTGATGTTCATTTGGAAAAAAGCACACTTATTCAGTGTTTGTTTTAATGTGAATCGGCTGTGCTATGAACTTTCGAAAGCGAATTTCGAACACCAAGCATAGATCAGCACGAATTTCAGTAATCAAAAATCAAAGTTTAAAATTTTTTAAGAATATTATATTATTATTTGCTATATTTCAGCTGTGAAATTGCTCAGAATTTGAATGAAGAGCAGAAAACCGCTGTTAAATTCATAATGGAAGGATATAACCGCCCAATTCCATATCTTTTATTCGGACCACCAGGTGAGCAATGTATGAATACCAATCAAAAGACCTCTAATCGCATCAGGGAATGTCGGAAGTTTCGATAAATTTGACTGTTTTCCACCCAATTTTGAGAGAAAATTTCTTCTTGTTTCGCATGTTATATTATCACTTTATATATTTATGGAATTTCATTTTTTTCTCGATATTTTATAATTGGTTAAAGTTCCTGATATTATTCCTTAATGCCTACAAAAATTGGCTTTTTTGAACAATTTCGATAAGAGGTCTACGAATCAACAGGTGATGTGAAGCGTCAAAATCGCTCAAAATTGCAACTCGTAGCGTCACTATTTGACGTGTGCTCGTCATACAGTATTTTGCTTTATTACGTGTTTTTTATGTGTTCCAAGGTACACATAGTCGCTAATCCTTTACATCTCCTCAATCAACAGAATGCATATTCAATTTTAATTTATCATTAAATTGTTCGTTAGTATATTCTCAAAGTGTTTGAGGCTCTATTTCCAAGACGGCCGATTGCAATCGACGCCGATTAAGTCCATACAATTTTTCTTTATTAATCGCCACCGATTGCAATCGGCCGCCTTAGAAATACAGCCCTTAGGAGTGATTATATTAAAAACTTCATTGTACAATAGGAACAGGTAAAACCAGAACTATAGTTGCTGCAATAGCAGAGCTTGTACGCACTACACAAAATAATATACTGGTTTGCGCCCAGTCCAATGCGGCTTGCGACGAAATCACAAATCGACTTGTAAATTTTTTGCATCACGGCGAAATATTCCGCATGTACGCCAAATCATTTAATATCAACTCAGTGAGTGCCAAAGTCCGACCCATATGCAATTATCAGAACGGAAATTTCCAATTCCCGGCATTGAAATATATCTATCGCCACCGGGTGGTTGTTACTACCCTTTTGACCGCTGGTTGCTTCACGAGAGCGCGTGGCTTGGATCCTGATTATAATTCTAGACACTTCACTCATATTTTTATCGACGAAGCCGGTTTTGTTCATGAGCCAATTTCGATGATTGCCATCGCAGGTATATTATTCATATGTACTATTTACTTGTAACTTAATCGCTTGACGTTCAAAGTCATCTCCCGATTTATCCTAATTTATTATTTTATTCTATAATATTTATAATAGGTGTACTGAGCTCCGGGAAGTAAAGAGCAGCATAATTTTGGCTGGAGACCCAAAGCAACTCGATGCAGTAACTAAATCTAAATATGCAGCAAAGTTGGGGTTCAAAAAATCTCTTATGGAATTTTTGTTTGAAAACACATGCTATAAACGAGGTGCCACTGGAAAGTATGACCCAATTTGCATAGTTCAGCTAACCAAAAATTACAGAAGCTACCCGGAAATTTTGCACAAGCCAACAACTTGTTTTATGATGGCGTCCTCGAGGCTAAAGCAACAGGTACATACGTTTTGCCCATAAAAATTTCTTTGGAATTCTCTTTTTATTTAATTTTTTATACATTCATGTAGTAACTAAAAAAATATGCATCTTTTTTCAGTAATTTCGGAATGGTTCATTGGAACCGAATTCCTGCTAAATAAACAATTCCCCATTATTTTCCAAAGCATCAAAGGAGTTTGTGAACAGTCGAACTTTAGTTCATACAATATGGAAGAGGTCAATGCGGTGGAGAAAATTATCACAAAATTATTGAAGGATGGCCCTTGGAACAACGTAGAAGTGAACCTCAATAACATCGGTGTTGTTTCTCCATACAAGAAGCAGTGTGATCACATAAGAAATATGTGCCGCCGAAACGCGTGGGACCGACTGACCGTTGGAACGGCCGAAACGTTTCAAGGTCAAGAACGAGAAATAATCATAATTTCGACAGTACGCACGGACGAACATTTAGGATTTGTAAAAGATAAACGAGTAAGTATTCCAGATTTGAATGACAGTTAATATCAATCTATTTACCAGGTACTTGCATATGAAACCGCTGTATTTTTGCTAAAAAAACACGTTTATTTTATTATGATGGCAAAACATATTTTATTCAAAGTATTGTCCATTCGAATCCGCACATTTTTGCCATCTTTCGGACAATTTATGAATACCGCGCCAATAAAACTGTTCGTCTTTTGACGCAAACCAGTCATCGAGCCATTTTCGCACATTTTCGTAAGAAGTGAAGCGCTGCTCCGACAGTGCGTGACCCATCGAAGCGAACAAGTAGTAATCTGACGGTGCCAAGTCTGGTGAGTAAGCCGCATGCGGTAGCACTCCCCAACTAAGCGCCTCAATCGTTACCTTGACCAGTCTTGCAGTGTGTGATGGAGCATTGTCGTGCAAGAGAATTATTTTGTGTTGCCTGTTTTGATATTCTGGCCGGTTTTGAAGCAATGCGCAGTTCAAATCGATCATTTGCTGTCGGTAGCGATCAGTATTAACCGTTTCACCAGGTTTTAACAGCTCATAATAGATGACACCCTTCTGATCCCACCAAACACACAGCATTGTCTTCCGTCCGAACCGATTTGGCCTTGTGGTCGATGTCGCTGGTTCGCCTGGTGTTACCCATAATCTCTTGCGCTTAGGATTCTCGAAATATATCTATTTTTCATCGCCAGTCACAATCCGATGCAGAAACGACTCCCTTTTTTACCTTGCGAGCACTTGCGAGCACTTGCGAGCACTTGCGAGCACTTGCGAGCAGCAATTCACAAGTGGTTTTTCGGTTTTCCTGCTGCCTTTCATTCAGTTCATGTGGCACCCATTTTCCGACCTTCTGGATCTTTCCCATTGCTTTCAAACGTCTGGAAATAGTTGCTGAGTCCACATTTAATTGTTCTGCGAGATAGGGTTGCGTCTGAGCATCGTCCTCATCCAGCAATGCCTGCAATGCAGTGTCTTCAAACTTCCTCGGCGGTCTACCACGTTCTTCATTTCTCAGGTCAAAATTGCCATTTTTAAATCGTCTGAACCACTCTCTACACTGTGTTTCACTTAAAGCATGCTCGTCGTAAGCTTCTAGAAGCATTCGATGAGATTCGGCAGCAGTTCTCTTTAAACGAAAGCAGAAAAGCAGTGCTGTCCGCATTTCACTATTTTCAGGCACAGAATCCGACATTTTTAAAGAGCGAAAAAAACACATTGTTGTATGAAACTTGAAATATTGTGTATAGAGTATTGTTGACAGATGTCATATGGTTTGACAGATCACACAGTACCAGCTATTGACCGCTAGTTGTCAACAGCGGCTTCATATGCAAGTACCTGGTATATGTATTTTTTTTCTTCCAGCGATTTAATGTAATGATTACTCGGCCTCAATCCCTGTTGGTGATAATTGGTGATCATACTGCACTTTGTAACGACACAAATTGGAATCACCTCATAAAGCGTTGTAGCGAAAAATGTGCCCTTTCCATGGGAAACAGAATTTTACATCGAAGAGTATGATACAAATATGATACAAAAGTTCAATAAAAGATATTAGACATTGAAGCTCTTGATTTTAGAAGAAAAAGGAGAAAATGCGCTGTTCGACATCATGTCCCGAATGAAATGAGGTGAGTACTGGATATAAAAAAAACGAAAAAAAAGTTCCTGCGTCGCTTGGCTTCAGGAGTAACCGATTTAACGAAACGCAACTTCAAAAGACGCTTAAAGTGGCTTCTGAATATACTTGCTGACTCAGCTGATAGTCACTGATTCTCTCCTTTCTGTAAAATGGCTTAGCCAGGATTTAAAGTGTCATAATATTTTAATTTTGCTCTATTGATTTGGTTTTTAGTCAATTCTAACCGATTCTAATTAGTTTGAAATAAAATTCCTTTATTTTGTGCTCTCTTTTCGAGCTATCTTCTTGTATCTAGAGTTTTCTTTGCTGGCGGCTTTTCTTGGCGATAACCAATTCTTAAATAGCTGATCTCTTTGCTATGAACTTTGCTTAATGCACGGCTATACACTTAACTACCGCATAACTACACATTGCGACCGAATGCGACTGATAGGAACACATCGTGCGTGAGTCATCTACTTCTGTGTGTCCAACCGCAAATTCAACGAGCGACAGCGGGTACAATGTGTTTCAATGCATGCTGCGATTTGCAAAGAAAGAGAAGAAAACAATCCTGGCGACAAGTGGTCTGCAGTGGTTTGCTATGGTGTTTGATGGTGTTTTTGCTATGACTGTGTAGTCGTGTAGTGTAGTTTGCCCGCCATAATTGGTCAATTTATCAAAATTCAAATCAAAATTTTTCAACAATTATTTGAAAATGAAATAAGATTTAATGAATTCCGATGAATTCCGATAGATTTTTATTTTTAACGATTCATAAATATATTTAATAAAACCAATCGCATCTACTCGCATCCACTTGTTTGTGTTTGTGTGCTACCATGGCTATACTCATGTTTGCCAGCATGTGCCAATGTCGATCGGTGTCGATCGGTGTCGATTGCGGTCGATTGTGTAGACAGTATGTTCCTTCGGAGGAACAAGTTTTTTAAAATGTTCCAATGGTGGAACATAGCTCTGCATACCACCACTACCGCATACTACAATGAAGTATGCGTTTGTATATATTACCATATTTCTTCCGATCGCTTCCGACCTCGTTTACGCACGTTATCGTTTATATCGTTAAATTTGATTGATCCGGATGTGTCTCGGTGTCTATCGGTGTCTATCGGTGTCTCCCAAATTGTCCGCCAAAATTCGTTAATATCGGTTAATATTAATATCATAGAACCACGCCGCATAAAGCGGTATAAAGTCACCGAAAGTCACAAAATCGCGCAAAGTCGGATGATTTTTTGTATTTGTTGGATAATTTTCGTACAATTTTGATTTAATTTTCTTTTAAAATAATATGAAAATTGGTTCGTTGTGTTTCGTTGAAAACTGTATAAAAAAAACAAAAAAATGAGAGTTTGTTGTATAACAGGTTGTGAAAAAAATACATCACATGTTGGGTGTTCATTATTCAAGTATGATTTGACTTGATCGGAATTGATTGATTTTCTAATCGAATTTTTCTTAGTTTTAATTATGTTTTTTACCATTTACGATATTTTATTTGTCTTCTGTCATATCGTGCTATGTATGTAGAATTAATGATTCAAGAGTACACTGGAAGGATATCATTGCTCGCCATCAATTATTAGATACATCTGGTCATTGCTTATATGTGTGCCAACTTCATTTCAATCCTGATGACTTGCTACATGGACTGAATAAAATAACTCTTCGGAAAAATGCGGTTCCAATGTAGGTACCCACAAATGTTACACGCTTAAAATTGTTTTGCAAACTGGTAACGGTTAAATTAAAAAAAATATTTCAGCTTACAATTCTCAAATGAATCTCCTGGTGACTATTATGCAAATATTTCCGACGAACCTGACTCAATTCACGATGAACCTCCTTGTTTTATCTAAAGAGTGATTTTTTAAGTGGTTTCTTTTTGAAAATCGAAAAAAACGCAAAAAATTTCGAAAAGTGAATCAAATCTTTATTGAAATCGATAAATTGGTTCTTGCCATTTACTTTTTGAAAATAATTTCATGCAAATGTTGGCCGCGGCTACGGCGCAAATGGTCCATACGGGAAGTCCAATTTTGGCACACTCTCTCCAACATATCGGCCGGAATCCAACATATCGCCAATAACGCGTTCGATGTTGTCCTCCAAGTCGGCAATTGTTGCTGGCTTGTCCGCATAGACGAGAGACTTAACGTAGCCCCACAAAAAATAATCCAGGGGCGTTAAATCGCACGATCTGGCCGGCCAATGAACGGGGCCGAAACGAGAGATGA
Organism: Obolodiplosis robiniae; assembly: GCA_028476595.1. Classification (NCBI taxonomy): domain Eukaryota; kingdom Metazoa; phylum Arthropoda; class Insecta; order Diptera; family Cecidomyiidae; genus Obolodiplosis; species Obolodiplosis robiniae. The sequence goes on from JAOPHN010000005.1 coordinate 499,759, forward strand.
ACTGTTCGCCGAACTTACGGCGCAGTTCGTCCATGGATGGACCCGATTTGCAAGCGTTGCTCGTTTGTAAGTCTTTCCATCTTGAAATTGCAAAGCATACTGAGCATTTTAGACTGTGACAGACGTCAGTTGGAATTTGACATCTGTCAAAAAATTAAACGTCAAAAAGAAACCAGCTAAAAAATCACCCTTTATAATATTGACGTCGAGAATTTAATAAACAGTATGGTTGACGAGTCTGAACCAGAAATGAAAACAATAAGTAGCCAACAGTATGACCATCTAATGCAACTTATTCCACAAGTTGAAAAATTAAAAAACACTATCAAGCGAATGGAAAATGTAATCAAATCGAAAGATTCTAAATTGAAAACACTAAAAAGCATTCAAAAAGATAAAAAGTGGGTAGATTTATCGAAACTGTCAATTGTAAGCATATTTTATTAACTCAACTTTCTTATCGTATATTTACTTGTAACTACTCCTAAAGCCAAACAAATCAAAAATTTTCCCAAATCGGTGTACTAACAGTTTTATTAATCTATTTTGGTTTAACCTTGATTTTTAAGGAGCAAGCTGAAGTGATTATGTGTTTGATTGAAGGTGGATATAAAGTTGGTGGCAAATTATATCCGGAAAGCGGTCGAAAGTTTTCTTTGAGGCAACAATACTATTCTTCTGCTGCATATCATTCTCTTCGAATGTTTTTTAATAATAATCTGCCGTCAAAGCGAACATTGCAAATGTGGTATGGTAGCCTCGATGTGTCCCCGGGTATTTGTAAAAGCGCTTTGAGTATACTTCGTGAAAAAGCAGAACTGTATCAGAAAGAAAATAGCCATGAGCTTTGAGTAGTGTAACTAACTGCGTTTCAGCACAAGGGTAGGTCATGGTTTTCGTCGAGCGGCAGTGGCTCACGATTGTCGTAGGTCAGGGTTTTCGTCGAGCGGCTCGCATTAAAATGATTGATTTATTGATTTTAGGGAATGAACAGGAATTGTGGTAGGTCATGGTTTTCGTCGAGCCGCTCGCATTAATATGATTGATTTATTGATTTTAGGGAATGTTTATTTCGAGCAAAATTGAGAATGTTGTTTATATTATCGAATTTCGCATTTTCATATTCTGCGAATATTAATTGATTTTGTCGCGATTTTGTTTATTTAAAAAATATTATGATTATTTCGGAGCGGATTATTTCCGAGACATCAACAATCATCGAATACAGTTGCTGAAATCAGCTGAGCATGCATTTTTTTCTTCAGCTGGCGACTAATATTTAGGGAATGTTTATAGCGAGCAAAATTGAGAATGTTGTTTATATTATCGAATTTCGCATTTTCATATTCTGCGAATATTAATTGATTTTGTCGCGATTTTGTTTATTTAAAAAATATTATGATTATTTCGGAGCGGATTATTTCCGAGACATCAACAATCATTGAATATAGTTGCTGAAATAAGCTGAGCATGCATTTTTTTCTTCAGCTGGCGACTAATATTTAGGGAATGTTTAAAGCGAGCAAAATTGAGAATGTTGTTTATATTATCGAATTTAGCATTTTCATATTCTGCAAATATTAATTGATTTTGTCGCCGAGACACCGTGAATCACCCAATTTTATTGCTTGATATGATTGGAGGAGGAGGAGAGGAAGGGTAATATGAATATGTATATATAGTTGCAACGCGCAAAGAAATGTCAACAGTTTGTTGAGAGCAAGCATACCGAGAATCGATCGAAGTGAAGATGTCTGAAAATATTGAATTGCAGGATCGAGAATTTGCATTCCGAAATCGGTTGCAAACGTTTTCAATTGTCAATCGAAATCACATCGAAATCAGAGAATTTTTAGATGAAGCCTTTCAACTATTCAGTAGGCGAATTACACAGATACTTGAAACAAATACCATCGTAAAGGTTGGAGCATGCTTTTGTGCTAATTTTGAAAAAGTTATCATTACCGAAGAAGGTGAATCGAGAGAATCTCAGCAATTGTATTTGCACACAAATGCTGAAATTGTTGATTTCGATTGTGACTTGAAGGAATTCTATGATGAATATGTGGTCGCAATGGTGCTCGGAAGGATTGACGATGTCGAGCTTCGTGGGAGTGGATTCAAACTGGCAGAAATCAAGGAGCTGAACTTTCAAGTTAGTCAATACGTCCCCTTTGGTGGATCAACATACATCGATCTACCGGATTTCTTGAAGAAAAAAAGGGCAATTATCAACGTTCAAAACTTTGATGACAAATGTTTCATGTATGCGGTATTGTCAGCGCTGTATCAAACATTAAAAAATCCACAACGTGTATCAACATATGGAGGGCGAGAACAAATGCTGAATTTTGGTGATATAAAATTTCCCGTGGAATTGCGAGACATCAAAAAATTTGAGAAGCTCAATCCGACAATTTCCATAAATGTCTACATGTTTTCTAAAAAAGTTATTCAACCCGTGCGGCTTACAAAATCGGTGAAATCCAATCATATTCATCTACTCTTGCTCACGCAAACATACGATGATGATGATGATGATGATGATATCGATAGGATCGAAGGTGATGATGATGATGATGAAAGTCATTTGAATGGTGCACACGTTGAATTTTATCGAAAAATGCATTATTGTTGGATTAAGAATATGAGTGCGCTATTGACTAATCAAATTACTTCAGAGCATAGAAAGAAGTTATTTTGTGATCGCTGTTTGAATCATTTCACAAAAGTTGATAAACTGGAATCGCATAAAATAGAATGTTTGAAACAAAATGAATATAAAATTACAATGCCCACAAAGGATACAAATACAATTGAATTTAAAAATTATAGCAAACAGTTAAAAGTGCCATTTATTATCTACGCAGATGTTGAATCAATATTGAAAAAACCTGACACCCAATTTTGTCGGAGCGAAGGAACAACAGCTTATCAACAACATGAAGCGTTCAGCGTTGGATACTATTTCAAGTGTGCATACGATGACTCGAAATCCTTCTTTCGAAGTGCGCGTGGACCAGACTGCATCGAATGGTTTGTAAAACAATTGGTTGATATTGCCAGCGAAGTGGAGATGATTCTGAGTAAAAAAATGCCATTACAAATGTCGTTGGAAGATGAAGTACTCTTCATATTGTCAGATGAATGTCACATTTGCGGGCAGCCATACGAGAAAGATGACATTCGTGTTAATGATCATTCCCATTTGACTGGAGAATATCGTGGATCTGCTCATAATAAATGCAATTTGCTGTATCGCGAACCGCGTTTCATTCCAACTGTGTTTCACAACCTATCGAACTATGATGCACATTTCCTCATCAAAGAAGTTGCAAAAGGAATTCCTGGCCCCATTTCAATCATTCCACGCAACGAAGAACAATACATCTCTTTCATCAAGACAGTGCCAAGTATTCATAGTAATGAGTACGGAAATTTCATTAAACTGCGTTTCATCGACTCATTTCAATTCATGTCATCATCATTGGACTAGTTATCTTCATTACTTCCAGGCGAAAAGAAACGGAATCTGCGATTTGAATTCAAGAACTTGAATGAGGAGCAGCTTAAAATGTTGGAAAGGAAAGGGGTCTTTTGCTACGACTACATAGACTCATGGAAGAAACTACAAGAAAACTCGTTGCCGGCAAAAGATAAATTCTACAGCATCTTGACAGAAAGCCACATTTCGGATGAAGATCATGAATTTGCAACTAAAATTTGGAAGGAATTCAATATCGATTCTTTGGGTGACTATTCTGATTTGTACATGAAAACTGATATCTTGTTGTTGGCTGATGTATTTGAAAATTTTCGAGATACCTGCTTCGACAACTACAAACTCGATCCAGCACATTATTATACAACACCGGGACTGTCTTTCGATGCAATGTTAAAATATACAAAAGTCAAGATTGAAGTTCTAACGGACATTGATAAGCTTATGTTCATCGAGAGAGGTATTAGAGGTGGGATCAGTCAATGCAGCAAGCGGTATTCGAAGGCCAACAACAAATACATGCAAGAATACGATCCAAACGTTGAATCGAAATATCTAAGTTATCTGGATGCCAATAACCTTTACGGTTATTCGATGATGGAACATTTACCCATCGATGGTTTCGAATGGTGTCAAGAAGAAGAAGAATTCCCTATGAGCCGAATTCTGAACATTCAAGATAACTCATCGACTGGCTATATTTTCGAGGTAGATCTTGCTTATCCGCAGCACTTACATGACAAAGATAAAGATTATCCATTTTGTGCAGAAAATTCCAAAGTTCCAAACACGGAAAATGAGAAAAAACTTCTGTTGACGTTGTTCGATAAGAAAAACTACGTAATTCATTACCGAATGTTGAAATGTGCGCTTCAACATGGTTTGGTGTTGAAAAAGATTCACAAAGTGATGAAATTCAATCAGCAGAGCGCGAGAAAATAGGCACGATAAATGTCGATTTTAGGCACCTAAATAGTCTCGTAAAATAGCAAAAATAGGCACGAAAACAGGCTTAATTCTCCAAAATAGGCACAAAAAAGTCTCGAAAAAATGCAATAAAATAGATATTTGTTCAGTTTATTTGCGAATTTTATTTTTCTATGATTGAAATAAAATATTTTATTTGTTTCCGCGGTTACAAAGCACAATACAATGTTGTTTCAAATTATGAAATAAAAAGTTTCGACGTTTGATGGTTAAAACATCTGCGTACATTGAAAATGAACGCTCGACATCCGATGATGTAGTTGGACAAAATTTGTATAGCGCAAGTTCAGCTGGTGAAAGTTCCAATAAAAATTGTTCTGTTGGCTGTGCACGATGATTCAAAACATTGTTGATTTCAACAATAGTTTTGAAACCGGGATTTCTTTGAAGTACTGCTTCCATCTTGCGGCCAAATGCTGGTTCATCCAATGCGTTCAGTGAATCACGGATGGATGTGATCAAATCAATGCTTTCGTTCAATGGTAGCCCTTGTGTTCCCAGTTTGATTGTTGCTGATACCAGCTGTGCAAAATGAGTTTTGATATATGCTAAATCAGTTTTGATAGTATCGTCAGCAAATAGCTCCTTGGCCGTCTTAATCGCTTCAGAATCGTCGCTATCGAATGAATCAATTACAGACTTGACCGGTTCAAAATGATCGCAGTAGTATATTGCTGCTTTCAGCCATGTACACCAACGTGTTATAATTGGCTCAGGAGGAAGCGCCAAATCTGGATTCATTTCTTTGAACTTCTTTTGCCGAGAGGGTGTCTGTAAAAATACAGTTTATAAATTTCAATAATTATTTGTTTGGTGATTTTTATCAAATGAAATTGAATTATTCAACTAGTTTCATTTTTTAAGCATACCTTTACAAAAACGGCTTTCACTTTCGATATCAATCGATTGACATTCGGAAATTTGGTGCGAATACATTCAGCAACTCGATGCAGCCCATGGGCAAAACAAGTCAAATGAATCATTTTTGGATATAGAATTTTCGGTGAGCCCATGGCTGCAATCATGTATGCTGCTGCATCCGTCAGAACAGCACGCACATTATTGAATTGAATACCTAATTCAAACAATAAAAATTCTTAATTCAAATTGTTTACGCAATCGATAACAATAACCAAAAAAACAAAAAATAAGCAAACCATCTGGCCAAAGCAATAGCAGCGAGTCGTTGAAAAATTTGGCCATACTGGAAGCATTAGCATTTTCGACAACATCCATGTTCAATAGATAGTACTTTTCACGCTCTGGAATGTTTTCATCGCCATCCAAAATTCCAAAAATGAAATTAACAACCAGTCTTTGTTCCTTATCGGTCGTCTCATCAATCGACACCCAAATGTTTTTATTCTTTGCTTTTTCACGAAGCGATGCCATGCATTGATCGTACAAATTGGGTACATATTTGTTCCGTAGTGTGAATTCACTTGGCAATGTTTTTTTTGTGTACTTTTCAAAGAATTGTACGACGGATGGATGAACGGCTTTCTTCAAAGGAATGTTTGCTTCTAAAAACATTTTGCAAAAGTCCATCTCGAATTCGTTGATTTTTTGTTCTGGACGTGGTTGTTGATGTTGCGTCAGTAAACTTTGTTGGAGCGATGGACCACTGTTTGAACGATCTCTCTTTTCAACATTGTTCTGGTGTATTTTGGTAGCAATGTGTTGCTTCACATGGGAAAGTTTGTCAGCGGTTACCTCGCACTCACAATATTTGCAAAATAAAATCGAATTATCTGTACGAAAAACGGCCGGATATTCTCTGACCATTCGCGCACGAAATTCACGAGGAGTTTCCTTTGTTTTACCCATTTTGATGTATTGAAATTGAAACGCACCCAATGAAAATCGAAACTCAAATGACGACACAAATCAATTTGAATTTTATTCGAGCACGTTCAATTCATGCTGAGTAAATGACCAAGTGCAAAAATGCTCATGCATGCAAGAACAAAACACATCCAAATTGTTGTACTGTATCCAAGTGCTGTATACACATGAATCAACAAAATTGAACAGCTAACAGCTCCGTTCCAAACATTCATTTGATGAATTGTAGATAGATTCGTAATCGAACCGAATGTTTACAGCACAAAAATGCATTGCTGTCAAAAAAGACAAAACAAAGAGTATGTGGACCGTACATTTGAAATATAAACATAAATAGTATGGTCAACTAAACAGATTACTGTTGTATCGCTATAGATTATTTTTATTTGCGTAACTCATTTGCTTGTGATTTATTGGATAAACAGAATTTAGTAAGCAGCGCATTGAAAAAACGTAGAACGTTCATGATGTATTTTTAACATTCAACATATATGAATTGTTATTCTGTGCTTTTGAAATCACTTTATTTACGAATTTAAAATGTATGTGAGCTCAAATTGTAATTTTTGAGCAGAAAAAATAACAAAATAGGTTTTTTTAGGCTCGATGCATCAAAATAGGCACGATGGACCAAATTTGGCCAAAATAGGCAAATACCTAGGTTCTAGGCAAATGCCTAGAATCTCGCGCTCTGTCAATCAGTCAGATTGGCTTAAGCCGTACATAATTCTGAACACAATTCTACGAACACGAGCGTTAAATGAATTTGAGAAAAATTTCTACAAGCTCTTGATCAATGCAATCTATGGCAAAACAATTGAAAACCTGCGAAAAAGAGTCGACATTAAGCTGAAGGTGTTGTGGGAAGGGCGATATGGGGCTCGCAAACTATTTGCAATGCCCAATTTAAAACGATACACAATCCTTGACGAAGACATGGTTGCTGTACACTTGAACAAAACAAGTTTGCTCATGAATAAACCGATTGCTGTTGGGATGTCCATTCTGGATATATCGAAAGTTGTAATGTATGACTTTTACTATAATCACATGAAAGCAAAATATGATGAAGATGTAGAGATGCTCTACACAGACACGGATTCGCTCATCATTGGTGTCAAGACTGAATGCTTTTATTCAGATATGCTGGAGAATCTGCAGAAATTTGACACGAGTGATTATCCAGAAGGGAACCAATTCAATATACCGCGAGTTAACAAGAAAATCCCCGGACTCTTCAAAGATGAATGGAATGGCCAAATTTTAACGGAATTCATTGGTCTGCGAAGTAAGATGTATTGCGTGCGATCGGAAAAGATTGAGAAAATGAAAAAAGCAAAAGGTGTTAAAAAATATGTATTGAAGAGATCGCTAACATTCAATGATTACATTAGATGCCTGGAGGAAAACTGCGTCATCATCAAAGATCAAAATTCATTTCGTTCCAAGAAACACACTGTTTTCAGTGTGAAACAGACAAAAACTGCTCTCAGTCCATTCGATAATAAAAGACATATTCTAAGTGGCAATATAGAAACCTTACCATTACAAAGTTCCAATGTAGTAGTGGTAGAAGAAATTAGGAAAGATTGAAAAAAAAAAATGAATAAAATCACTTTTTGATAAAAAAATGAATAAAATCACTTTTTGATAAAAAAATGAATAAAAATTCTATATTTCATGAAAAATTAACATTCATTACAATTCTAGAAATGTGTTTAAATGTAAGTATTTCTCAACTTCTTGAATATTGTTTGTTGCAATACACATCGTCTCCAGAAACCAGACAAAATTCCTTATATATGAATCTGTTGCGATACGTTTTGAAACCTTGCATGTCAACGAACACAAAATTATTTTGAATATGGTTCTCACAATCCATCTCTGACTCTTTCAAAGTAGCTTCGTCGTCGTTGGCATCCATACTCCTGTTAATTCTAGCTTGCGATGTGAACACGTTCACGTCTTATCAACAATTGATGTTGATTGCTCTAAAGGATTGTCCTTTATACAATGATGTGACGCTCTCGCAACTCTTCAATAATGGAGTTGATTTCTTGATTGTGGTTTGAATTTCCAGCTCCTTTTGACGCAGTCAACAGCCTAAGACGTTCACATAATTCGTTTGGATTATCATTATATTCGTAAACAATATTTTCAGCATAAGGAATAAAATTGTTTTCCAACGCACGTCCATATTTCTTGGTTTGTTTCTTTCGGTGAATTGTCGGCAGTTTCTTCTCGAGAATTTCAATTTTCCGTCGCTTTGAAGCGAGCCCCACGTAATTCCCTGTGTCATCATAGTCGTCAGGACTTACTATTACACGCTTCAAAGTGGTCGGTATCATTTCTTCTTCTTCTTCTTCTTCTTCACATTGCTGACTTCGAATTTTTCTTTGTTTTTTTGCAAATCCAACGAAATCGCTATCAGAATCATAATCTTCGGGGCTAATAATTATTTTGCGTTTTTTACGTATTTTACCACCCTTATCGGCGGCAACACATTGTACATCATTATTTATGTCCACACACTGTTTCTTTCTTCGTTCAGCTTTCCTTGTAACATCTAGCTTTAGCGAGTTCTTCTTTTTCATTTTCTTTTTCTTTTTCTTTTTCTCCCCAGGAACACCAACAACATCAATTGAGTTGATAATTCTTGTTTGGCTAACATCATTTTTTCTGGTTGGTTTAATGAGCTTAGAAGTCACTCCTTTACGCAACGAATCAGTTAAATCTGATCGTGTTGTTTTCCTATTTTCAATGATTTTGGTTCGCTCCTTTACTCTTTGGGTTTCAGCTTTTTTACTTATATTTCGTTTTTTTGAAATAACATCAAACGAATCGGTGATTCTTTGACTTTTACTCTCAAATTTGTTGAATGGTAATTTCAATTCAGAAGAAACATCTCCTCGCAGTGCATCATTAGTATCTGAACGTTGTTTCTTCCATTTATCGAAAACTTTCGTTCGTTCCTTCGATTTTTTAGACTCTAATCTATCACCGATGCTAGGCATTAGGATGTCTTTTCTCTTTTTCAAATTAACATCAGAATTGGGTGATGTTTGTTCATTTTCGATGGAATTTTCAGATTTCCGCTCTTGTTTAAAATTTTTCGAGGTTAGAGCATTTCTGTCGACGACCATTTCTTGATCAGGAGTGTGTTCAGAATTATTGTTCTCGTCAAATAACATCAAATCATCATCATCATCATCATCATCATCGCCGCCATCGCCATCGTCGGGTTCAAAATCAACATCGACATCATCATTCAAACAAATATTTTCTCTTCGAACACGCTCCTGATTAGTGTCAATTAATCGATTTATAGATTCGGTGATCGGTGCATACGTTTCTTGCAATTCTAACCCTTTTTTCGCACGATCTCCGTGTATTTTTCGGAACTTGTTTACAATTATATTGCGTGCTCTTACAAGGGAGGATTTCAACTTCTTCTCTTTCTTGGACATTGTTTCCACTTTGATCGATAAATCTCTACTGAACTCGTATATATATTTCAGACTTATTTAATACTCGTTAAAAAATTCGAGAATCCCTTCCGGTAACGACCTTCGTTCACATCACTATCCAAGTCAACAACAACGAAACCGTATTTTTTTCTCCAACACTCTAGAAAAAACTGTCGAAATTCTTCAAATTTCATATCACATGCAACACCCATGTCATTAAAAACATGTTTCAAATTCATATCATCTTGTCTGAACAATATTAAGAAATTACAATTATCCCGAATGAGATGTTTGCTAATTCTCGTGTATGTTTGTGTTAGAAAGAAGCAGTCTATATTGCGATGTCTCCCGAGACAAAAGTAGGCTTTGATGTTTTCTTGATTCTTGTCACATATTACATCGTCAAAGATAATAATGGAGTTCTTATTAGCCTGACTGGGCGCAATAACCTTATCCGATGATGATGAAAATGTGTACAACCCAATTCCTTTGATCGGTTGCAACATTTTGTTCAAGTATTCATATTTATCCTGTTCCAGGGTCTTTGAATATATGTAGATATTTTCAAATTTCAATCCATGTTCAGATTCAATTAAACTGATGAGTAAATTTGTTTTTCCACAATTCGAAGGTCCTGCTATTATGCAACTTATTGAATTCGGTAACAGTTCACTATGTCGCTTCGAATTTAATCTCGAAGTCGATGCGACTTCATCAATATTTCGAATAGGAATACTCATAACATGTTTAATGAAACGCATATTGTCTCAGACTAAATGAGAAAGCAGAGTTTACCGTGTATATATCTCATCATCATCATATGCCTCCGAAAGGTAGAAAGAAAATATACTTTGATATAACATATTTATTTTTGAATGTATTAATTTTATTTCTTTTATTTATTTTTCACCAAAACAATAGAATTAATTGTGTTGATACAATCAAATTTAATCAAATCTAAATTGATCACTTAAATACTGCACGCTTTGGAAATCTAAAATCAATCGATTTCTATCTGTAACATCCTTCCCACCGTAGATCATAACTTTCGGCTCAAGGTTAAGTTCAGCAATGATCTTGTCGTCATTAAAGATGGTGTAGAATCGTTCTGGTAGATACATGTAAAAGGTGTCCACGTGAATGCGCACTCTTTTTCCCTTGGATGTTTCAGCGATTGAAAAATGGTTGACAATGTATTCACCCGTCATCAAATCCTTGAAACTTTTGTATGGTCTTTTCACACAAGCTGATTGCAACTTTTGCAAAACATTCATCTTTGATGATGATGATGTACAATTATAAAAATTGTGAAATCAAACTCAAAATCGAGAAGCTACGTGTGTGTGTGTGTGTGTGTGTGTGTGTGTGTGTGTGTGTGTGTACGTTTCTCACGCGATCTGCATGCGGACGAGAATGAACAAACTCTAATGCATACTCGCAACGATTGTGAGCTCTTTTATACTGAATTCTCAACGAGCCAATCCACTCTCCCCCCCTCTCCCCCACTCTAAAGTACACAAGCTTGACGCGACGAATGATGGATAAGACATAAGAAATGAATATCACGAAAATACACTGACACGAATCATATTATATGTATAGTATTGTCAGTATTATTAGTCATAATGGGTTGAGTTTTCCATGAGTAAACATCAATTATATGTTCAATCCAGGAAACTTGTTTCGACATGAAAGTGCAGAAAGAATCAAAGAGAATCAAGAAGCCTCAACGTGCATCGACGAAGAAGAAGAAGAAGCGTGGTGCTGGCATCATCGACACAATCATCGACAAACTTCCAATTGAGTTGCATGTACCAAGCTATCAATATTGCGGACCAGGCACAAATTTGAAAAAACGTTTGGCAAGAGGTGATCCGGGGATAAATCCATTAGATATTGCATGTAAACAACACGATATCACGTATGAACATAAAAAAAATACCAAGGAACGTTCGATTGCTGATAAAATTTTGCAAAAAGAAGCAATGAAACGGGTATTTTCGAGAGACGCGTCGATTGGCGAGCGAGCTACAGCATTGGGAGTGGCCGCTGCTATGAAAGCGAAAAGAACATTAGCAAAAATGGGGACAGGGCTTTCAAAGAAGAAGAAGACGCAGAAGAGGAATAAGAAGTGTTGTAAATCGAAAAAAAGACAGATTTCGTTATCAACATTAATCAAAAATGCTAAAACAGCGATAAAAAAGTCAAAATCAGACACCATCGATTCGGCAATTCGAGTTGCAGTTGTTTCCATTCAAAAGAACAAAAAAGGTAAATGAGTTAAGACTCCTCGAATCATTAAATTACCACCAACGACGGGTGGAGTTTTACTGCTCATTCCAATTTTTGCTGGCTTGAGTGCGCTTGGGTCGATTGCTGGATCAGCTGCAAGTATTTCCAGGGCAATCAACGATGCAAGGAGGGGACAGCAAGAAATTGAAGAAAGCAAACGTCATAACAGGACAATGGAAGCAATCACCATTGGCAATAATTCGGGCAATGGATTTTATTTGAATGCGAACAAAAATGGTAGTGGATTCTATTTGACACCATATTCAAAAAACCGTTAAATTCGCTACCCGAACGACCATTAACTAATGTCGATTTAAATAAATACATCAAAATCTCAAAAATTCCAAATTTTCGAGGGATTTTTATGCGTGATAATTTACCAAATGGTAGACTTGGGAACAACGAATGTATGATTATTAATCATGATTCAATCAAAAATGGAGGAACACATTGGACATGTTTTGTCAAAGTAAATAAAAATGTGTATTACTTTGATTCATTTGGTAAACTAGCACCCCCATTGGAATTAGTTGAATACTTGGGTAGCGATTGCAACATTTTCTATAACTCTAAACAATATCAAAAATTCAATACTGTAATTTGTGGACATTTATGTTTAAGATTCTTACATGAATTCTATCAATAAAAAAAAAAAAAAAAAAAAAAAAAAAGATATAAAATGACAGAACAAATCGTATTTGCATTTAGTATTTTTGAGATCATGTCGTCGATAACATTGACGATCACGGGCAACAGTTCCAATTTACACACGAATTTTCATCCAGAAATCGAATTAGATGAACATTCCAGTTATTCGTGCAGTTTGTTGGATTTCTATGCGTACAACTCGATTCCAAATATAAATGAAAAAAATAATAAATTTCACTTTAGACTCTTCAATGATGGACCATCGGCAGAGGTTACAATACCCGTGGGTTCATATGAGATAAAAGAAATAGGCATATATTTACAGCAAACATTGCAGGAAATGAGATTGAAGTTTCGCTTCCATGCCGATTCAAATAGTCTAAAATGTATCATCGAAAGTGATATTTTTATTGATTTCACTCAAGAGAATTCTGTTGGACATGTTTTCGGTTTCAATAGACGGGAACTCATTCCTTCTGTAACACACACTTCAGATCATATCGTGAATATTCAATCGATTAACTGTATAAGAATTGATTGCGATTTGACAACCGGATCATTTCACAATGGAAAATCTACACACACAATTTATGAGTTCAGCCCATCCGTTGAGCCTGGATATAAAATCAACGAACAACCAAAACATTTGATTTATTTGCCAGTTGTAAAACGGCGAATAAACGAACTGAATATATCAATCGTGGATCAAGATGGTGATTTAGTCGATTTTCGGGGTGAAACAATCACTTGTCGGATTCACATTAGAAAAGATCCATAAATTGGTGCCGGTACAAGCGGATATCAGTTATTTACCAGTTAACCAGGAAAGAAGAAGGACGTTAAAAGAGAAAAAAATAAAAAAATGTTGATTTATCACAACAACCAATCAAACTATAAGAGTGAGAAGTCTTTTGACACTAGTGGCATTAAAGTTCGACACTTCAAGGAAGGAACATCTTCGACGAGTGCTTTAAGTCGAAAAAATATTCAATTTTTGCGGAGTCTCGGTTTCAAAGTTAAAAAATTAGAGAAATAAGAAGAGAGAGAAAGAGAGAGCGAGAGAGAGAGAGAGAAGGAAAATGAAAATGAGCAAAATATTGCAGATTAAAAGTCCAATCATTCAAGATGATGACATCATCAGTCAGCAGTTCCATACATACACACCGTATACGACGTCATTCAACAACAATGATGAAATTCGAATTACAATCCAGTCGCAAGATTTGGCAGTTTTGCCTTCGGAAAGCTATTTGTTCATTGAGTTCTCCACGCGAAAACAAGATGGAACGCCATTCGCAGCGAATGAAGCAGTCTTCACATACAACTATTTAGCATTTTTGTTCAGTGAAATGCGTTATGAGTTGAATGGAGTTGAAATTGATCGATCCAAAACACCGGGCATTACCACCACACTGAAGTGTATGGTAGCCTGTAAGTCTTCTGATGAGAAACCGTATCTACTATTTAATTATAACAGTGTACACGGTATCAGTGTTGGAATTCATCGAATGCTAATTCCACTTCGATTTATTTTGGGATTCTGTGACGATTTCAGAAAGGTTGTATTGAATATCAAACATGAATTAATTCTGGTGCGTAGTCGCTCAAATACGAATTTGTATCAATCAAATGCGGATATATTAGAACTAACGGTGAACAAAATTCATTGGAAGATTCCACACATAACATTGAGCGACAGTGCTTAATTGATAATGTTGAAAACGATATCGAAGAATGAAAGTCTTCTCATTCCATTTCGTTCGTGGGATCTGTATGAATTGCCTGTTATTCCATTAACAACTCGTCATAGCTGGAGTGTGAAAACAACAAGTCAAGTAAATAAGCCACGATATGTGATTGTGGCTCTCCAGACGGATCGGAATAATGTTATTGGAAATGATGCATCATTATTCGACAACTGCAGCATTACAAATATCAAATTGTATTTGAACAATGAACGATACCCATATGATGACATGAATCTGAACTTTGGTGAATTAAATTATCATGAGCTGTTCCACATGTTTCAAAGCATTCAGCAGTCATATTATAATGAAATGTCATTTTATAATCCTCTTGGCATTGATCTTCAGAACTTTCTGAACCGACCAGTGTTTGCATTCGATTGAACAAGATCAGATGAGAGATTGAAATCGGGTATGGTTGATGTCCGTCTTGAGATTGAAGCTGCTCGAAATATACCAGCCAATACTGCCGCATATTGTTTGATAATCCACGATAATTTAGTTCAATATTCACCTTTCACTGGTATGGTTAATCGCATTGTGTAAAAAAAAAAAACCAAGGAACGATGAGTAAATGGGATCTGGTAAATGAGTTGCATCGTGGAGCACGAAACAATTTCAAACGTAGATCAACAGAAATGAGGGGTATCAACGACACTCTTCAAGCCGATTTAGTCAAAATGATTCCATATGCAGCGAAAAATCAGCAATATAAGTATATTTTAACTGTAATAAATATCTTTTCGAAGAGAGCATATGCACGAGCAATTAAAAACAAATCAGGTGTAGAGGTGACGCGTGCAATGGAATCTGTTTTGAATTCATTGGATCATCTAATTCAAAATTTGCACGTAGACGAGGGGAAAGAATTTTACAACACCAAAATGAAGAATATGTTACAGCAACGCAATATTAATTTGTACTCAACCTATAGCACGAGAAGGCAGCGATAGTTGAACGTTTTAATCGAACTTTGAAAAACAAAATGTGGAAAGAATTCAGCTTTCGAGGGTCACATATATGGACTGATATTCTGCCACGGCTAGTTTCGGAGTACAACAACACCAAACATAGAACAATCAAGATGAAACCCAATGAAGTGAATGAAAACAATGAACAATTTCTGTTCAATACAGTTTATCGCAAGGACTGCTGCTGCCACCACCACCACCACCACCACCGCCACCACCACCGCCACCACCACCGCCACCACCACCACCACCACCTGGAAACATAAAATTTAAAATGGGGGATTTTGTGCGTATAAGTAAATATAAACACATTTTTACAAAAGGCTACACCGCAAATTGGACGAACGAAGTCTTCACAATTCGTAGAATACAGCCTACAGATCCAATCACTTACTTGTTGGCCGATTTGAACGGAGGAGAAATTAAAGGAACGGTCTATGCTGAAGAGTTACAACTTGCAAAATACCCCGATTTGTACTTAGTTGAGAGAATTATTCGTAAGAAGGGGACGAAAATTTATGTTAAGTGGTTTGGAATTGATAGTCATTCATGGATTGATGAAAAAGATTTAATTTGAATGTTGATGAAATAAGATAATAAAAAAAAAAAAAATTATGTTTTTTGATAAAAATATTGAGATTTTTCATTTATTCCATTAAAATGCTGTTCGGATTATATATTTATTTAATTTAAAATTCAATTATAAAGATTACAATTGGCATATCATTCGTATGAAAGATGCATTCGGAAACCGTTGGTGTCACCATCCAATTGTGTATTGCAAATCGGACATCTGGCGGCGGTGTTGTTATTATTCATCGCATGATTCGCAATCATTTGATCAATACACATGCCATGAAACACATGACCACAACGTGTAACGAAAGTGGTATGTGAATCATTACGAATGTCATAACGACAAATGGAACAAATTGGCTTTTTACCAATTGCCAATATTTCATTGCGCTCGAGATCCTCGTTGAATTGGCGCTCAGCACGACGTTCTTCATACAATTGAACTGCGCTCCTCAATCTTGTGATGCGTGATCGCTGTCTTAGAGACATGAAACGATAACACCAATTATCCATTGAGAATTCAATCATATTGGGTGTTGGATCATCACGTTCAACCCCATCTGCTAACCAATTATCAATTTCATCAGTCAACGTGTGAAGATGGTTCAAATATGCTGCATTATGCTCTCGCTGTAGCAGCATTTCGAGGCGTTCGCGCTCTTCACTCTCATTATAGAACCGATGCATTGTACTGGCCACAAGCGATCGAACGTCAGCATTCTCGGAGTATACAGGAAAATTTAGCACTTCATTGGCATCAGGCTGATGATCGTTGATGTTGTTCGCAGCGCCCCCTGCAGCTTCTCCAATACCACTATCATCATCTCCGGATGTTTCTGAAGCATTATCGTAATCATTATCATCAAAATTCAATCGTTAGCAGCAGTAATTTTTCGAAGAATTCAATTCCACTTTCTTTTTTCTACATTTGACAACCCCTCATTCAATGTAACGTGCGCACGTTTAATTGGAATTGATTTTGAATTCACTTAATTTAAATAATATTTTTTCCCTTGAATAAAAAAAAAACACAGATAATTCCAAATATTTGCAATACACGTTTGACCATTATTAAAAAACACTCTGATTTCACTCAATTTAAAACTGCTTCCCCCATGAATCAATAAACATCACTTTCATATTCACAATTAAACCTCCTGAAAATAAGGTTATTAGTACTTACGTGACATACTTGGTGTGCGATCAAGGTTGGAATGAATTTGATGATCATTTGCAACCCACATATTTAACCGATCGATGTTAGCGTTAGATTTGCCTATGATGCGTTTTCAATGCGATCGAGATTTTGGTTACCAAAATTCCATTGTTGTTTATTAATTTCACACAACTATGGTTCGCGTACTATCGCAGCTGGAGAAATCACACTGGTGGCGCCAGCTGGATTTTCCTGTAAAGTGTACCGAACTACTCGAGATGTCTATATCTTGTTGGTTAAGTACTGCCGCCGCGTAGTATTACGTATTTGCAGCCGAACTTGACAGCAACTGTCAAACAGTTTTAAATATTGAATGTGTCCGCGTGTGTCTGAATGTCAAACTGTTCACAACGTATTTATGCTAGTTTTGAAAACTCGAGAATATTTAACGTTTACAAATGAAAATTAATTAAAATGTGTGATGATATTTGTAAGTTTCTTTTTTTTTAAAATGATAGTTATGTGTTTCTGTGGTTTATTCGGTTTATATTATTTCAAATCTTATCTAATAATCATATTATTGCTAGGTGAATTGAACAGTTTGGATGAAATATCCATTTTATCAAATTTGAAGGAACGTTTTCAGAACAATTCAAATTAAGTAAGTATCTTTGGCGGTAGTTGGTTTCCGGCGATTTCTTTATTATCGAAGATAATTAAAGATTTCACTTAATTTTTTACAGACATATGCGTCAAATGTTTTGATTGCATTGAATCCGCATGAAACAATTACGGGACTGTATGGATTGGAACAAATAACGAAATACCGTTCATCTGACAAACTTCCACCGCACATTTATGCTGTCGGTAAGCTATTTAACAATATTTAAGATCATATTATTTTGGATCTGTCAAATTATCTAAAACCATCTTAAACAGATTCTCACGTGTGTTATTATTTCTATTCGGGTAAACCCAAATTCGTCCTAAAACATACGAAAATCGTACTAAATTTCCCAAAAATAGTACTAAAATGTCCGAAAATCGTACTAAAATTTCCGAACATCGTACTAAATTTCCCAAAAATCGTACTAAAATTTCCCGAAAATCGTACCAAAAAATGACAAAATTCAACCCAAAATCTACGAAAATCATACTAATTTCTTCCCAAAAATCGTACTAAAATTTGCGAAAATCGTACTAAAATTTCCGAAAGTCATACTAAATTTCCCAAAAATCGTACTAAATATTCCCGAAAATCGAACCAAAAAATGACAAAATTCAACCCAAAACCGACACATTTTGCCGATGTCCTTTTGCCGATGTCCTTTTGCCGCTGTCTAGCTGGCGATGCTTCGTCGAACTCCTCAAATGTGTGCTTATTCAATGGTCGCTTTCCAGACCGTTCAGCATTTCGTAGATGCTGATACATTATCATCAGTGATTCCGGTACAAACATTCGTGGCGCAGCGCTGTCTTTTACACGGATCTGGCCGCTTTGTTCTGCTTTTCCATCAATCATCGGCTTTACATGAATGTGTCCACGGAATCCGCCGGCTGTGTTCGGAAGCACAATGAGTGCTACTGCCATGTTTTTATATGTAATCGGAACATTGCCCCCGCGTTCGTTTAGATGTTTGATTAGGAGACTGCGGTCTTTGCTTAGAATGAAAGCGGCAACGATTTTGTCTTTCAAACAATAATACTGCCTTGCTTTCTTTGTTTGCACTGACAAGTATACTTTCCATGTTGTCTTCGAACTGCCATGTACCATCGGAAAATGCCATCGTAATATCGCCAGGGCTAATGACTTCACCAGAATGACTGTACATAGCAAAAGAACCACTTTCAGAAAACAATTGGAACCGTTTCTCGATTTCCAATGCCCATTCGTATTGCCGGTTTCTATTCATTTCACCTATCTATGCTATGCTCTACTATAACTTTGCAATGAACTATTTTTTAAAACTTGCACTTGTTCACGAAACTAAATTTTCAGTTAAGGCGATCCAGCACAGTGTGACCTATTAGCGACATCTATTGCAATGCATTTAAATTAAAAAAAATATATGAAGAATAACGTAATGCCGTGTAGCGTATATATTTGATTTTGCTGTGATGTATACAAAAAATTTATTACTGAATTAAATGAACAAAAAAATTAAAAATATCAAATGAATTTCTTTTCGAAGCATAGCATCGGAGTCAATTTCCTTTAAAAATAGTTTTTTGTCATTGCAATATTTTTCTATTCAAAGATAGAAATATCTTTTGGAATTCTAAGGACTGTTTCAAGCTCCCGCATTGCCTTTCGATAACCTTTGCGTTCCATAAAAGGAATTGTTCGATTGAGCTCAAAGCGGCTAACTGCATGTGAACGAAGTGGGTTTCTAAAAATGAGTTAAATGCATTATTATACAAAGCAGATATAAAATAGCCAAAGCAGATGTAGAACACACATTTCTCCAGTTCCCAAAAATTCCACACGGATCGTCTCCCCAATAATATCAATGATTCTCGCCGGCCAAGGAGCAAAGCCTGATACTGTTGCTAAAACTATCTCGTTCGCAACAAATTCTTTATCAGGCGCCCCTAGCTTGATATTTTCAGACAGACTTAGTTTTTTTCGACGTATTGTTTTTTTGCTTTTACTTCTGTTATGAGCACGCTGAACTTCTTCAATTCCAAATTGAACATGTGTCTCTTTTGAGTTTTTCTGAAAGAGATTTGCATTGCATGGATGTTATGAGAAAATAATTAGTCAAAGCAAATTTCAACTCAAACCTTTGACATTGCAGGTTGTATTGTTGATTTATTGGAATTGTCAACTTCCCTTTTCCGTTTAAATCTGAGTGACGATTGACCATTCGATTGGCTTTGAGTACCAACAGCGACATTCACTTTTTCTTTGAAATTCGACTGAAAATATGTGTAAAATGTCTCATAGATATAACGAGGAAAAAGTTACTCATGGCAAATGTTATTTATACAATACTAACGCTTTGCATTGCAGTCTCAATTGGTTTTTTGGAATTGTCATTGTTAGTTTTTTGTAAACGCTTTGATCTTCGTGGTGACTGTAAAATAACATTTTGACCAGGACTGTTCTCAATAACCTTTGACATTGCAGCTTGCTTTGATTTATTGGAATTGTCAACATCTCTTTTCCGTTTTAATCTCAGTGACAATTGACCATCCGACTCGCTTTGAGTACCAACAGTGTCATTCATTTTTTCTTTTAAAATCGACTGAAAAATTGTGTAAAATGTCTCATAGATATAACGGGGAAAAAAGTTACTCAATGCAAATTTCAATCGTACAATTCTTACCTTTGGCATTGCAGCTCCGATTGTTTTTTTGGAATTGTCACTGTTAGTTTTTTGTA
This sequence comes from Obolodiplosis robiniae, assembly GCA_028476595.1. Classification (NCBI taxonomy): domain Eukaryota; kingdom Metazoa; phylum Arthropoda; class Insecta; order Diptera; family Cecidomyiidae; genus Obolodiplosis; species Obolodiplosis robiniae. Next base: position 520,333 of record JAOPHN010000005.1, read on the forward strand.
AACGCTTTGATCTTCGTGGTGACTGTAAAATAACATTTTGACCAGGACTGTTCTCAATAACCTTTGACATTGCAGTTTGCTTTGATTTATTGGAATTGTCAACATCTCTATTCCGTTTTAATCTCAGTGACGATTGACCATCCGATTTGCTTTGAGTATCAACATTGACATTCACTTTTTCTTTTAAATTCGACTGAAAATATGTGTAAAAGTTTATGTATCTCATAGATATAACGAGGAAAAAAGTTACTCAATGCAAATTTCAATCGATTAGTTCTAACCTTTGCCATTGCAGCTCCGATTTTTATTTTGGATTTTTCAATCCATTTTGAACGCTTCGATCTTCGTGGTGATTTTAAGAAAACATCGCTCTTTTCAGGTTTGCACTGAAAATTTCCAGTATTAAAGACAAATGTTATTTAAAGCAATATTAAGTAATAAATTCGAACCTTTGACATTGCAGTTTATTATTTGTGTTTCAAATCGCCCGTATTTCGTTTATATAAGATGAATTATTAATTTTTTGCCGTCTTGGATTTTTTTTAAAATTTAAACTAAACAGTTTTGTTGATGCATTGTTTAAATTGAGCTACATTGAAAATTTAACAAAAAAGTGATGATTCATTTGATACTAAATATTCAGCAGAAATCAGTTTAATCCATTCGTTTCATTCAGCACTAGAAACAGTGTGCTGAGTTCATTATGCATTGCAAATAATCATAACCTGGTAGCGACCTCCATAGCAATGCATTCAAATTAAAAAAATGTGTACCAAGTCTGACATTTCAGTTGCATAAATCTTTGTGATTTCACCTTGAAAATGAATACAGAAAAGCATTTCGGAACCCGAAATTTGTACGAAATCCTGGAGCTACCAAAAGATGCGGAAATTCAAGATGGTAATATTGCAATGAATATATTTGTAATTAGAATAAAATATTTTTTTTTTAATTGCTTTGTAAATTTTCAATTTTTTCAGTGAAAAGAAGTTTTTATCGTTTGGCACGCTTATATCATCCGGACCGCGTCAAAGACGATGAAAAATTGGTTGCAATGGAAAAGTTCCATATTATACACAATGCGTATACAATATTAACTGATTCAGAAAAAAAAGATTTATATGATGAAGGATCATCTGTAGTGTTCACTAAAGCGACTGTCGCAGCTCAGTGGGAGAATTATTTGACTGATGTGAAAAGTACAGATATTTGCAATGCACGTAATAGTTATCAAGGGTCTATGGCAGAAAAAGAAGATATAATTCGGGAATTCGTAAATGGCAATGGCAGTATGACGCATTTGTTGAATAATGTTCCGTTCATGCGATTGGAAGACCAAAACAGGTTTATAGAAATGATCAAAGCAATGATGATAAATGGTGATATCCCTAAAATACCGATAAAAAAAATCAGAATATGAGCAAAATTGCAATGGAACATAACTTCAAATAAAATTTACTGCTCTGCTAATATTTTCTTGCAGATGGCGACATATTATAACGAAGATTGATAAAACATAACTATTGTCATTAATCACATGTACATAACCTTTAAAAACCAATTAAAATTGAATACTTTTCTCACAATATACGAAAACTGTTATTCATTTGGTGGAAGCTATGAAATTAATAATAAAAACAAAAATAGCCTGATTGACAACTGTCTAAATGACAAGGTAGGTTTAATTCTTGTATAAATTTTAATTTTAAAGTAGAATAGTTTCATTTTTCAAGGTTCAACCGAATTCTAACATGAATGCAATGCAGTCCAACCTAACATTTGATACTACAGATCATGAAAATTTTGATAACTCATTATTATTCGGATCAACATATTCAGATGAGTTTGATTTTTCGAAAGTCATTACAAGCACTGCTAACGTTGCTTCAATGGAGGTTTCTATTTCAGTAAGTATGAAACATTACGTTTGTATATGTTCCTTTCAACTTGTTGTGTTTGCTATGATTTTTTTGAATTCATGTTCCAAGGTTGAAGAGAACGATTCGGAAATCCAATCAAGTTCATCTATGACAGAGCAAACATCACGTCGTGGAGGAGAAAAATCCACTGCAATGTCCAAGGCAAAAAAAACCACACAAACAAAACAGAAAGCTAAAACTAGTAGACGCTCTCAAATACAAGGTGACGAAGAATTGGATCAATCGGTAAGTTGTGCATTGCCTTGAGTATATGTGATATTTACATGACTTTTTTCTTTCAACTGCTTTGCCTAACAATATTAAATATAATTTTAAAGGCTCAAGATCTCGACAATTCGCTGGTATTTGATTTATCTGACGAGATTGATAATACGAAGGAAATTGGAAGTACAGCTTTGAACACACCTAAAATGAAACTGCCTATTTCGAGTCATACTAAACCAAAGAGACAAAGATACAAATGGTCGGTTCACTCCAAGTACAATTCTTTGGATGAAGTTGAACAGTTTCTCGAAGAAGAAGGTTTTGTGATATATGACAACAAAGATCTTGTTAGTGGTCAAAAATTCTACTTTCGCTGTAGTTGCATTCCAAGGGATAGAAAGAGAGATGACTGGTGTGCACGGCGTTATATTATTTTCTTACCGTCAAACTGCAATGACATAATTTTACAGTGCAATGAGCTTGATCATAATCACGACGAACTACTTAAAGGAAAAAAGCGGCCGATCTCACAGCAAATGCTCACATACATTCACGATTTATATTCAAAGCAAACATTCAAACACTCATCTGTGATTATGCACATTGAATCGGCACGTATTTCGCAAAACCTTTTCAAAGATGAGCCGAATCCAACTGTGCATCAGTTGGAATATATTTTGGATAAATTTAGATCAGGCAGCAGAGAAAAAATGATCAATATAGTCAATTGATGGAGTGGTGCGAAGAATCATCTAATTTACCTACTGATGTTGACGAACCATTTGTACTGTCCTACGAATGCAATGTTCAAATCAAACCAAGCTTTCGTTTTTGTATTACAACACTTCGCCTGTTGGAAACAATATCGGCAGTAGATACTCTATGCATTGACGCCACTTACAAATTGAACTGGATGGGGTTTCCACTAATAGTTCTTGGGACAGTTGATCGTCAAAAGCATTTTCATCCAATCGTTTATGCATGTTCATCTAATGAAACAACTGAAGATTATTGTTTTGTTTTTCGGTCATTGAAAGATGGCATTGCAAAAAATTTTCCAAGTGCTATGTTTAAACCAAAGAAGCTTGTAGCTGATGGAGCGGATGCGATTCGCAATGCGTTTTATATTGTATTTCAAGACAGTGCAGAAGTAGACATAATGTGCTTTGCTCACGTACTACGAAATGTACGTAAACGCCCATTTTCGCATAAAAATAATAAACAACTTATCATTGATGATATTAAAAAGATACAATTGGCCTCAAATCGGATGATGTTTGACATGATGGCAAAACTATTCATAAAAAAATGGAATCCTCTTGAGCCAAATTTCGTGGAATATTTCAAGAAAGAGTGGTTAGGAGACCATTGCAACTGGTATGAAGGGGCTGCAGAATATACTCCATCGACAAATAATGCTCTGGAATCACATAATGCTGTAATAAAACGCACAGTGACTTTTCGACGTAGGCTACCACTAAAAGAGTTTATTCTAGCCATGACAGCAATGACAGCGGAAGTATCGATTCAGTTTGCGGAGGGCAAGAGATCAATTACCGTGGAGCCAAATATTGCTCGCGATACTATGATGAAGGCAACTGAAATGGACTGCAATGGATTCGTATCATTTAAAGCAAAAACAAAAGGCAATGGTAGCGTTGTATATGTATTGCCAGCGAATAAATGCTCTGAAGAAAATGCTAACAACGCATATTATCAAATGGTATCCAAAAAGCAATGGACTTCGTTTGATGAATATATACGATATGGATATCAGATGTTTTGGCTTGTGCGTTTTTCGTGTGAAGATTGGAAGCTCAAGTCCAATTGCACTTGCCCTGTATTTTTTAAGCAGCACATCTGCAAGCATATTGTAGCGTTTGCTATGAAGGAAAAATTGATTCAATGTCAACCAACCGCTAACCCAATACTGCTTGCACCAAAAACAAAACCAGGTCGACCAAAACACGCATCAAAGAGTTTACATAGAGATTAAATATAAAATAAATATAAATATGTTTTTCTTGACGAACAACGAATTTTCAAATTTTAAAAAAATTAATGTGCCATGTAATAATTATGAATACTTATCGCTGTGATTATTAAAATTGTCTTGACAAACATTATACAATGCAATAAATCAATCTATTTTTGCACTATTCGGTAGATTCTCAATGAAGCAATTACAATTCTTCGAAATTATAATTTTGGTATGTTTAGAAAGATCATGTTTGATCAATACAGTTCAATGTTTGAAAAATGACAAATGAAATTTCAGATTCGGTACATATTTTTTAAAAATTTAAATGCATTGCAATAGATTACATCATTATTTGGTCCATAAATTTAATTTTAAACCAATCATTTCAAAATTATTGAATCGGAGTTTATGCATTTCAAAACCAAATAACCTTTTTAAATCCTTACATACACATTCCAAAATATAACTGCGAACAGCTTCTTGAGCAATTTCAACTTGCAATAAATGAACGGTCAAAATTGTAGATCTAGAGCCGTTAAACAAACAGCGTTTTTATAAGCTTTATATCAGATAAATTGATTGTGGATGAATATTGACTGCGTACTGACAGTAAACAAAAATACCAAGATGTTGTTAGACAGAATTTTGTGCAGAAAATCATTATTTGAATAATTTTATATAAATTTCATACGTGTTCAAAATATCTGCACTGAAGCTGTGATGGAAAATGAACCTAATTTTTTTTTATCGCTATTAACGTGCAGATATCGTGATGTCCACAAAATTAGATAAAAAAAATTAAATATTCTAAAAACTGAATTCACGAATCCAATATTCATCTATAATCAATTTATCTCACATAAAGCATATAAAAACGCTCTTTGTTCAACGGCTCTTGATCTATTGGTTTTCGTAGATTTTAGTACGATTCTCGGAAAAATTAGTACGATTTTCGGAAAAATTAGTACGATTTTCGGAAAAATTAGTACGATTTTCGGAAAATTTAGTACGATTTTTGGGAAGAAATTAGTATGATTTTCGTAGATTTTGGGTTGAATTTTGTCATTTTTTGGTACGATTTTCGGGAAATTTTAGTACGATTTTTGGGAAATTTAGTACGATTATCGGAAATTTTAGTACGATTTTCGGAAATTTTAGTACGATTTTTGGGAAATTTAGTACGATTTTCGTATGTTTTAGGACGAATTTGGGTTTACCCTTTCTATTCATTTCAGCAAATAAATGTCTGAAAAATTTGAAACTATTCAAAGAGTCACAATCGATAGTTATTACTGGAGTTACGGGATCAGGAAAAACCGAAACGGGAAAACATGCTACCGAGCTCTTAACCCAGAAATATTATGTGGAAAATATATTAAAAGCAAATCCAATTCTCGAAGCATTTGGCAACGCACGAACACGTGGAAACGCTGAAAATAGTTCCAGATTCTGTAAACTCACCGAGGCAAATTATTTTTTTTTTTAATTACTCTTAAAGCTCGTTGGTTCATGTTCAAACGTGGTCAAACCAGGTCAAACGCAGTCAAACGTGTTCAAATAGCTTATTTAAATTTATTTTTCAATCCATCAGCTGTTCTATGATGAAGGAATAGGCCAGTCTGGAGCAAAGATATCATACCACTTGCTGGAGACAAGTCGCATTTGTGCCGTAAATTTAAATGAATCAAATTTCCATATTTTTTACACATTGCTTGTTGGGGCTCCGAAAGATTTGTTGAGAGATATTCTCCTCGATTCATCCAATTCTTATGAAGTAGTTAATGTGATTAAATTTTTTCGATGATATTATTTATTCCTCCAAATTTTTCACTTTCAGTATATGCCGGATATACTAAATTGGGTAAAAAAATCCGCTGGGTGTCTAACTTCACAAAGAAATTTTCAACTTGTTGATAAAAATCTGGAAACATTTGGTTTTACAAAGGACAAAAAAAATGCTGTGTATATGGTTCTATCAGCAATTTTAAATTTGGGAAACATTCAATTTCAAACAGTTGTTGATGATAGCTGTTTCATTGAAGCTGAATCAAAAGAGTCTCTTAGCAATGTTGCCACTTTATTGAATGTTGACAAGTTGGTACTAGAGAGTGCTTTAACTAGCCGATCCAGAGAAATAGCTAGCCAACTAATCAAGTAAGTTTTTTTAATCTCTCGTGTTCGCTTGTATTTTTGTTTTTTATACGCAATTTTTATTTTGATTCATTTGATAATTCAATTTAGATCTCCTTTAACGAAGAATGCTGCAGAAAAAGCAAAAGATACTTTAGCAAAAGGTCTATACGAAAATCTATTCAGTCAAATAATGCAGCACATAAATAATGGCATCTCACCCTCTTCATCAGTTCATTCCATCGGGATCATAGATATCGCTGGTTTCGGTGAGTTTTCAAAGAACTTTGAAGAAATAAATTGAAATACAATGCTAAAATGAATCTCAATTGATATGTTTATTTCAATAGAATGTCTAACGGCAACTAATAATGCATTTGAACAACTCTGCATCAATTACTCCAATAAGCGTGTTCAAAACTTTTTTGTTGGTCGTATGCTATTAAGAGAAAAAGAGTATTACAATAACCAAGGTCTAGACATACCATTTGTGCCGTTCCTCGACAACTCTGTAATCATTGGTAAATATGTTATTCAATTCCACTGTTAATTTAGAAACAAAATATTTGAGAAAACATTCTTTTGCGTTCTTTTGTGTCTTTTTTCAAAAATAGATCTCTTCCATGATAAATCTAAGGGTATATTTGCCCTTCTCAATGATGAGTGTACTGTTCCGAAGCCTTCTGTTGATAACTTCACAAACAATCTGAAGAATGCATGGAAAAACGGCATGGACTCACCGATATCCTGGGATATTCGTGATCAAAAATCAAAGGGATTTTTGATTCATCATTTTACAAATGATGTTTGCTACACAACGGTATGTCGATTCATATTGCGAATTGTCTTTAAATCAAAAGTTCTTCTTTTCCCGTCTCTTCCTTTCTTGCTCTAAAGAACTCCTATAACCTTGTTATATCTCTTTAAATTTAACTGCGCATAAGCTCCAAAGAGCTTGGAAATTAAGTTGAATTAGTTCAAGTTTCTCTCAGAATTACCCAGATTTGCTCAAAATAGCTTATTACTAGACCGGCTTTAAGAGTAATTAGGAGTGGCTTCATGAGTAATTTAAAATATCTAATACGTTCGAACTATTTTATGCGATAATATGTTATTTCAGGCTGACTTTGTCGAGAAAAATCGGAAAATAATGTCGAATGATCTTCGTTTGATAATCAGCAATTCAATAGGAATATTTTTCCAGACCCAAAGAAAATCATACCGTACATCGAAGACTTCTATCTCAGATCTAAGACATGAAGTAGATATTTTGATGGAAAAACTGAAGAAAACAGTAATTTAATTCATTTTTCTCATATTGAATCGTAAATAGTCAATTTATATTCCGCATTTTTTCAGAATTCTCATTTTGTTCGTTGCATTCTGCCAAACAATAAGAAGAAAAATGGAATTTTTGATGAAGAATTGGTTTTGAGGCAATTGAAGACATCCAGCACAGTGGCATACGCCAATTTCATTAGATTCGGATATCCAAAGCGCATTGCTTTGCAGGATTTTGTTATTGCGTGCAAACCGATAGAAGAAAAATGGAAGAACTCGTGCGTATGGCCATCAAACTTTTATACTAAAGTGCTATTGTCCATCGGATTAAGTCTCAACGAATTCAAATTGGGCAATCAAATGGTTTTCTTTCGGTCAAATAAAATTTATTAAGTGGAGAAATTTTTTTCTAACTTCAAAAATGCGCGGATGTTAAAAGAGAATCGAAATGAGGAGTTGAACACACATATATCTAACCAATCGACGCCCAAGAGGCGTAAACCAAAGTAATTTTTTTCAAAATCACATCCGATCACATCAAGCCATATTTTGTAATTTAAAAAAAATTCACAGATCAATTTCAGAAGATCCTTTAGAGCGAATCGAAGGTTTATTGTGGCGATCTAAAAGGAAAAATCTATTGAATGTCATCCGATTGTTGGGTAAGATTTGCATTAAGTTTACAAGTTTATATAAAATTAGTATATGATTTTATGCAATGTTCTGTTATTTTAGTAAGACTGAAGAACAACAGAGCAGGTGAACTACAAAATAGTATAGGAACAGAAAGTCAGCAAAAAATCATTGATGATAGCAGTGTTTCGACAACTAAGGCCGCAAATCTAAATGCAAACAGAGAGCAACAGAATAAAAATGATCTAGCAATAGAAATTCAACAAAAATTCATTGCTGACAGCAGTGTTTCGACAAGTGAAGTCGCCAATGTCAATAAAAAGAGAGATCAAACTAAACAAAAACGTCGCATCAATCATTCAGAAGAGGTGGTAGTTCCAGCAAAAAAAAGAATCAATCGAAGGCCAGAAGATTCTGTTCGATATGATCTGTTGGGACACTTTGCGGATATTGACTCCAACAAACGCGCTCGATGTAAAAATGAGGGTTGTCAGTTGAAAACATCTGTATTCTGTATAAAGTGCAACGTTAATTTATGTTTCATAGATGATCGAAATTGTTTCAAAGATTTTCATTTTAAGAAAAGTGTAAATTAAGTGAAGAAATTATTTATTTCCAAATTAACTCAAATACATTTCAAAACTTATCTAAAATCGGTTAAAGTTATCGTTATAATGAATTTTATTGTATAGTTTTATTTAGTTCCAAACTGTTGGGTACTAATCGATGTAGCAAGTCATCTGGATTGAAATTAAGTTCACACACATAGAAAAAACATGTACCTAAAAATGACCAGCGATGATCAGTTTATCTAAGAAATACCTAGAAACACATACAAACACTTTATTGCGCTCTATTGTGGTATGCGGCGGTATGCGAAGCTATGTTCCTCCCTAGGAACATTTTGAGTATCTTGTTCCCGCTTGTTCCTCCGAAGGAACATACTGTATACGTAGTCGTACACAATCGCGCACATTCGTACAAAATCGACAATTTACAAATGTTCGTCAATTGCAGTGAACACAGCATCGTCACGAGCAGCGAAACCGAGCTAAACAGTTTACGTTAACGCAACACTGGCTATGGCGTGAATGATGTTGTCAGATGTTGTCAATCGCAATTTATGATCGAATGAACAGAAAAAATCTGAAAAATTAATCGAAATAAATTTTGAGACATACAAAACGATTGAAAACAATTTGAATAACACACAACTGCACAAAGCCGGTGTAAATTAAAACAAATATTTCGGAATATTTCCACTCACTTTGATCACGCTGTTTGTTTTTTCATATTTAGCTATGAATTTTGCAAAGTTTTTGAACTCTTTCATTGTTGAAGTCAATGTAAAAACATTAAATGTTGCTGGAATTGTTGATTCCATTGTAAATACAAAGCCGTACAGAAGCGTACAGAAGATCTTCGATCCGTACCTATCAGTTTCGGTCGGTTTCGAAAAACTGTCGACATAAATTGATTTGTGTAACGGAATTATTGCAAAATATTCGGATTTATTGACTGACATAAACACGCCTAAACAGAAATACACGGAAATACATTATATGCAAATATTTTCTTTATTAGTGTGCGTGTATGCACATATTAAGAAGTACAGTGTAATGTAATCGGATGTTATATGTACTCTAATTTTTGTTATCATTTCTCACGTCTCTTTCTGCAAGTTTAGCCATGAACTCTTTTTGTATTTTATCCAACTCGGAGAGTGGTCCGGTTTTATCAACACTATGCTGCTGGCGTTTCGACCCTGGTTTCAGGCCAAGATTGGGGGAATGAAGTTTGGCAGTGAGTTCCTTAAATATATCGTTCGTTGTTGATGCACCAGGTCTGGATAGGTTTGCCAAAACTGCGTACATGGACATGGCCCACTGGCGTGACACTGGTTTTGGAATTCCTGTTACAAAAATTAGCTGAATATTGCTGTATGCTTCAAGAGTCAATGAATTAATTGGAGAACAAAACGGCTCCGAACTACTTACCATCTGATGTTGATGGTTCAACTGATTTCCCACTCGATGTCGCCGCTTCTTTTTCGCCAGCCTTACCAAATTTTTGAAATATCTTGTTATTCATATCATCTTTTGAAGTTCCTTTTGGAGAGATAAGGGAAAATGGTTCACAAATGTTGAATATTACTGTGTGCTTCAGAAGTCAATGAATTATTTGGAGAAAAAACGAATTCGAACTACTTACTGATTTGATGATTTGATGTCGATGTTTCAATAAAAGCTTGTTGGCGTGTTTTAAGTGCTGGCATTGGTATTTTTGGTGTGAACCTTTCTATGTACATAGACATGGCTCGTTGGCGGGTCTCACGCACTGGTTGTGGTGTTTCTGTTAGAAGAGTAATAGAGATAAATGGTGATACATTGAATCAATCAGGAGACAAAACTACTCCGAACTACTCACCGTTTTGATGATTTGGTGTTGATGATTCACCAGAAAACCCATTCGATGCTACCGCTTCTTTTTTGCTAGCTCCAATCAATATTTCTGCTCGTTTCGCATATCCATGTATGGCTTTTTGACGTTTAATATATGCACTTTTCGGTTTTGATGTTTGGGTGGTTGATGGCACAATTTCTCTTTGAATTTGATAGGCACCAAGAACAAATAATGCAAATGCAGAATTTGCTTCTGTCGTAGATGGACTTGGGAGCCAGCATACTTTAGAACGTACAGATCCAATCTTGGGTGTGGATAGAAATTTCTTTTCCTTGGATGCACGCTGGATACGACGGATACGGACTACACAATCGCGTATACCATGTTTTAAGAACAATTCATTTCGGAATGCTACAGAATCTGTATTTAAAAAAATTGAAAATATTAGTAAAAACTCAATCGAAAATAAACATCGATGAATACGTACTTGTTGCGTTCAAGCGTACCAAATCAATTGTGCAATAGCGGATTTTATGTTTTTTAAACAATTTATCTATTTTTGACTTTTGTTTTGTCATAATTTTTGAGTGTTTTCAACTTAAATTCACCTGATGAACAACGATTTTTGGATAATCAAATTCTGTCTAATGATGTTCACGCTGTGATTGGCGGCAATTGAATGACAGAAAACCGCAGAAAATAACGGAAAATAAAACGTTTACCAATTATGGCGGGCAAACTACGCTACACGACAATACACAGTCATAGCAAAAACACCATCAAACACCATAGCAAACCACTGCAGACCACTTGTCGCCAGGATTGTTTTCTTCTCTTTCTTTGCAAATCGCAGCATGCATTGAAACACATTGTACCCGCTGTCGCTCGTTGAATTTGCGGTTGGACACACAGAAGTAGATGACTCACGCACGATGTGTTCCTATCAGTCGCATTCGGTAGCAATGTGTAGTTATGCGGTAGTTAAGTGTATAGCCGTGCATTAAGCAAAGTTCATAGCAAAGAGATCAGCTATTTAAGAATTGGTTATCGCCAAGAAAAGCCGCCAGCAAAGAAAACTCTAGATACAAGAAGATAGCTCGAAAAGAGAGCACAAAATAAAGGAATTTTATTTCAAACTAATTAGAATCGGTTAGAATTGACTAAAAACCAAAGCAATAGAGCAAAATTAAAATATTATGACACTTTAAATCCTGGCTAAGCCATTTTACAGAAAGGAGAGAATCAGTGACTATCAGCTGAGTCAGCAAGTATATTCAGAAGCCACTTTAAGCGTCTTTTGAAGTTGCGTTTCGTTAAATCGGTTACTCCTAAAGCCAAGCGACGCAGGAACTTTTTTTTCGTTTTTTTTATATCCAGTACTCACCTCATTTCATTCGGGACATGATGTCGAGCAGCGCATTTTCTCCTTTTTCATCTAAAGTCAAGAGCTTCAATGTCAAATATCTTTTATTGAACATTTGTATCAGAACAAGAATTTGCATTTTAGTATTATGCGGCATTATGATACTCTTCGATGTTAGCCATTTTACAGAAAGGAGAGAATCAGTTACTATCAGCTGATAAACAAGTAAGAAATTCTTCTGGAGTTAGCGGGAGTCAGCAAGTATATTCAGAAGCCAATGTTCCCATCCAATCAACTATCTCTGTATCAATTGGAATCGCATCGAAAACCAAACTTAAATCCTTGTAAAACTTGCGCTCGTGAAGAAAATGTAACGCGTTCATTGTGGTTTGCAGATGTTGTCTTGCTGTCCATTCTATTTGAATGGTCAATCGATCGAGTTTCACATTTGATACAAGAAGGCTTTGAACATTTGCATCGAAAAGTTCACAGTTCAGCGAGAGACTTTTGATTTTGTTTATTACAAGAAATTTTTTCAACTCACAGAATACAAGTGACTTGCCAGACAATCTCAAGCTGAAATGGTCAAGCCTCTTGCATTCGAAAAATAGCCAATCGTTATTTATTCCAAGCGGGCTTTGTTCAATGCACAGTTGTGTGATGTTCAGAGAGTGAAGATTTGCATTCATAACATTTCCTACATAGCTATAAAATACTATCATAGGATCCTATTGATGCGGCGTACAAGCGGGGAAACGTATCTCACAGTGAGAACGACAGTCGAACGTTCGCTGTTTTTCGGTTGCGTGTTTCGCTGCTTCGTGAATACGCGCTCTGTATCGAACGATGTGCATGGTAAAAGAAACGGAGGAGAAGCGAAACCGTCGATATGCACAAAACAAAGCAATACATTCGATGCTGTTGTCGAATTGTAGTGTGTATGAAAAATACACATCTCTTTCTGTTTAGCGAATAAGCATGCGTTCAAAAATTTAACGGTTTTTAATTGTTTCAGTTTGATGACGTACTTACGTTTTCAATTTGTTAAAGATTTGTTTCCAATATTCATTTTTTGCATTTAAATAATACAATTTTAATAAATATACAGTTAATATTATATTATCTGAATCTATTTGAAATACAGTTTCGTTCAACTTTTTATGCATGAATTTTTGTTTCGAAATCCTAAATTATATTCTTGCAAATGTCATCACAGCAAGTTTGAATCAAGCCATCGAAATCCTTTAAACGTTCCCCTTTTTCATCGACATCTGACATTCGGCATTTGAACAAATCTGAAAAATGCATAGTTTGTTTATAAAAGTTCATTTTATCGTCAAATTCCAATTTTACCTTTAATAAAATCAAGAATTCCTTCATCGAATGTTGATGATGACTTGATTCGCTTGACAGTGCATATACCGATGAGTAAACCTTTCAGAAATGTCTTATCGATAGTGATATCATTTCGTCGTGTTTGATTTAAATTAGAACAACCATTCACAAGACGTGCAGATAACAAAACCTCTTTGAATGTGCGTCCAACTTGCACTTTGAATGCACGATCACCGTTCGCCTGGTCCAAAATAATTACTATTTAAAACAAACACTTTTAGGAACATACAAAATAAAAACTTACATTTGTTTTAAATGGTATGTTGTTCGATAAAATGTCATGCGATTTGAAAAAATATCCGTCTTCCAACACTTTTGGCCGAAAGTCATTCAATGATTCGAAAGTGCATTCTATCGATGACGAACTTGTATCCAATTCGTTGTTGCCATTGACTGATGTTTCGTCCAATGTACGATTTTCACTGTCTTCACAATCATTACCGAATAAGTTGTCAACGGCATCCAAATCGTCTAGCTCCATTACGACCATTTCAAATGGTTCAATTTTTAGATCACTTGTTTCACTATTTTCGGTTGCATGCTCGATTTGAAATTGATCGTCAATATTTCCGTTTGATACATCGTTTTGCACCATTTCCAAGACATTTAAATTGCTTTGTGACAAATCTTCGCAATTTTCTTCATATTCTTCTTGAATATTTACCGTTGCATCGGTGATTTGAAGTGAATCGTCAATATTTCCGCTTGATACATCGTGTTGCACCATTTCCAAGTCAATTAAATCACTGTTTTGTGACATATCTTCCCAATTTTCTTCATCTTCTTCTTGAATATTTGTCGATGCATTTATTGATGGAACTGGCCGTTCATTGAGTCGAGCTGGGTTGTATAATGGTGGTAGAATTATACGTAAATGTTCTGCATGAGACAACGCGTCATCAAAACGATCTATAACATTAATTGCACGACAAATTTTTTACATATTCCGTAGCCAAAAAAAAACACAAACAATTCGATTTTTTTTTTCTACATACCCCAGAATTTCTTTAATCTGGCAATGAAACAAGTTTCAAGTGCGCCATTTCTCAATGGATAATCAACTGAAGTTGGTAAATTAAAATTTGGCTCAATTTCGTTCTCTTCCAATGTTTCACCATTTTTTACCGCTTCAAATAAATTCTTGGAGAAATAAATACGACGAGCTTGATTCGTATTTGTTCCCAAGTTGAATAAATTCATTTGATTCAAATCGTAAATAAACTTTACTGGTATCACGGTATGTGCCCGTGCTTCAACCAGGAACACCGTAACAAACATGATGGTACGTAACCAATGGAAAAACAAAAAAATGAACAAAATGCAACGACCGTTTGATAAAATATGCTTTCACTCAGTTGATGCTTTCCCGCAAACTGATTGTCTATAAATAATACAATAGCTTATGATCTGTTTGTATTTTGGTTGCTGTGTTAGAACACTAATACACATAAACCATTTTATGCACACTTGTTCTGTATTCAAGCTGAGTTTACTATGATAATATTGCAAGAAAGAAAAATTCTTTAATTTTTTAAAGTAAGATCGATACTTTTACTATTAAAATTTTAAAATATCGAGAAAAAATACTTTCACTAAACGTCTTATTAAAGAATATAAAAAATGTTTCATCCCATTTCAACGGATTTTGTCATTTGAACGATTATGCGTAACTGTGTATGGCACAAACATAGCGTAAATGCAGTGCCAACTAGACTTAGCTTCTCTTAGACACTTTTCAAATAGTCGCAGCATTGCGTTTATAGTGATTGCATTAAAACAACACACAATCTACGAATGACAGTGCGAATTTGAATTTTAACGGATTTTTGTTGAGTCAGTATTTAATCGAATTAAAACCGCCAAAATGGATAGTCCCATGAAAAAGAAGAAAACGAACGTAACACAAAAATCACTGTCGCAATTTGAATATGTTGAAAAAGTTGACGGGGTAGAATGGTACAAATGTAAAATTTGTGAGCGTAATTTGAACGGAAAAAACAAATGGAATTTAGCTTCGCATTTAAAAACTCATCGAGATGTTTATGGTGATATAATGAAAGATGACAAATCAATGGATTTTGAAAGATTAAAGTTATTGTTGAATTGTGTCGAACTTGTTACAATTAATGGTCGGCCACTTAAAGCTATACGGGATTCGGCTTGAAGAATTACATGCAGCTGGAAAGGGAGTAAATTTACGTGATCCACATTTGCCAGAAGTAAAGGAAATTTTACGAAATGTTTCCGAAAAAATACGCAATCTAATCCGAACTGAAACAAAGAAGCGCCCTATTTCGCTTTTAGTTGACATTGTATCAAAGCGTGGACGTTCCATTCTCGGAGTTCAATACATTTGTGAAAAAAAAACCGTCATCCGTTCTATTGGTATGATTGATCTAAATGAAAGCCACACTGGGATTTATCTTGCTGAATTAATTTCAATACGTTTGAAAGAACTTGGCATTGACCTCACACAGATAATTTCTATTACAACCGATAATGGAAAAAATGTCTTGAAAATGGTGCGGGACGTTGAAGAGCATCTCAGAAAAGCCGTAAATGACGCCAAAAATGCGGAAAATTTTATGCCACCAACGCCGACAAAGTCAAACCAACAAAATAATTCAACTGTTGATGAAACAATCGATCGAGAAATTGAGCAAATTCTTGCCGAATCAGAACCAGAAGATATGTCGAGTGACGATTTACTTGATATTTTATTCAGCAATTATGATAATTCAATTGAAACAGCTGAAAGTGAGAATAATATTACACAAAATGTACATGCACAAACACTTTTGAGCGCGATTTCATCGAATTTAGCGTCAAAGCATGATTTAAACGTTGTTTGGGATATTACGGGAGTCAATTGTTCGGCACACACATTGCAATCAATCACAAAAGACTCTATCAAAGCAATGCCTAACGCACATTCAAATATTATCAATTTGACCCGTCGTGTTACCAAATTCCTGCGAAAAGAGTCAACAAAGATCATCTTTAAAAACAGCGGTGATGCTCATGCGTATAACAAACCACGACTTGATGTCGAGACACGGTGGTGTTCTACATATTTAATGGTAAGTACAAAATATGAGCAGTTTTAAATGAATAACTCTTTTAAGCAAAAGAGTTTTAAATTATGTCTAGTATATACGGGTTGTGTATTAAAATGTGTGCATTTTGTCCAATTTTGTTTACAGTTGATGGATGTTTATGATTGCAAAAGTGCGATTGAATACCTCGAAGAGAAATATACCAGAAATAAGAAATTACAAATGTTTAAATTTCTGCTGCGAAAGTGGCCAATTTTGAAAGAGTTGATTATTATTTTGCAAGTTCCTTATAAAGCGACGATTGCGCTTCAAAACCATCGGCTTACTCTTTCTGATGCATTTGGAATTTGGTTAAAACTTAAACTTCACTTGCAAACATTTTGTTTGAAGAAATCATTCAAAACAAATCTCGCGAAGCATATGCTTGATAATTACAATGAGCGCAAACAAGTGATTTTCGATAATCCAGCCATGGTGTGTGCATTGTATCTTGATCCTCGGTTTCGTTGCGAAATAATGCACAACGAAGAAGTGATTTTACAAGCAAAACGATCATTATTGAATCTTTGGCGTCGTATTAATAATAATCGTATTAATAATATTAATTATATAAGTCACGATAAATCGCAAGTAGAAATTGATTCAACGACAAATGAGACAACAATTCCATCGACAAACAACTGTTCAGGTTCATCGGATTTAGATATGAATATTGATTTCAATGACCCGTCTATGTTAGATAATTATTTGTCTCGGACTCAAACACAAACGGAACAGTTGGAAAATGTAGGCGAACGGACTGAAAGTACATCAAATTGCCAAAATTATGACAACATTGAAGAAGAAATTGACACATTCGATCCTGAAAAACTACCATCGGACGCCGACATTCTATCGCATTGGGAAACATTGAAAAAAAAACATGAAACATTATATAAACTTGCTATGGCTGTGTTTGGTATTCCTCCAACGGAGGTTCAAATTGAAAGAGATTTTTCTCATTTGGAATTTATTTTTAGTAATCGCCGGTACAATTTATCTCCAGAATTAATTGACGATATTCTTTTAATTCATTTGAATCCAGACTTATTTTATATTGTATAATTAAATTAGATGAATTAAATCAATTACTTTAAAGATAAGTTAAAAGATAAAAATATTCATTACAAAATAGAACAATACAGTTTTATCATTAAAAGTAATATTAAAATATATATATATCAGTGAACTCGTTTTTTATCTTAAATGCATGAATAGAATACTGGAAACAAATCTTTAACAAATTGAAAACGTAAGTACGTCATCAGACTGAAACAATTAAAAACCGTTAAATTTTTGAACGCATGCTTATTCGCTAAACAGAAAGAGATGTGAATTTTTCATACACACTACAATTCGACAACAGCATCGAATGTATTGCTTTGTTTTGTGCATATCGACGGTTTCGCTTCTCCTCCGTTTCTTTTACCATGCACATCGTTCGATACAGAGCGCGTATTCACGAAGCAGCGAAACACGCAACCGAAAAACAGCGAACGTTCGACTGTCGTTCTCACTGTGAGATACGTTTCCCCGCTTGTACGCCGCATCAATAGGATCATATGATAGTATTTTATAGCTATGTAGGAAATGTTATGAATGCAAATCTTCACTCTCTGGTGATGTTTGTGCAATGTATGAGAAATGCACTGTAAAATCCGTAACCAACTTTGCAATATTTGATTTCGACGGTCTTAACACGACGTAGAATTGATTTAATGGATTCAACTGTTGATGCATCTAACGCAACGTAACAGAATTTGATTTCTTGGAGTGATTTGAACTGGTGCAATCCAAAAAAACGACAGGTTTGGAGGTCGAACGTCCAAATGGTGATTTTTTGAATAAAGTTAACGAAGTTATTTATATTCATTCCTTGAATATAGATGCAATCACCTCTACATTCTATTTCGGATGAACAATACACGAATCTGAAATATTGACGAGCGATTCTTTGCAATGTGTTGCACGTTTGACCAATTGCAATTACCTCCACCAACGACAACCGATCGAAAATTAATTCGAATAAATCAAAAGGTAAAAACAAAATTGGTGACGACAGCGGCATTTGGGCATCTGCTTGCATTGTGAACGATGCGCCGTGATCGGATGAATTTGACTGAAAACGGACGAAATATTGTTTTCTCTAAATGTTTTTTAATATATTTTATACTCACATACTCTATTCTACAGTTTTGTTTTGTCTCTCGTTTTTGAAGGTTTTAGCCCGTTTTTTTTATCTTGTTGTATATTGTGAGCATTAGTTGGATCGCATGCACACATTATCTGGCGTTACCACAGTTGCGACAGTTGCTCCTGTACGCGTTTAAAACCGTTGAAAACTGTACGCATTTGTATAGGCGGTGACAAGTTTATTTTCTGTATTTCCGTGTATTTCTGCGTTCATTTGTGGTGGCTGTGCGCGGTTGTGCGGTATGAAACGGTATGAGATATGAACGGCTGTCAAATTATTAAACGTTAGCGCTCTATACTGCTCTATACCGCCGTATTCTACCGTCTCATTCGGTCTCATTTGATTTGAAATTTTCAACGAATAATAGCAGTGTTTTGCAGTATTTTGCAGTGTGAGAGATAGTGTTTTTGTTTCCATTTTGTGCCTTACAATTTTCTTTTAATCTATCCGGCAAAACTTCAGAAAACTTTGAAAAATGAGAGTTAAAAAACAAATCGAACCCAAAAAAAATGCAAAAATGAAAACCGATCAATTTTGGCTGGATTTATACAAAATCAAGTCCCTAAAAATTCGGCTTAATCGAATAAAAATCGATCGGGTTGAAAACAAAGTTATCAACACACAAGGTAAATGAGATCATAAATTAATGCTTTTTGTATTCTCCATCGGTTTCCATGAATTTGTCCCAGTAAAACTTCAAACATTATTCCTTTTTAAATTAAAAAGCTGACAAATCGGAATGAAATGACAGGAGAAAATGTGGGCATGCTTCAAATGCTTCGATTTTGTACAGAGTACGTCACAAGTTGTCATTGAAAGGCAAAGTCCCACAATTGTGGCGCTGAAGGAGCATAATTTCGAAAAGTTCAAGAAGTTTACCAGCGAACTATCATCTGAAAAACTGCAAAAACCGCAAAAACCTCATAGTTACAGCTGTGCAAATAAATGCATTCTTTGGACCGGCACCAATTTTGAATTCACAGGGCACATGTCCTCCTCCTCCACCGCCGCCGTTACCATCTCTACAGGACCTTTTGAACGAAAAGAATAAATTATCATGGGCTGAGTTGAAAGCGCTTAAAGCCAAAAAGATATCGAATGGTTAAGACTGCTGAAGCCAACACATTGAAGCCCAAAACAAATTTTTAAACCGCACCATCGAAGTCAACTGACACAAAATTCTTTATTTCCAAATATGATATGTTGCATGCTGAGCTGGAAACAGTTTTGAAGTATTACTTTTTTTAACACAGCGATAGACAATAATTTTGTGCATAAAATCAAAAATTCGTAATCAATTTTTTGCTCTTTCCAGGCAACGTGCTGAACGTAATGCTGAACGTGCTAAACGTGATTCTGAAACGTGCTAAATGTGATGCTGATGCTGAACATACCAAACGTGCTGAAATTGTCCCTATGTAAATGAGTGTAATTGTGTAAAATGTAAAGGTTCATGGCATTTAGAGTAATTTTTGTTCAATTTATTGAAGTTTGTTTCATTTTCTGACAGTCAATCAATTCTGGTAGTGTTTGGTAGCATCTATTGCGATTTATTGAGCTAAAATTTTCAGAGTCAATAATTTTCTCCGGTTTCATTGTCCAGCTTTATGATGGCATCCATTCTTCTTTTGCGCATAAGTTCTCCTTGCTCTTAATCGGTAATTTTCCGACATATTTTCTTTGACCTTCAATATCATATATTGTTTGAGTACCTTAAGATGAGAGAGAAATATATTAAATATTTTAATGAAATATAAAAAATAATTTATTGCATGTATTTTCGAACAAACGAAATGATAAATGAGTAAATACCTCCAAATAAACTTCTCCTTTATGATCAACAATAGAAGATAGATCTTCGACGTGTTTTGAAATCGGAACTAGTGTACAGGTCATTTACGTCCAAGTTATTGTATATGGTCTTACATACAGCTTCGAAGTTGTTTCCTCGGTTCCATGGCTTGATTGTGCGGATATATTTTTTCATAATAGCATCAGCAAAAATGACGATTTTTAGTGAGCTCGCAAATGGCTGTTTGGCTGGCCCATATTCAGTTTTCATTGCAAGGAGGTCATCATTGATTCTGTCATGTGTTAGAGCGTAGTAAAATTGCACATTCAGAGCACTTATATAGATTTCTATTAATATTTTGCATGAATTGTTCTTCGATGCATAATGCGAGATATGCACACAAGTGCTGCTGGTATGGGTCTATCATACATATTTCTTCGAGCATGAATTGGTCGTAGTCAACCTCCAATTCATACTCTTGGACTTTGCGCGCGCTGAAGTTCTCTGTGGCAATTTCTTACGATAAGACGACGAGTTCGTTAAAATTCCAGTTGCATTATTATCGTATTACGATCTACCGATGTGGTTATTGGGTGGCATACGAGAAGTTTACGGAATGCGCTGTTGAATTCAGTTGCGTTTGGATTGTCGTTACGTCCTAGTGAGTTTTCTATATTCATGAGCATAAAAAGAATTATTTGGAACCGTTTGGAACATTGATAATAATAATTAATATTCTTGGTTGATTTAATTTAACAACTCCTTGTGATGTGTCCTTTATTAAATCGAACATAAGTTCCGAAACGCTTGAAAATAATTTGAATCACCTTCAAATTTCCATTCAACATTACTCGACATTACTCAATTACGCTGGAAATTGCAGACTTATATTCCGGCTTCAAAAGTAAGATAAGTAGGAGGATTCGGAAGGAATCAATAAAACTTCAAATACTATCATATATGTTTATTAAATCTATATAATAAAATGTTTGTACCTGATAAGTGAGAAGAAATTTTCCAAGTGATCCTGGCTGAATTGAAATGGGTAAAAAACTTTAAGTGGGCCATGTTTTACTAAGTCTTCGTAGATTCCCTTCAGACTTGTGAAATTGTGATAAAATCCGAAAAAACCTCTTTTTGCGCTAGATTCTAATATGGGAACTCTTTTTGTTTTCAAATTGAGCTCTAATTCTTTTTATATAGTTGTTGAAATCTTTCAGCAACGAAAAAAATGTTTTCCGCTGTTTCCGCATGAATTGGTTGCTTGTATTTATTGACGTTTTTGATCGTTGTATTAATGTTCAGCCCACATTCAATATGTCAAATGCGTCATTGAAATATCGCAAAAGTTCAACGGTCCCTTCAGAGTCCTCGAACTCTTGGTATCCATCCTTACGTAGCTGCTCCAGCGTGTCTGCCACACTATTGCTTATGGTTTCTGCAGGCCAGTTTTTCGTTCATTGGCATTTGATACCAATCAATGTGGGCGTTTCGTTAACTTATTGCAGAGGTTGAAGTTTTCCGAAGATTGCTTCTCAGCCAATACACGGTATATGGTCCCAGTTT
Source organism: Obolodiplosis robiniae (assembly GCA_028476595.1). Classification (NCBI taxonomy): domain Eukaryota; kingdom Metazoa; phylum Arthropoda; class Insecta; order Diptera; family Cecidomyiidae; genus Obolodiplosis; species Obolodiplosis robiniae. The sequence goes on from JAOPHN010000005.1 coordinate 542,310, forward strand.
GCTAATTTGTCTCCGTGATAGATCTCATCCTGGCAAAAAATGTCTGCGAACAAGTTTCAGCATGTGGGAGGGTCGAATATCATGTAAATTTTGCGATCTGGATGGGTGGGGCTAAGAATAATATGTTCATCTTCGTTTGTATTTTGCACCGAGAATTTCACCAATAACTACATTGTAAATTATACCATCACCAGTCAGAGAAATTACTCTCGCTCCAATATTTTCAATTTCCCGTATAACTTCCAAGGTCAACGCCGCGCGGTCAATGGCCTCCAAACCATTCAACAAGTGGTAGGCGACTGGTAGTTTGAAATTTGGTCCGACAGCCATGTAAACAAGGGCATCTTTAGCGACTTTGAGTTGTGATAGATTTTGATCAGTGCCTCGTTCTGACGCATTAGTGATTGTACAAAATCCTATAAATGACTGGCTTTCTGTGTTCCAACAAATCTCTTTTCGAATGGACATTTCATCATCCATCACGGTAAGGGCAAAGCTCATGGCTATTTTCTTTCTGATACAGTTCTGCTTTTTCACGAAGTATACTCAAAGCGCTTTTGACAAATACCCGGGGACACATCGAGGGCTACCATACCACATTTGCAATGTTCGCTTTGACGGGCAGATTATTATTAAAAAAACATTCGAAGAGAATGATATGCAGCAGAAGAATAGTATTGTTGCCTCAAAGAAAACTTTCGGACCGCTTTCCCGGATATAATTTGCCACCAACTTTAGATCCACCTTCAATCAAACACATAATCACTTCAGCTTGCTCCTTAAAAATCAAGGTTAAACCAAAATAGATTAATAAAACTGTTAGTACACGATTTGGGAAAATTTTGATTTGTTTGGCTTTAGGAGTAGTTACAAGTAAATATACGATAAGAAAGTTGAGTTAATAAATTATGCTTACAATTGACAGATTTCGATTAAATCTACCCACTTTTTATCTTTTGGAATGGCTTTTTAGTGTTTTCAATTTAGAATCTTTCGATTTGATTACATTTTTTAATTTTTCAACTTGTGGAATAAGTTGCATTAGATGGTCATACTGTTGGCTACTTATTGTTTTCATTTCTGGTTCAGACTCGTCAACCATACTGTTTATTAAATTCTCGACGTCAATATTATAGATAAAACAAGGAGGTTCATCGTGAATTGAGTCAGGTTCGTCGGAAATATTTGCATAATAGTCACCAGGAGATTCATTTGAGAATTGTAAGCTGAAATATTTTTTTTAATTTAACCGTTACCAGTTTGCAAAACAATTTTAAGCGTGTAACATTTGTGGGTACCTACATTGGAACCGCATTTTTCCGAAGAGTTATTTTATTCAGTCCATGTAGCAAGTCATCAGGATTGAAATGAAGTTGGCACACATATAAGCAATGACCAGATGTATCTAATAATTGATGGCGAGCAATGATATCCTTCCAGTGTACTCTTGAATCATTAATTCTACATACATAGCACGATATGACAGAAGACAAATAAAATATCGTAAATGGTAAAAAACATAATTAAAACTAAGAAAAATTCGATTAGAAAATCAATCAATTCCGATCAAGTCAAATCATACTTGAATAATGAACACCCCAACATGTGATGTATTTTTTTCACAACCTGTTATACAACAAACTCTCATTTTTTTGTTTTTTTTATACAGTTTTCAACGAAACACAACGAACCAATTTTCATATTATTTTAAAAGAAAATTAAATCAAAATTGTACGAAAATTATCCAACAAATACAAAAAATCATCCGACTTTGCGCGATTTTGTGACTTTCGGTGACTTTATACCGCTTTATGCGGCGTGGTTCTATGATATTAATATTAACCGATATTAACGAATTTTGGCGGACAATTTGGGAGACACCGATAGACACCGATAGACACCGAGAGACATCCGGATCAATCAAATTTAACGATATAAACGATAACGTGCGTAAACGAGGTCGGAAGCGATCGGAAGAAATATGGTAATATATACAAACGCATACTTCATTGTAGTATGCGGTAGTGGTGGTATGGAGAGCTATGTTCCACCATTGGAACATTTTAAAAAACTTGTTCCTCCGAAGGAACATACTGTCTACACAATCGACCGCAATCGACACCGATCGACACCGATCGACATTGGCACATGCTGGCCATGGTAGCACACAAACACAAACAAGTGGATGCGAGTAGATGCGATTGGTTTTATTAAATATATTTATGAATCGTTAAAAATAAAAATCTATCGGAATTCATCGGAATTCATTAAATCTTATTTCATTTTCAAATAATTGTTGAAAAATTTTGATTTGAATTTTGATAAATTGACCAATTATGGCGGGCAAACTACACTACACGACAATACACAGTCATAGCAAAAACACCATCAAACACCATAGCAAACCACTGCAGACCACTTGTCGCCAGGATTGTTTTCTTCTCTTTCTTTGCAAATCGCAGCATGCATTGAAACACATTGTACCCGCTGTCGCTCGTTGAATTTGCGGTTGGACACACAGAAGTAGATGACTCTCGCACGATGTGTTCCTATCAGTCGCATTCGGTTGCAATGTGTAGTTATGCGGTAGTTAAGTGTATAGCCGTGCATTAAGCAAAGTTCATAGCAAAGAGATCAGCTATTTAAGAATTGGTTATCGCCAAGAAAAGCCGCCAGCAAAGAAAACTCTAGATACAAGAAGATAGCTCGAAAAGAGAGCACAAAATAAAGGAATTTTATTTCAAACTAATTAGAATCGGTTAGAATTGACTAAAAACCAAAGCAATAGAGCAAAATTAAAATATTATGACACTTTAAATCCTGGCTAAGCCATTTTACAGAAAGGAGAGAATCAGTGACTATCAGCTGAGTCAGCAAGTATATTCAGAAGCCACTTTAAGCGTCTTTTGAAGTTGCGTTTCGTTAAATCGGTTACTCCTAAAGCCAAGCGACGCAGGAACTTTTTTTTCGTTTTTTTTATATCCAGTACTCACCTCATTTCATTCGGGACATGATGTCGAGCAGCGCATTTTCTCCTTTTTCATCTAAAGTCAAGAGCTTCAATGTCAAATATCTTTTATTGAACATTTGTATCAGAACAAGAATTTGCATTTTAGTATTATGCGGCATTATGATACTCTTCGATGTTAGCCATTTTACAGAAAGGAGAGAATCAGTTACTATCAGCTGATAAACAAGTAAGAAATTCTTCTGGAGTTAGCGGGAGTCAGCAAGTATATTCAGAAGCCAATGTTCCCATCCAATCAACTATCTCTGTATCAATTGGAATCGCATCGAAAACCAAACTTAAATCCTTGTAAAACTTGCGCTCGTGAAGAAAATGTAACGCGTTCATTGTGGTTTGCAGATGTTGTCTTGCTGTCCATTCTATTTGAATGGTCAATCGATCGAGTTTCACATTTGATACAAGAAGGCTTTGAACATTTGCATCGAAAAGTTCACAGTTCAGCGAGAGACTTTTGATTTTGTTTATTACAAGAAATTTTTTCAACTCACAGAATACAAGTGACTTGCCAGACAATCTCAAGCTGAAATGGTCAAGCCTCTTGCATTCGAAAAATAGCCAATCGTTATTTATTCCAAGCGGGCTTTGTTCAATGCACAGTTGTGTGATGTTCAGAGAGTGAAGATTTGCATTCATAACATTTCCTACATAGCTATAAAATACTATCATAGGATCCTATTGATGCGGCGTACAAGCGGGGAAACGTATCTCACAGTGAGAACGACAGTCGAACGTTCGCTGTTTTTCGGTTGCGTGTTTCGCTGCTTCGTGAATACGCGCTCTGTATCGAACGATGTGCATGGTAAAAGAAACGGAGGAGAAGCGAAACCGTCGATATGCACAAAACAAAGCAATACATTCGATGCTGTTGTCGAATTGTAGTGTGTATGAAAAATACACATCTCTTTCTGTTTAGCGAATAAGCATGCGTTCAAAAATTTAACGGTTTTTAATTGTTTCAGTTTGATGACGTACTTACGTTTTCAATTTGTTAAAGATTTGTTTCCAATATTCATTTTTTGCATTTAAATAATACAATTTTAATAAATATACAGTTAATATTATATTATCTGAATCTATTTGAAATACAGTTTCGTTCAACTTTTTATGCATGAATTTTTGTTTCGAAATCCTAAATTATATTCTTGCAAATGTCATCACAGCAAGTTTGAATCAAGCCATCGAAATCCTTTAAACGTTCCCCTTTTTCATCGACATCTGACATTCGGCATTTGAACAAATCTGAAAAATGCATAGTTTGTTTATAAAAGTTCATTTTATCGTCAAATTCCAATTTTACCTTTAATAAAATCAAGAATTCCTTCATCGAATGTTGATGATGACTTGATTCGCTTGACAGTGCATATACCGATGAGTAAACCTTTCAGAAATGTCTTATCGATAGTGATATCATTTCGTCGTGTTTGATTTAAATTAGAACAACCATTCACAAGACGTGCAGATAACAAAACCTCTTTGAATGTGCGTCCAACTTGCACTTTGAATGCACGATCACCGTTCGCCTGGTCCAAAATAATTACTATTTAAAACAAACACTTTTAGGAACATACAAAATAAAAACTTACATTTGTTTTAAATGGTATGTTGTTCGATAAAATGTCATGCGATTTGAAAAAATATCCGTCTTCCAACACTTTTGGCCGAAAGTCATTCAATGATTCGAAAGTGCATTCTATCGATGACGAACTTGTATCCAATTCGTTGTTGCCATTGACTGATGTTTCGTCCAATGTACGATTTTCACTGTCTTCACAATCATTACCGAATAAGTTGTCAACGGCATCCAAATCGTCTAGCTCCATTACGACCATTTCAAATGGTTCAATTTTTAGATCACTTGTTTCACTATTTTCGGTTGCATGCTCGATTTGAAATTGATCGTCAATATTTCCGTTTGATACATCGTTTTGCACCATTTCCAAGACATTTAAATTGCTTTGTGACAAATCTTCGCAATTTTCTTCATATTCTTCTTGAATATTTACCGTTGCATCGGTGATTTGAAGTGAATCGTCAATATTTCCGCTTGATACATCGTGTTGCACCATTTCCAAGTCAATTAAATCACTGTTTTGTGACATATCTTCCCAATTTTCTTCATCTTCTTCTTGAATATTTGTCGATGCATTTATTGATGGAACTGGCCGTTCATTGAGTCGAGCTGGGTTGTATAATGGTGGTAGAATTATACGTAAATGTTCTGCATGAGACAACGCGTCATCAAAACGATCTATAACATTAATTGCACGACAAATTTTTTACATATTCCGTAGCCAAAAAAAAACACAAACAATTCGATTTTTTTTTTCTACATACCCCAGAATTTCTTTAATCTGGCAATGAAACAAGTTTCAAGTGCGCCATTTCTCAATGGATAATCAACTGAAGTTGGTAAATTAAAATTTGGCTCAATTTCGTTCTCTTCCAATGTTTCACCATTTTTTACCGCTTCAAATAAATTCTTGGAGAAATAAATACGACGAGCTTGATTCGTATTTGTTCCCAAGTTGAATAAATTCATTTGATTCAAATCGTAAATAAACTTTACTGGTATCACGGTATGTGCCCGTGCTTCAACCAGGAACACCGTAACAAACATGATGGTACGTAACCAATGGAAAAACAAAAAAATGAACAAAATGCAACGACCGTTTGATAAAATATGCTTTCACTCAGTTGATGCTTTCCCGCAAACTGATTGTCTATAAATAATACAATAGCTTATGATCTGTTTGTATTTTGGTTGCTGTGTTAGAACACTAATACACATAAACCATTTTATGCACACTTGTTCTGTATTCAAGCTGAGTTTACTATGATAATATTGCAAGAAAGAAAAATTCTTTAATTTTTTAAAGTAAGATCGATACTTTTACTATTAAAATTTTAAAATATCGAGAAAAAATACTTTCACTAAACGTCTTATTAAAGAATATAAAAAATGTTTCATCCCATTTCAACGGATTTTGTCATTTGAACGATTATGCGTAACTGTGTATGGCACAAACATAGCGTAAATGCAGTGCCAACTAGACTTAGCTTCTCTTAGACACTTTTCAAATAGTCGCAGCATTGCGTTTATAGTGATTGCATTAAAACAACACACAATCTACGAATGACAGTGCGAATTTGAATTTTAACGGATTTTTGTTGAGTCAGTATTTAATCGAATTAAAACCGCCAAAATGGATAGTCCCATGAAAAAGAAGAAAACGAACGTAACACAAAAATCACTGTCGCAATTTGAATATGTTGAAAAAGTTGACGGGGTAGAATGGTACAAATGTAAAATTTGTGAGCGTAATTTGAACGGAAAAAACAAATGGAATTTAGCTTCGCATTTAAAAACTCATCGAGATGTTTATGGTGATATAATGAAAGATGACAAATCAATGGATTTTGAAAGATTAAAGTTATTGTTGAATTGTGTCGAACTTGTTACAATTAATGGTCGGCCACTTAAAGCTATACGGGATTCGGCTTGAAGAATTACATGCAGCTGGAAAGGGAGTAAATTTACGTGATCCACATTTGCCAGAAGTAAAGGAAATTTTACGAAATGTTTCCGAAAAAATACGCAATCTAATCCGAACTGAAACAAAGAAGCGCCCTATTTCGCTTTTAGTTGACATTGTATCAAAGCGTGGACGTTCCATTCTCGGAGTTCAATACATTTGTGAAAAAAAAACCGTCATCCGTTCTATTGGTATGATTGATCTAAATGAAAGCCACACTGGGATTTATCTTGCTGAATTAATTTCAATACGTTTGAAAGAACTTGGCATTGACCTCACACAGATAATTTCTATTACAACCGATAATGGAAAAAATGTCTTGAAAATGGTGCGGGACGTTGAAGAGCATCTCAGAAAAGCCGTAAATGACGCCAAAAATGCGGAAAATTTTATGCCACCAACGCCGACAAAGTCAAACCAACAAAATAATTCAACTGTTGATGAAACAATCGATCGAGAAATTGAGCAAATTCTTGCCGAATCAGAACCAGAAGATATGTCGAGTGACGATTTACTTGATATTTTATTCAGCAATTATGATAATTCAATTGAAACAGCTGAAAGTGAGAATAATATTACACAAAATGTACATGCACAAACACTTTTGAGCGCGATTTCATCGAATTTAGCGTCAAAGCATGATTTAAACGTTGTTTGGGATATTACGGGAGTCAATTGTTCGGCACACACATTGCAATCAATCACAAAAGACTCTATCAAAGCAATGCCTAACGCACATTCAAATATTATCAATTTGACCCGTCGTGTTACCAAATTCCTGCGAAAAGAGTCAACAAAGATCATCTTTAAAAACAGCGGTGATGCTCATGCGTATAACAAACCACGACTTGATGTCGAGACACGGTGGTGTTCTACATATTTAATGGTAAGTACAAAATATGAGCAGTTTTAAATGAATAACTCTTTTAAGCAAAAGAGTTTTAAATTATGTCTAGTATATACGGGTTGTGTATTAAAATGTGTGCATTTTGTCCAATTTTGTTTACAGTTGATGGATGTTTATGATTGCAAAAGTGCGATTGAATACCTCGAAGAGAAATATACCAGAAATAAGAAATTACAAATGTTTAAATTTCTGCTGCGAAAGTGGCCAATTTTGAAAGAGTTGATTATTATTTTGCAAGTTCCTTATAAAGCGACGATTGCGCTTCAAAACCATCGGCTTACTCTTTCTGATGCATTTGGAATTTGGTTAAAACTTAAACTTCACTTGCAAACATTTTGTTTGAAGAAATCATTCAAAACAAATCTCGCGAAGCATATGCTTGATAATTACAATGAGCGCAAACAAGTGATTTTCGATAATCCAGCCATGGTGTGTGCATTGTATCTTGATCCTCGGTTTCGTTGCGAAATAATGCACAACGAAGAAGTGATTTTACAAGCAAAACGATCATTATTGAATCTTTGGCGTCGTATTAATAATAATCGTATTAATAATATTAATTATATAAGTCACGATAAATCGCAAGTAGAAATTGATTCAACGACAAATGAGACAACAATTCCATCGACAAACAACTGTTCAGGTTCATCGGATTTAGATATGAATATTGATTTCAATGACCCGTCTATGTTAGATAATTATTTGTCTCGGACTCAAACACAAACGGAACAGTTGGAAAATGTAGGCGAACGGACTGAAAGTACATCAAATTGCCAAAATTATGACAACATTGAAGAAGAAATTGACACATTCGATCCTGAAAAACTACCATCGGACGCCGACATTCTATCGCATTGGGAAACATTGAAAAAAAGTCATGAAACATTATATAAACTTGCTATGGCTGTGTTTGGTATTCCTCCAACGGAGGTTCAAATTGAAAGAGATTTTTCTCATTTGGAATTTATTTTTAGTAATCGCCGGTACAATTTATCTCCAGAATTAATTGACGATATTCTTTTAATTCATTTGAATCCAGACTTATTTTATATTGTATAATTAAATTAGATGAATTAAATCAATTACTTTAAAGATAAGTTAAAAGATAAAAATATTCATTACAAAATAGAACAATACAGTTTTATCATTAAAAGTAATATTAAAATATATATATATCAGTGAACTCGTTTTTTATCTTAAATGCATGAATAGAATACTGGAAACAAATCTTTAACAAATTGAAAACGTAAGTACGTCATCAGACTGAAACAATTAAAAACCGTTAAATTTTTGAACGCATGCTTATTCGCTAAACAGAAAGAGATGTGAATTTTTCATACACACTACAATTCGACAACAGCATCGAATGTATTGCTTTGTTTTGTGCATATCGACGGTTTCGCTTCTCCTCCGTTTCTTTTACCATGCACATCGTTCGATACAGAGCGCGTATTCACGAAGCAGCGAAACACGCAACCGAAAAACAGCGAACGTTCGACTGTCGTTCTCACTGTGAGATACGTTTCCCCGCTTGTACGCCGCATCAATAGGATCATATGATAGTATTTTATAGCTATGTAGGAAATGTTATGAATGCAAATCTTCACTCTCTGGTGATGTTTGTGCAATGTATGAGAAATGCACTGTAAAATCCGTAACCAACTTTGCAATATTTGATTTCGACGGTCTTAACACGACGTAGAATTGATTTAATGGATTCAACTGTTGATGCATCTAACGCAACGTAACAGAATTTGATTTCTTGGAGTGATTTGAACTGGTGCAATCCAAAAAAACGACAGGTTTGGAGGTCGAACGTCCAAATGGTGATTTTTTGAATAAAGTTAACGAAGTTATTTATATTCATTCCTTGAATATAGATGCAATCACCTCTACATTCTATTTCGGATGAACAATACACGAATCTGAAATATTGACGAGCGATTCTTTGCAATGTGTTGCACGTTTGACCAATTGCAATTACCTCCACCAACGACAACCGATCGAAAATTAATTCGAATAAATCAAAAGGTAAAAACAAAATTGGTGACGACAGCGGCATTTGGGCATCTGCTTGCATTGTGAACGATGCGCCGTGATCGGATGAATTTGACTGAAAACGGACGAAATATTGTTTTCTCTAAATGTTTTTTAATATATTTTATACTCACATACTCTATTCTACAGTTTTGTTTTGTCTCTCGTTTTTGAAGGTTTTAGCCCGTTTTTTTTATCTTGTTGTATATTGTGAGCATTAGTTGGATCGCATGCACACATTATCTGGCGTTACCACAGTTGCGACAGTTGCTCCTGTACGCGTTTAAAACCGTTGAAAACTGTACGCATTTGTATAGGCGGTGACAAGTTTATTTTCTGTATTTCCGTGTATTTCTGCGTTCATTTGTGGTGGCTGTGCGCGGTTGTGCGGTATGAAACGGTATGAGATATGAACGGCTGTCAAATTATTAAACGTTAGCGCTCTATACTGCTCTATACTGCCGTATTCTACCGTCTCATTCGGTCTCATTTGATTTGAAATTTTCAACGAATAATAGCAGTGTTTTGCAGTATTTTGCAGTGTGAGAGATAGTGTTTTTGTTTCCATTTTGTGCCTTACAATTTTCTTTCAATCTATCCGGCAAAACTTCAGAAAACTTTGAAAAATGAGAGTTAAAAAACAAATCGAACCCAAAAAAAATGCAAAAATGAAAACCGATCAATTTTGGCTGGATTTATACAAAATCAAGTCCCTAAAAATTCGGCTTAATCGAATAAAAATCGATCGGGTTGAAAACAAAGTTATCAACACACAAGGTAAATGAGATCATAAATTAATGCTTTTTGTATTCTCCATCGTTTTCCATGAATTTGTCCCAGTAAAACTTCAAACAATATTCCTTTTTAAATTAAAAAGCTGACAAATCGAATGAAATGACAGGAGAAATGTGGGCATGCTTCAAATGCTTCGATTTTGTACAGAGTACGTCACAAGTTGTCATTGAAAAGGCAAAGTCCCACAATTGTGGCGCTGAAGGAGCATAATTTCGAAAAGTTCAAGAAGTTTACCAGCGAACTATCATCTGAAAAACTGCAAAAACCGCAAAAACCTCATGTTACAGCTGTGCAAATAAATGCATTCTTTGGACCGGCACCAATTTTGAATTCACAGGGCACATGTCCTCCTCCTCCACCGCCGCCGTTACCATCTCTACAGGACCTTTTGAACGAAAAGAATAAATTATCATGGGCTGAGTTGAAGCGCTTAAAGCCAAAAAGATATCGAATGGTTAAGACTGCTGAAGCCAACACATTGAAGCCAAAACAAATTTTTAAAACCGCACCATCGAAGTCAACTGACACAAAATACTTTATTTCCAAATATGATATGTTGCATGCTGAGCTGGAAACAGTTTTGAAGTATTACTTTTTTTAACACAGCGATAGACAATAATTTTGTGCATAAAATCAAAAATTCGTAATCAATTTTTTGCTCTTTCCAGGCAACGTGCTAAACGTAATGCTGAACGTGCTAAACGTGATTCTGAACGTGCTAAATGTGATGCTGATGCTGAACATACCAAACGTGCTGAAATTGTCCCTATGTAAATGAGTGTAATTGTGTAAAATGTAAAGGTTCATGGCATTTAGAGTAATTTTTGTTCAATTTATTGAAGTTTGTTTCATTTTCTGACAGTCAATCAATTCTGGTAGTGTTTGGTAGCATCTATTGCGATTTATTGAGCTAAAATTTTCAGAGTCAATAATTTTCTCCGGTTTCATTGTCCAGCTTTATGAATGGCATCCATTCTTCTTTTGCGAATAAGTTCTCCTTGCTCTTCATCGGTAATTTTCCGACATATTTTCTTTGACTTCAATATCATATATTGTTTGAGTACCTTAAGATGAGAGAGAAATATATTAAATATTTTAAATGAAATATAAAAATAATTTATTGCATGTATTTTCGAACAAACGAAATGATAAATGAGTAAATACCTCCACAATAAACTTCTCCTTATGATCAACAATAGAAGATAGATCTTCGACGTGTTTGAAATCGGAACTAGTGTACAGGTCATTTACGTCCAAGTTATTGTATATGGTCTTACATACAGCTTCGAAGTTGTTTCCTCGGTTTCCTTGGCATGATTGTGCGGATATATTTTTCATAATAGCATCAGCAAAAATGACGATTTTTAGTGAGCTCGCAAATGGCTGTTTGGCTGGCCCATATTCAGTTTTCATTGCAAGGAGGTCATCATTGATTCTGTCATGTGTAGAGCGTAGTAAAATTGCACATTCAGAGCACTTATATAGATTTCTATTAATATTTTGCATGAATTGTTCTTCGATGCATAATGCGAGATATGCACACAAGTGCTGCTGGTATGGGTCTATCATACATATTTCTTCAAACATGAAAAATTGAACGACATTATCTCATGCTCACAGATAAAAAACGATGTTGCGCTTCATTCAAACCCATTCAATCTTCGTGAATCGTCGGTGGAGACTTTTAGAATAAAAAATCTATCACTTATTAATGAACATACGGCACCAATAAATCAGATGTGTAAACTTGCAAACTTCATTGATGAACTGTTTAAAGAATCTGCTCCCCGTGCAAATTTTAAATCTCAACTAGTTGCCTGTGATAAATTGAATCTTAGATTGAAACAACAAATCCAATGATTGTAATTAAACCATTTCTTTTTGAATTTCATTAGCATTGTTAATATTGTGATATTGTGATTATGTGATATTTTTAGCATAGTTATCGAATGTAATATTTATACAAATTGTATTTATAATCATCCAACCTTGCAATGTTTGAATGGATTTTTCTAAAAGAAAAGATACAGGTTTTAATGGTGGTGAGATCCGATATAATCGATTAATGACCCTTACCTTTTCCCTGTCAGATATGTAATTAATCAATAATGAATAAAAACAGCCAGTCTTTGGCGGTGTATTGTTAAATAAATTAAATAAAATGAATTGGTCGTAGTCAACCTCCAATTCATACTCTTGGACTTGTGCGCGCGCTGAAGTTCTCTGTGGCAATTTCTTACGATAAGACGACGAGTTCGTTAAAATTCCAGTTGCATTTGTTATCGTATTACGATCTACCGATGTGGTTTTTGGGTGGCATACGAGAAGTTTACGGAATGCGCTGTTGAATTCAGTTGCGTTTGGATTGTCGTTACGTCCTAGTGAGTTTCTATATTCATGAGCATAAAAAGAATTATTTGGAACCGTTTGGAACATTGATAATAATAATTAATATTCTTGGTTGATTTAATTTAACAACTCCTTGTGATGTGTCCTCTAATTAAATTGAACATAAGTTCCGAAACGCTTGAAAATAATTTGAATCACTTCAAATTTCCATTCAACATTACTCGACATTACTCAATTACGCTGGAAATTGCAGACTAATATTCCGGCTTCAAAAGTAAGATAAGTAGGAGGATTCGGAAGGAATCAATAAAACTTCAAATACTATCATATATGTTTATTAAATCTATATAATAAAATGTTTGTACCTGATAAGTGAGAAGAAATTTTCCAAGTGATCCTGGCTGAATTGAAATGGGTAAAAAACTTTAAGTGGGCCATGTTTTACTAAATCTTCGTAGATTCCCTTCAGACTTGTGAAATTGTGATTGCGTGCGCACGTTACATTGAATGGGGGGTTGTCAAATGTAGAAAAAAGAAAGTGGAATTGAATTCTTCGAAAAATTACTGCTGCTAACGATTGAATTTTGATGATAATGATTACGATAATGCTTCAGAAACATCCGGAGATGATGATAGTGGTATTGGAGAAGCTGCAGGGGGCGCTGCGAACAACATCAACGATCATCAGCCTGATGCCAATGAAGTGCTAAATTTTCCTGTATACTCCGAGAATGCTGACGTTCGATCGCTTGTGGCCAGTACAATGCATCGGTTCTATAATGAGAGTGAAGAGCGCGAACGCCTCGAAATGCTGCTACAGCGAGAGCATAATGCAGCATATTTGAACCATCTTCACACGTTGACTGATGAAATTGATAATTGGTTAGCAGATGGGGTTGAACGTGATGATCCAACACCCAATATGATTGAATTCTCAATGCATAATTGGTGTTATCGTTTCATGTCTCTAAGACAGCGATCACGCATCACAAGATTGAGGAGCGCAGTTCAATTGTTTGAAGAACGTCGTGCTGAGCGCCAATTTTGCAGTCCTTCCAACTTGCGATAAACTGTATTGAGCAGAAATTGTTCATTGTTTTCATTCACTTCATTGGGTTTCATCTTGATTGTTCTATGTTTGGTGTTGTTGTACTCCGAAACTAGCCGTGGCAGAATATCAGTCCATATATGTGACCCTCGAAAGCTGAATTCTTTCCACATTTTGTTTTTCAAAGTTCGATTAAAACGTTCAACTATCGCTGCCTTCTTCGTGCTATAGGTTGAGTACAAATTAATATTGCGTTGCTGTAACATATTCTTCATTTTGGTGTTGTAAAATTCTTTCCCCTCGTCTACGTGCAAATTTTGAATTGGATGATCCAATGAATTCAAAACAGATTCCATTGCACGCGTCACCTCTACACCTGATTTGTTTTTAATTGCTCGTGCATATGCTCTCTTCGAAAAGATATTTATTACAGTTAAAATATACTTATATTGCTGATTTTTCGCTGCATATGGAATCATTTTGACTAAATCGGCTTGAAGAGTGTCGTTGATACCCCTCATTTCTGTTGGTCTACGTTTGAAATTCTTTCGTGCTCCACGATGCAACTCATTTACCAGATCCCATTTACTCATCGTTCCTTGGTTTTTTTTTTTACACAATGCGATTAACCATACCAGTGAAAGGTGAATATTGAACTAAATTATCGTGGATTATCAAACAATATGCGGCAGTATTGGCTGGTATATTTCGAGCAGCTTCAATCTCAAGGCGGACATCAACCATACCCGATTTCAATCTCTCATCTGATCTTGTACAATCGAATGCAAACACTGGTCGGTTCAGAAAGTTCTGAAGATCAATGCCAAGAGGATTATAAAATGACATTTCATTATAATATGACTGCTGAATGCTTTGAAACATGTGGAACAGCTCATGATAATTTAATTCACCAAAGTTCAGATTCATGTCATCATATGGGTATCGTTCATTGTTCAAATACAATTTGATATTTGTAATGCTGCAGTTGTCGAATAATGATGCATCATTTCCAATAACATTATTCCGATCCGTCTGGAGAGCCACAATCACATATCGTGGCTTATTTACTTGACTTGTTGTTTTCACACTCCAGCTATGACGAGTTGTTAATGGAATAACAGGCAATTCATACAGATCCCACGAACGAAATGGAATGAGAAGACTTTCATTCTTCGATATCGTTTTCAACATTATCAATTTAGCACTGTCGCTCAATGTTATGTGTGGAATCTTCCAATGAATTTTGTTCACCGTTAGTTCTAATATATCCGCATTTGATTGATACAAATTCGTATTTGAGCGACTACGCACCAGAATTAATTCATGTTTGATATTCAATACAACCTTTCTGAAATCGTCACAGAATCCCAAAATAAATCGAAGTGGAATTAGCATTCGATGAATTCCAACACTGATACCGTGTACACTGTTATAATTAAATAGTAGATACGGTTTCTCATCAGAAGACTTACAGGCTACCATACACTTCAGTGTGGTGGTAATGCCCGGTGTTTTGGATCGATCAATTTCAACTCCATTCAACTCATAACGCATTTCACTGAACAAAAATGCTAAATAGTTGTATGTGAAGACTGCTTCATTCGCTGCGAATGGCGTTCCATCTTGTTTTCGCGTGGAGAACTCAATGAACAAATAGCTTTCCGAAGGCAAAACTGCCAAATCTTGCGACTGGATTGTAATTCGAATTTCATCATTGTTGTTGAATGACGTCGTATACGGTGTGTATGTATGGAACTGCTGACTGATGATGTCATCATCTTGAATGATTGGACTTTTAATCTGCAATATTTTGCTCATTTTCATTTTCCTTCTCTCTCTCTCTCTCTCGCTCTCTCTTTCTCTCTCTTCTTATTTCTCTAATTTTTTCACTTTGAAACCGAGACTCCGCAAAAATTGAATATTTTTTCGACTTAAAGCACTCGTCGAAGATGTTCCTTCCTTGAAGTGTCGAACTTTAATGCCACTAGTGTCAAAAGACTTCTCACTCTTATAGTTTGATTGGTTGTTGTGATAAATCAACATTTTTTTATTTTTTTCTCTTTTAACGTCCTTCTTCTTTCCTGGTTAACTGGTAAATAACTGATATCCGCTTGTACCGGCACCAATTTATGGATCTTTTCTAATGTGAATCCGACAAGTGATTGTTTCACCCCGAAAATCGACTAAATCACCATCTTGATCCACGATTGATATATTCAGTTCGTTTATTCGCCGTTTTACAACTGGCAAATAAATCAAATGTTTTGGTTGTTCGTTGATTTTAAATCCAGGCTCAACTGATGGGCTGAACTCATAAATTGTGTGTGTAGATTTTCCAATGTGAAATGATCCGGTTGTCAAATCGCAATCAATTCTTATACAGTTAATCGATTGAATATTCACGATATGATCTGAAGTGTGTGTTACAGAAGGAATGAGTTCCCGTCTATTGAAACCGAAAACATGTCCAACAGAATTCTCTTGAGTGAAATCAATAAAAATATCACTTTCGATGATACATTTTAGACTATTTGAATCGGCATGGAAGCGAAACTTCAATCTCATTTCCTGCAATGTTTGCTGTAAATATATGCCTATTTCTTTTATCTCATATGAACCCACGGGTATTGTAACCTCTGCCGATGGTCCATCATTGAAGAGTCTAAAGTGAAATTTATTATTTTTTTCATTTATATTTGGAATCGAGTTGTACGCATAGAAATCCAACAAACTGCACGAATAACTGGAATGTTCATCTAATTCGATTTCTGGATGAAAATTCGTGTGTAAATTGGAACTGTTGCCCGTGATCGTCAATGTTATCGACGACATGATCTCAAAAATACTAAATGCAAATACGATTTGTTCTGTCATTTTATATCTTTTTTTTTTTTTTTTTTTTTTTTTATTGATAGAATTCATGTAAGAATCTTAAACATAAATGTCCACAAATTACAGTATTGAATTTTTGATATTGTTTAGAGTTATGGAAAATGTTGCAATCGCTACCCAAGTATTCAACTAATTCCAATGGGGGTGCTAGTTTACCAAATGAATCAAAGTAATACACATTTTTATTTACTTTGACAAAACATGTCCAATGTGTTCCTCCATTTTTGATTGAATCATGATTAATAATCATACATTCGTTGTTCCCAAGTCTACCATTTGGTAAATTATCACGCATAAAAATCCCTCGAAAATTTGGAATTTTTAAGATTTTGATGTATTTATTTAAATCGACATTAGTTAATGGTCGTTCGGGTAGCGAATTTAACGGTTTTTTGAATATGGTGTCAAATAGAATCCACTACCATTTTTGTTCGCATTCAAATAAAATCCATTGCCCGAATTATTGCCAATGGTGATTGCTTCCATTGTCCTGTTATGACGTTTGCTTTCTTCAATTTCTTGCTGTCCCCTCCTTGCATCGTTGATTGCCCTGGAAATATTTGCAGCTGATCCAGCAATCGACCCAAGCGCACTCAAGCCAGCAAAAATTGGAATGAGCGGTAAAACTCCACCCGTCGTTGGTGGTAATTTAATGATTCGAGGAGTCTTAACTCGTTTACCTTTTTTGTTCTTCTGAATGGAAACAACTGCAACTCGAATTGCCGAATCGATGGTGTCTGATTTTGACTTTTTTATCGCTGTTTTAGCATTTTTGATTAATGTTGATAACGAAATCTGTCTTTTTTTCGATTTACAACACTTCTTATTCTTCTTCTGCGTCTTCTTCTTCTTTGAAAGCCCTGTCCCCATTTTTGCTAATGTTCTTTTCGCTTTCATAGCAGCGGCCACTCCCAATGCTGTAGCTCGCTCGCCAATCGACGCGTCTCTCGAAAATACCCGTTTCATTGCTTCTTTTTGCAAAATTTTATCAGCAATCGAACGTTCCTTGGTATTTTTTTTATGTTCATACGTGATATCGTGTTGTTTACATGCAATATCTAATGGATTTATCCCCGGATCACCTCTTGCCAAACGTTTTTTCAAATTTGTGCCTGGTCCGCAATATTGATAGCTTGGTACATGCAACTCAATTGGAAGTTTGTCGATGATTGTGTCGATGATGCCAGCACCACGCTTCTTCTTCTTCTTCGTCGATGCACGTTGAGGCTTCTTGATTCTCTTTGATTCTTTCTGCACTTTCATGTCGAAACAAGTTTCCTGGATTGAACATATAATTGATGTTTACTCATGGAAAACTCAACCCATTATGACTAATAATACTGACAATACTATACATATAATATGATTCGTGTCAGTGTATTTTCGTGATATTCATTTCTTATGTCTTATCCATCATTCGTCGCGTCAAGCTTGTGTACTTTAGAGTGGGGGAGAGGGGGGGAGAGTGGATGGGCTCGTTGGGAATTCAGTATAAAAGAGCTCACAATCGTTGCGAGTATGCATTAGAGTTTGTTCATTCTCGTCCGCATGCAGATCGCGTGAGAAACGTACACACACACACACACACACACACACACACACACACACACACACACACACGTAGCTTCTCGATTTTGAGTTTGATTTCACAATTTTTATAATTGTACATCATCATCATCAAAGATGAATGTTTTGCAAAAGTTGCAATCAGCTTGTGTGAAAAGACCATACAAAAGTTTCAAGGATTTGATGACGGGTGAATACATTGTCAACCATTTTTCAATCGCTGAAACATCCAAGGGAAAAAGAGTGCGCATTCACGTGGACACCTTTTACATGTATCTACCAGAACGATTCTACACCATCTTTAATGACGACAAGATCATTGCTGAACTTAACCTTGAGCCGAAAGTTATGATCTACGGTGGGAAGGATGTTACAGATAGAAATCGATTGATTTTAGATTTCCAAAGCGTGCAGTATTTAAGTGATCAATTTAGATTTGATTAAATTTGATTGTATCAACACAATTAATTCTATTGTTTTGGTGAAAAATAAATAAAAGAAATAAAATTAATACATTCAAAAAAAAATATGTTATATCAAAGTATATTTTCTTTCTACCTTTCGGAGGCATATGATGATGATGAGATATATACACGGTAAACTCTGCTTTCTCATTTAGTCTGAGACAATATGCGTTTCATTAAACATGTTATGAGTATTCCTATTCGAAATATTGATGAAGTCGCATCGACTTCGAGATTAAATTCGAAGCGACATAGTGAACTGTTACCGAATTCAATAAGTTGCATAATAGCAGGACCTTCGAATTGTGGAAAAACAAATTTACTCATCAGTTTAATTGAATCTGAACATGGATTGAAATTTGAAAATATCTACATATATTCAAAGACCCTGGAACAGGATAAATATGAATACTTGAACAAAATGTTGCAACCGATCAAAGGAATTGGGTTGTACACATTTTCATCATCATCGGATAAGGTTATTGCGCCCAGTCAGGCTAATAAGAACTCCATTATTATCTTTGACGATGTAATATGTGACAAGAATCAAGAAAACATCAAAGCCTACTTTTGTCTCGGGAGACATCGCAATATAGACTGCTTCTTTCTAACACAAACATACACGAGAATTAGCAAACATCTCATTCGGGATAATTGTAATTTCTTAATATTGTTCAGACAAGATGATATGAATTTGAAACATGTTTTTAATGACATGGGTGTTGCATGTGATATGAAATTTGAAGAATTTCGACAGTTTTTTCTAGAGTGTTGGAGAAAAAAATACGGTTTCGTTGTTGTTGACTTGGATAGTGATGTGAACGAAGGTCGTTACCGGAAGGGATTCTCGAATTTTTTAACGAGTATTAAATAAGTCTGAAATATATATACGAGTTCAGTAGAGATTTATCGATCAAAGTGGAAACAATGTCCAAGAAAGAGAAGAAGTTGAAATCCTCCCTTGTAAGAGCACGCAATATAATTGTAAACAAGTTCCGAAAAATACACGGAGATCGTGCGAAAAAAGGGTTAGAATTGCAAGAAACGTATGCACCGATCACCGAATCTATAAATCGATTAATTGACACTAATCAGGAGCGTGTTCGAAGAGAAAATATTCGTTTGAATGATGATGTCGATGTTGATTTTGAACCCGACGATGGCGATGGCGGCGATGATGATGATGATGATTTGATGTTATTTGACGAGAACAATAATTCTGAACACACTCCTGATCAAGAAATGGTCGTCGACAGAAATGCTCTAACCTCGAAAAATTTTAAACAAGATCGGAAATCTGAAAATTCCATCAAAAATGAACAAACATCACCCAGTTCTGATGTTAATTTGAAAAAGAGAAAAGACATCCTAATGCCTAGCATCGGTGATAGATTAGAGTCTAAAAAATCGAAGGAACGAACGAAAGTTTTCGATAAATGGAAGAAACAACGTTCAGATACTAATGATGCACTGCGAGGAAATGTTTCTTCTGAATTGAAATTACCATTCAACAAATTTGAGAGTAAAAGTCAAAGAATCACCGATTCGTTTGATGTTATTTCAAAAAAACGAAATATAAGTAAAAAAGCTGAAACCCAAAGAGTAAAGGAGCGAACCAAAATCATTGAAAACAGGAAAACAACACGATCAGATTTAACTGATTCGTTGCGTAAAGGAGTGAATTCTATGCTCATTAAACCAACCAGAAAAAATGATGTTAGCCAAACAAGAATTATCAACTCAATTGATGTTGTTGGTGTTCCTGGGGAGAAAAAGAAAAAGAAAAAGAAAATGAAAAAGAAGAACTCGCGAAAGCTAGATGTTACAAGGAAAGCTGAACGAAGAAAGAAACAGTGTGTGGACATAAATAATGATGTACAATGTGTTGCCGCCGATAAGGGTGGTAAAATACGTAAAAAACGCAAAATAATTATTAGCCCCGAAGATTTGCAAAAAAACAAAGAAAAATTCGAAGTCAGCAATGTGAAGAAGAAGAAGAAGAAGAAATGATACCGACCACTTTGAAGCGTGTAATAGTAAGTCCTGACGACTATGATGACACAGGGAATTACGTGGGGCTCGCTTCAAAGCGACGGAAAATTGAAATTCTCGAGAAGAAACTGCCGACAATTCACCGAAAGAAACAAACCAAGAAATATGGACGTGCGTTGGACAACAACAACAACAACAACAACAAACGTTTAAAGACCGGGAAAACCTTTCGGTGTGTGGTCTGATTTTCGAAACGAAAAGCCTCAAATTCCCCTAACAATACCTCTCCAAACTGTTCTATTGAGAGCCAGGTCCTGAGTTTCTCTACACCAATCATACCCTCTAATATTCAAATCACTCTTAACCGAATCTAAATAACGTCTACGCGGTCTGCCTCTACTTCTCGGTTCGTCTGCTTCGGCATTCAAAATTTTCTTAGGTAAACGCGACTCACTCATACGTTGAACATGACCAAACCATCTCAATCTAGACTTTCTTGCCACCTCATCAACTGAGCAAACATTCAGATCCTCACGAATTTTCTCATTTCTTATACGATTTTCCCATTGGTCCCTACGCGACACTCCAGAAATCATTCGCAAAACTTTCATATCAGCCACATCCAAATCATGAATCAAATTCTGAGAATCGACCCAGCTTTCACTTCCGTAAAGGATAGTTGGTCTGAAGATTGACTGATGAATCAACAATTTCGTCTCCCTACTCAATTCACGCTTGTTGAAAACGTGAGACCTAAGCTGAGCTACCACCTTATTTCCATTCATTCTACGGTGTTCAAACTCTTTATTAAACTTGCCATCCTCAGAGAAGATGCAACCCAGATATTTGAATTGTGAAACTTGTTCAAGCAAGTTAGCATTCAGATGGCATTGAATGGTTTGTCGAGTTTTACCCACATGCATAACCTGAGTTTTTGAACTGCTAATGGTCATTCCAAAGTCTGTACAAGCCGCTTGTAAATTGATGATGCTGTTTTGCAACTCTTGTTCAGAGCTACCGAACAGCACCAGATCGTCTGCGTACGCAAGAGCAGAAATACTATTACCCCCCAAAGCTACGTTACCCCTTAAATTTGCTGATTTTATCAGCTTATCCATATAAATAATAAACAAAAGCGGTGAGATTGTACAGCCCTGTCTTAGACCATTATGCACATCGAACCATTCACTCAAATCACCATCCACTCTTACTGCTGCTTTACTGTTTGCGTACAAACTCTTAATTGCCCTAAGAAGAGATCCATTTATTCCATATTCGGCCAAAACTGACCACAGCTTAGATCTTGGAATACAATCATAAGCCTTTTGCAAATCAACGAAACACAAAAACAAATCCCTATTTTTCCCATGGAATTTCTCCAGCAGTTGCCTCAAAACAAAAATTTGGTCTTGGCAACCCCGCATAGGGCGGAATCCCGATTGATTCTCTGAATCCCGATTGATTCTCTCAATTCTGAGTTGTTAATGGAATAACAGGCAATTCATACAGATCCCACGAACGAAATGGAATGAGAAGACTTTCATTCTTCGATATCGTTTTCAACATTATCAATTTAGCACTGTCGCTCAATGTTATGTGTGGAATCTTCCAATGAATTTTGTTCACCGTTAGTTCTAATATATCCGCATTTGATTGATACAAATTCGTATTTGAGCGACTACGCACCAGAATTAATTCATGTTTGCTATTCAATACAACCTTTCTGAAATCGTCACAGAATCCCAAAATAAATCGAAGTGGAATTAGCATTCGATGAATTCCAACACTGATACCGTGTACACTGTTATAATTAAATAGTAGATACGGTTTCTCATCAGAAGACTTACAGGCTACCATACACTTCAGTGTGGTGGTAATGCCCGGTGTTTTGGATCGATCAATTTCAACTCCATTCAACTCATAACGCATTTCACTGAACAAAAATGCTAAATAGTTGTATGTGAAGACTGCTTCATTCGCTGCGAATGGCGTTCCATCTTGTTTTCGCGTGGAGAACTCAATGAACAAATAGCTTTCCGAAGGCAAAACTGCCAAATCTTGCGACTGGATTGTAATTCGAATTTCATCATTGTTGTTGAATGACGTCGTATACGGTGTGTATGTATGGAACTGCTGACTGATGATGTCATCATCTTGAATGATTGGACTTTTAATCTGCAATATTTTGCTCATTTTCATTTTCCTTCTCTCTCTCTCTCTCGCTCTCTCTTTCTCTCTCTTCTTATTTCTCTAATTTTTTCACTTTGAAACCGAGACTCCGCAAAAATTGAATATTTTTTCGACTTAAAGCACTCGTCGAAGATGTTCCTTCCTTGAAGTGTCGAACTTTAATGCCACTAGTGTCAAAAGACTTCTCACTCTTATAGTTTGATTGGTTGTTGTGATAAATCAACATTTTTTTATTTTTTTCTCTTTTAACGTCCTTCTTCTTTCCTGGTTAACTGGTAAATAACTGATATCCGCTTGTACCGGCACCAATTTATGGATCTTTTCTAATGTGAATCCGACAAGTGATTGTTTCACCCCGAAAATCGACTAAATCACCATCTTGATCCACGATTGATATATTCAGTTCGTTTATTCGCCGTTTTACAACTGGCAAATAAATCAAATGTTTTGGTTGTTCGTTGATTTTAAATCCAGGCTCAACTGATGGGCTGAACTCATAAATTGTGTGTGTAGATTTTCCAATGTGAAATGATCCGGTTGTCAAATCGCAATCAATTCTTATACAGTTAATCGATTGAATATTCACGATATGATCTGAAGTGTATGTTACAGAAGGAATGAGTTCCCGTCTATTGAAACCGAAAACATGTCCAACAGAATTCTCTTGAGTGAAATCAATAAAAATATCACTTTCGATGGTACATTTTAGACTATATGAATCGGCATGGAAGCGAAACTTCAATCTCATTTCCTGCAATGTTTGCTGTAAATATATGCCTATTTCTTTTATCTCATATGAACCCACGGGTATTGTAACCTCTGCCGATGGTCCATCATTGAAGAGTCTAAAGTGAAATTTATTATTTTTTTCATTTATATTTGGAATCGAGTTGTACGCATAGAAATCCAACAAACTGCACGAATAACTGGAATGTTCATCTAATTCGATTTCTGGATGAAAATTCGTGTGTAAATTGGAACTGTTGCCCGTGATCGTCAATGTTATCGACGACATGATCTCAAAAATACTAAATGCAAATACGATTTGTTCTGTCATTTTATATCTTTTTTTTTTTTTTTTTTTTTTTTTATTGATAGAATTCATGTAAGAATCTTAAACATAAATGTCCACAAATTACAGTATTGAATTTTTGATATTGTTTAGAGTTATGGAAAATGTTGCAATCGCTACCCAAGTATTCAACTAATTCCAATGGGGGTGCTAGTTTACCAAATGAATCAAAGTAATACACATTTTTATTTACTTTGACAAAACATGTCCAATGTGTTCCTCCATTTTTGATTGAATCATGATTAATAATCATACATTCGTTGTTCCCAAGTCTACCATTTGGTAAATTATCACACATAAAAATCCCTCGAAAATTTGGAATTTTTAAGATTTTGATGTATTTATTTAAATCGACATTAGTTAATGGTCGTTCGGGTAGCGAATTTAACGGTTTTTTGAATATGGTGTCAAATAGAATCCACTACCATTTTTGTTCGCATTCAAATAAAATCCATTGCCCGAATTATTGCCAATGGTGATTGCTTCCATTGTCCTGTTATGACGTTTGCTTTCTTCAATTTCTTGCTGTCCCCTCCTTGCATCGTTGATTGCCCTGGAAATACTTGCAGCCGATTCAACAATCGACCCAAGCGCACTCAAGCCAGCAAAAATTGGAATGAGCGGTAAAACTCCACCCGTCGTTGGTGGTAATTTAATGATTCGAGGAGTCTTAACTCGTTTACCTTTTTTGTTCTTCTGAATGGAAACAACTGCAACTCGAATTGCCGAATCGATGGTGTCTGGTTTTGACTTTTTTATCGCTGTTTTAGCATTTTTGATTAATGTTGATAACGAAATCTGTCTTTTTTTCGATTTACAACACTTCTTATTCTTCTTCTGCGTCTTCTTCTTCTTTGAAAGCCCTGTCCCCATTTTTGCTAATGTTCTTTTCGCTTTCATAGCAGCGGCCACTCCCAATGCTGTAGCTCGCTCGCCAATCGACGCGTCTCTCGAAAATACCCGTTTCATTGCTTCTTTTTGCAAAATTTTATCAGCAATCGAACGTTCCTTGGTATTTTTTTTATGTTCATACGTGATATCGTGTTGTTTACATGCAATATCTAATGGATTTATCCCCGGATCACCTCTTGCCAAACGTTTTTTCAATTTGTGCCTGGTCCGCAATATTGATAGCTTGGTACATGCAACTCAATTGGAAGTTTGTCGATGATTGTGTCGATGATGCCAGCACCACGCTTCTTCTTCTTCTTCTTCGTCGATGCACGTTGAGGCTTCTTGATTCTCTTTGATTCTTTCTGCACTTTCATGTCGAAACAAGTTTTCTGGATTGAACATGTAATTGATGTTTACTCATGGAAAACTCAACCCATTATGACTAATATTACTGACAATACTATACATATAATATGATTCGTGTCAGTGTATTTTCGTGATATTCATTTCTTATGTCTTATCCATCATTCGTCGCGTCAAGCTTGTGTACTTTAGAGTGGGGGAGAGGGGGGGAGAGTGGATTGGCTCGTTGGGAATTTAGTATAAAAGAGCTCACAATCGTTGCGAGTATGCATTAGAGTTTGTTCATTCTCGTCCGCATGCAGATCGCGTGAGAAACGTACACACACACACACACACGTAGCTTCTCGATTTTGAGTTTGATTTCACAATTTTTATAATTGTACATCATCATCATCAAAGATGAATGTTTTGCAAAAGTTGCAATCAGCTTGTGTGAAAAGACCATACAAAACTTTCAAGGATTTGATGACGGGTGAATACATTGTCAACCATTTTTCAATCGCTGAAACATCCAAGGGAAAAAGAGTGCGCATTCACGTGGACACCTTTTACATGTATCTACCAGAACGATTCTACACCATCTTTAATGACGACAAGATCATTGCTGAACTTAACCTTGAGCCGAAAGTTATGATCTACGGTGGGAAGGATGTTACAGATAGAAATCGATTGATTTTAGATTTCCAAAGCGTGCAGTATTTAAGTGATCAATTTAGATTTGATTAAATTTGATTGTATCAACACAATTAATTCTATTGTTTTGGTGAAAAATAAATAGAAGAAATAAGATTAATACATTCAAAAAAAAATATGTTATATCAAAGTATATTTTCTTTCTACCTTTCGGAGGCATATGATGATGATGAGATATATACACGGTAAACTCTGCTTTCTCATTTAGTCTGAGACAATATGCGTTTCATTAAACATGTTATGAGTATTCCTATTCG
Organism: Obolodiplosis robiniae; assembly: GCA_028476595.1. Taxonomy (NCBI): domain Eukaryota; kingdom Metazoa; phylum Arthropoda; class Insecta; order Diptera; family Cecidomyiidae; genus Obolodiplosis; species Obolodiplosis robiniae. The sequence goes on from JAOPHN010000005.1 coordinate 568,390, forward strand.
AAATATCGATGAAGTCGCATCGACTTCGAGATTAAATTCGAAGCGACATAGTGAACTGTTACCGAATTCAATAAGTTGCATAATAGCAGGACCTTCGAATTGTGGAAAAACAAATTTACTCATCAGTTTAATTGAATCTGAACATGGATTGAAATTTGAAAATATCTACATATATTCAAAGACCCTGGAACAGGATAAATATGAATACTTGAACAAAATGTTGCAACCGATCAAAGGAATTGGGTTGTACACATTTTCATCATCATCGGATAAGGTTATTGCGCCCAGTCAGGCTAATAAGAACTCCATTATTATCTTTGACGATGTAATATGTGACAAGAATCAAGAAAACATCAAAGCCTACTTTTGTCTCGGGAGACATCGCAATATAGACTGCTTCTTTCTAACACAAACATACACGAGAATTAGCAAACATCTCATTCGGGATAATTGTAATTTCTTAATATTGTTCAGACAAGATGATATGAATTTGAAACATGTTTTTAATGACATGGGTGTTGCATGTGATATGAAATTTGAAGAATTTCGACAGTTTTTTCTAGAGTGTTGGAGAAAAAAATACGGTTTCGTTGTTGTTGACTTGGATAGTGATGTGAACGAAGGTCGTTACCGGAAGGGATTCTCGAATTTTTTAACGAGTATTAAATAAGTCTGAAATATATATACGAGTTCAGTAGAGATTTATCGATCAAAGTGGAAACAATGTCCAAGAAAGAGAAGAAGTTGAAATCCTCCCTTGTAAGAGCACGCAATATAATTGTAAACAAGTTCCGAAAAATACACGGAGATCGTGCGAAAAAAGGGTTAGAATTGCAAGAAACGTATGCACCGATCACCGAATCTATAAATCGATTAATTGACACTAATCAGGAGCGTGTTCGAAGAGAAAATATTTGTTTGAATGATGATGTCGATGTTGATTTTGAACCCGACGATGGCGATGGCGGCGATGATGATGATGATGATTTGATGTTATTTGACGAGAACAATAATTCTGAACACACTCCTGATCAAGAAATGGTCGTCGACAGAAATGCTCTAACCTCGAAAAATTTTAAACAAGATCGGAAATCTGAAAATTCCATCAAAAATGAACAAACATCACCCAGTTCTGATGTTAATTTGAAAAAGAGAAAAGACATCCTAATGCCTAGCATCGGTGATAGATTAGAGTCTAAAAAATCGAAGGAACGAACGAAAGTTTTCGATAAATGGAAGAAACAACGTTCAGATACTAATGATGCACTGCGAGGAAATGTTTCTTCTGAATTGAAATTACCATTCAACAAATTTGAGAGTAAAAGTCAAAGAATCACCGATTCGTTTGATGTTATTTCAAAAAAACGAAATATAAGTAAAAAAGCTGAAACCCAAAGAGTAAAGGAGCGAACCAAAATCATTGAAAACAGGAAAACAACACGATCAGATTTAACTGATTCGTTGCGTAAAGGAGTGAATTCTATGCTCATTAAACCAACCAGAAAAAATGATGTTAGCCAAACAAGAATTATCAACTCAATTGATGTTGTTGGTGTTCCTGGGGAGAAAAAGAAAAAGAAAAAGAAAATGAAAAAGAAGAACTCGCGAAAGCTAGATGTTACAAGGAAAGCTGAACGAAGAAAGAAACAGTGTGTGGACATAAATAATGATGTACAATGTGTTGCCGCCGATAAGGGTGGTAAAATACGTAAAAAACGCAAAATAATTATTAGCCCCGAAGATTTGCAAAAAAACAAAGAAAAATTCGAAGTCAGCAATGTGAAGAAGAAGAAGAAGAAGAAATGATACCGACCACTTTGAAGCGTGTAATAGTAAGTCCTGACGACTATGATGACACAGGGAATTACGTGGGGCTCGCTTCAAAGCGACGGAAAATTGAAATTCTCGAGAAGAAACTGCCGACAATTCACCGAAAGAAACAAACCAAGAAATATGGACGTGCGTTGGACAACAACAACAACAACAACAACAAACGTTTAAAGACCGGGAAAACCTTTCGGTGTGTGGTCTGATTTTCGAAACGAAAAGCCTCAAATTCCCCTAACAATACCTCTCCAAACTGTTCTATTGAGAGCCAGGTCCTGAGTTTCTCTACACCAATCATACCCTCTAATATTCAAATCACTCTTAACCGAATCTAAATAACGTCTACGCGGTCTGCCTCTACTTCTCGGTTCGTCTGCTTCGGCATTCAAAATTTTCTTAGGTAAACGCGACTCACTCATACGTTGAACATGACCAAACCATCTCAATCTAGACTTTCTTGCCACCTCATCAACTGAGCAAACATTCAGATCCTCACGAATTTTCTCATTTCTTATACGATTTTCCCATTGGTCCCTACGCGACACTCCAGAAATCATTCGCAAAACTTTCATATCAGCCACATCCAAATCATGAATCAAATTCTGAGAATCGACCCAGCTTTCACTTCCGTAAAGGATAGTTGGTCTGAAGATTGACTGATGAATCAACAATTTCGTCTCCCTACTCAATTCACGCTTGTTGAAAACGTGAGACCTAAGCTGAGCTACCACCTTATTTCCATTCATTCTACGGTGTTCAAACTCTTTATTAAACTTGCCATCCTCAGAGAAGATGCAACCCAGATATTTGAATTGTGAAACTTGTTCAAGCAAGTTAGCATTCAGATGGCATTGAATGGTTTGTCGAGTTTTACCCACATGCATAACCTGAGTTTTTGAACTGCTAATGGTCATTCCAAAGTCTGTACAAGCCGCTTGTAAATTGATGATGCTGTTTTGCAACTCTTGTTCAGAGCTACCGAACAGCACCAGATCGTCTGCGTACGCAAGAGCAGAAATACTATTACCCCCCAAAGCTACGTTACCCCTTAAATTTGCTGATTTTATCAGCTTATCCATATAAATAATAAACAAAAGCGGTGAGATTGTACAGCCCTGTCTTAGACCATTATGCACATCGAACCATTCACTCAAATCACCATCCACTCTTACTGCTGCTTTACTGTTTGCGTACAAACTCTTAATTGCCCTAAGAAGAGATCCATTTATTCCATATTCGGCCAAAACTGACCACAGCTTAGATCTTGGAATACAATCATAAGCCTTTTGCAAATCAACGAAACACAAAAACAAATCCCTATTTTTCCCATGGAATTTCTCCAGCAGTTGCCTCAAAACAAAAATTTGGTCTTGGCAACCCCGCATAGGGCGGAATCCCGATTGATTCTCTGAATCCCGATTGATTCTCTCAATTCTGAGTTGTTAATGGAATAACAGGCAATTCATACAGATCCCACGAACGAAATGGAATGAGAAGACTTTCATTCTTCGATATCGTTTTCAACATTATCAATTTAGCACTGTCGCTCAATGTTATGTGTGGAATCTTCCAATGAATTTTGTTCACCGTTAGTTCTAATATATCCGCATTTGATTGATACAAATTCGTATTTGAGCGACTACGCACCAGAATTAATTCATGTTTGCTATTCAATACAACCTTTCTGAAATCGTCACAGAATCCCAAAATAAATCGAAGTGGAATTAGCATTCGATGAATTCCAACACTGATACCGTGTACACTGTTATAATTAAATAGTAGATACGGTTTCTCATCAGAAGACTTACAGGCTACCATACACTTCAGTGTGGTGGTAATGCCCGGTGTTTTGGATCGATCAATTTCAACTCCATTCAACTCATAACGCATTTCACTGAACAAAAATGCTAAATAGTTGTATGTGAAGACTGCTTCATTCGCTGCGAATGGCGTTCCATCTTGTTTTCGCGTGGAGAACTCAATGAACAAATAGCTTTCCGAAGGCAAAACTGCCAAATCTTGCGACTGGATTGTAATTCGAATTTCATCATTGTTGTTGAATGACGTCGTATACGGTGTGTATGTATGGAACTGCTGACTGATGATGTCATCATCTTGAATGATTGGACTTTTAATCTGCAATATTTTGCTCATTTTCATTTTCCTTCTCTCTCTCTCTCTCGCTCTCTCTTTCTCTCTCTTCTTATTTCTCTAATTTTTTCACTTTGAAACCGAGACTCCGCAAAAATTGAATATTTTTTCGACTTAAAGCACTCGTCGAAGATGTTCCTTCCTTGAAGTGTCGAACTTTAATGCCACTAGTGTCAAAAGACTTCTCACTCTTATAGTTTGATTGGTTGTTGTGATAAATCAACATTTTTTTATTTTTTTCTCTTTTAACGTCCTTCTTCTTTCCTGGTTAACTGGTAAATAACTGATATCCGCTTGTACCGGCACCAATTTATGGATCTTTTCTAATGTGAATCCGACAAGTGATTGTTTCACCCCGAAAATCGACTAAATCACCATCTTGATCCACGATTGATATATTCAGTTCGTTTATTCGCCGTTTTACAACTGGCAAATAAATCAAATGTTTTGGTTGTTCGTTGATTTTAAATCCAGGCTCAACTGATGGGCTGAACTCATAAATTGTGTGTGTAGATTTTCCAATGTGAAATGATCCGGTTGTCAAATCGCAATCAATTCTTATACAGTTAATCGATTGAATATTCACGATATGATCTGAAGTGTGTGTTACAGAAGGAATGAGTTCCCGTCTATTGAAACCGAAAACATGTCCAACAGAATTCTCTTGAGTGAAATCAATAAAAATATCACTTTCGATGGTACATTTTAGACTATATGAATCGGCATGGAAGCGAAACTTCAATCTCATTTCCTGCAATGTTTGCTGTAAATATATGCCTATTTCTTTTATCTCATATGAACCCACGGGTATTGTAACCTCTGCCGATGGTCCATCATTGAAGAGTCTAAAGTGAAATTTATTATTTTTTTCATTTATATTTGGAATCGAGTTGTACGCATAGAAATCCAACAAACTGCACGAATAACTGGAATGTTCATCTAATTCGATTTCTGGATGAAAATTCGTGTGTAAATTGGAACTGTTGCCCGTGATCGTCAATGTTATCGACGACATGATCTCAAAAATACTAAATGCAAATACGATTTGTTCTGTCATTTTATATCTTTTTTTTTTTTTTTTTTTTTTTTTTTATTGATAGAATTCATGTAAGAATCTTAAACATAAATGTCCACAAATTACAGTATTGAATTTTTGATATTGTTTAGAGTTATGGAAAATGTTGCAATCGCTACCCAAGTATTCAACTAATTCCAATGGGGGTGCTAGTTTACCAAATGAATCAAAGTAATACACATTTTTATTTACTTTGACAAAACATGTCCAATGTGTTCCTCCATTTTTGATTGAATCATGATTAATAATCATACATTCGTTGTTCCCAAGTCTACCATTTGGTAAATTATCACGCATAAAAATCCCTCGAAAATTTGGAATTTTTGAGATTTTGATGTATTTATTTAAATCGACATTAGTTAATGGTCGTTCGGGTAGCGAATTTAACGGTTTTTTGAATATGGTGTCAAATAGAATCCACTACCATTTTTGTTCGCATTCAAATAAAATCCATTGCCCGAATTATTGCCAATGGTGATTGCTTCCATTGTCCTGTTATGACGTTTGCTTTCTTCAATTTCTTGCTGTCCCCTCCTTGCATCGTTGATTGCCCTGGAAATACTTGCAGCTGATCCAGCAATCGACCCAAGCGCACTCAAGCCAGCAAAAATTGGAATGAGCAGTAAAACTCCACCCGTCGTTGGTGGTAATTTAATGATTCGAGGAGTCTTAACTCATTTACCTTTTTTGTTCTTTTGAATGGAAACAACTGCAACTCGAATTGCCGAATCGATGGTGTCTGATTTTGACTTTTTTATCGCTGTTTTAGCATTTTTGATTAATGTTGATAACGAAATCTGTCTTTTTTTCGATTTACAACACTTCTTATTCCTCTTCTGCGTCTTCTTCTTCTTTGAAAGCCCTGTCCCCATTTTTGCTAATGTTCTTTTCGCTTTCATAGCAGCGGCCACTCCCAATGCTGTAGCTCGCTCGCCAATCGACGCGTCTCTCGAAAATACCCGTTTCATTGCTTCTTTTTGCAAAATTTTATCAGCAATCGAACGTTCCTTGGTATTTTTTTTATGTTCATACGTGATATCGTGTTGTTTACATGCAATATCTAATGGATTTATCCCCGGATCACCTCTTGCCAAACGTTTTTTCAAATTTGTGCCTGGTCCGCAATATTGATAGCTTGGTACATGCAACTCAATTGGAAGTTTGTCGATGATTGTGTCGATGATGCCAGCACCACGCTTCTTCTTCTTCTTCGTCGATGCACGTTGAGGCTTCTTGATTCTCTTTGATTCTTTCTGCACTTTCATGTCGAAACAAGTTTCCTGGATTGAACATATAATTGATGTTTACTCATGGAAAACTCAACCCATTATGACTAATAATACTGACAATACTATACATATAATATGATTCGTGTCAGTGTATTTTCGTGATATTCATTTCTTATGTCTTATCCATCATTCGTCGCGTCAAGCTTGTGTACTTTAGAGTGGGGGAGAGGGGGGGAGAGTGGATTGGCTCGTTGAGAATTCAGTATAAAAGAGCTCACAATCGTTGCGAGTATGCATTAGAGTTTGTTCATTCTCGTCCGCATGCAGATCGCGTGAGAAACGTACACACACACACACACACACACACACACACACACACACACACGTAGCTTCTCGATTTTGAGTTTGATTTCACAATTTTTATAATTGTACATCATCATCATCAAAGATGAATGTTTTGCAAAAGTTGCAATCAGCTTGTGTGAAAAGACCATACAAAAGTTTCAAGGATTTGATGACGGGTGAATACATTGTCAACCATTTTTCAATCGCTGAAACATCCAAGGGAAAAAGAGTGCGCATTCACGTGGACACCTTTTACATGTATCTACCAGAACGATTCTACACCATCTTTAATGACGACAAGATCATTGCTGAACTTAACCTTGAGCCGAAAGTTATGATCTACGGTGGGAAGGATGTTACAGATAGAAATCGATTGATTTTAGATTTCCAAAGCGTGCAGTATTTAAGTGATCAATTTAGATTTGATTAAATTTGATTGTATCAACACAATTAATTCTATTGTTTTGGTGAAAAATAAATAAAAGAAATAAAATTAATACATTCAAAAATAAATATGTTATATCAAAGTATATTTTCTTTCTACCTTTCGGAGGCATATGATGATGATGAGATATATACACGGTAAACTCTGCTTTCTCATTTAGTCTGAGACAATATGCGTTTCATTAAACATGTTATGAGTATTCCTATTCGAAATATTGATGAAGTCGCATCGACTTCGAGATTAAATTCGAAGCGACATAGTGAACTGTTACCGAATTCAATAAGTTGCATAATAGCAGGACCTTCGAATTGTGGAAAAACAAATTTACTCATCAGTTTAATTGAATCTGAACATGGATTGAAATTTGAAAATATCTACATATATTCAAAGACCCTGGAACAGGATAAATATGAATACTTGAACAAAATGTTGCAACCGATCAAAGGAATTGGGTTGTACACATTTTCATCATCATCGGATAAGGTTATTGCGCCCAGTCAGGCTAATAAGAACTCCATTATTATCTTTGACGATGTAATATGTGACAAGAATCAAGAAAACATCAAAGCCTACTTTTGTCTCGGGAGACATCGCAATATAGACTGCTTCTTTCTAACACAAACATACACGAGAATTAGCAAACATCTCATTCGGGATAATTGTAATTTCTTAATATTGTTCAGACAAGATGATATGAATTTGAAACATGTTTTTAATGACATGGGTGTTGCATGTGATATGAAATTTGAAGAATTTCGACAGTTTTTTCTAGAGTGTTGGAGAAAAAAATACGGTTTCGTTGTTGTTGACTTGGATAGTGATGTGAACGAAGGTCGTTACCGGAAGGGATTCTCGAATTTTTTAACGAGTATTAAATAAGTCTGAAATATATATACGAGTTCAGTAGAGATTTATCGATCAAAGTGGAAACAATGTCCAAGAAAGAGAAGAAGTTGAAATCCTCCCTTGTAAGAGCACGCAATATAATTGTAAACAAGTTCCGAAAAATACACGGAGATCGTGCGAAAAAAGGGTTAGAATTGCAAGAAACGTATGCACCGATCACCGAATCTATAAATCGATTAATTGACACTAATCAGGAGCGTGTTCGAAGAGAAAATATTCGTTTGAATGATGATGTCGATGTTGATTTTGAACCCGACGATGGCGATGGCGGCGATGATGATGATGATGATTTGATGTTATTTGATGTTATTTGACGAGAACAATAATTCTGAACACACTCCTGATCAAGAAATGGTCGTCGACAGAAATGCTCTAACCTCGAAAAATTTTAAACAAGATCGGAAATCTGAAAATTCCATCGAAAATGAACAAACATCACCCAATTCTGATGTTAATTTGAAAAAGAGAAAAGACATCCTAATGCCTAGCATCGGTGATAGATTAGAGTCTAAAAAATCGAAGGAACGAACGAAAGTTTTCGATAAGTGGAAGAAACAACGTTCAGATACTAATGATGCACTGCGAGGAAATGTTTCTTCTGAATTGAAATTACCATTCAACAAATTTGAGAGTAAAAGTCAAAGAATCACCGATTCGTTTGATGTTATTTCAAAAAAACGAAATATAAGTAAAAAAGCTGAAACCCAAAGAGTAAAGGAGCGAACCAAAATCATTGAAAACAGGAAAACAACACGATCAGATTTAACTGATTCGTTGCGTAAAGGAGTGAATTCTATGCTCATTAAACCAACCAGAAAAAATGATGTTAGCCAAACAAGAATTATCAACTCAATTGATGTTGTTGGTGTTCCTGGGGAGAAAAAGAAAAAGAAAAAGAAAATGAAAAAGAAGAACTCGCGAAAGCTAGATGTTACAAGGAAAGCTGAACGAAGAAAGAAACAGTGTGTGGACATAAATAATGATGTACAATGTGTTGCCGCCGATAAGGGTGGTAAAATACGTAAAAAACGCAAAATAATTATTAGCCCCGAAGATTTGCAAAAAAACAAAGAAAAATTCGAAGTCAGCAATGTGAAGAAGAAGAAGAAGAAGAAATGATACCGACCACTTTGAAGCGTGTAATAGTAAGTCCTGACGACTATGATGACACAGGGAATTACGTGGGGCTCGCTTCAAAGCGACGGAAAATTGAAATTCTCGAGAAGAAACTGCCGACAATTCACCGAAAGAAACAAACCAAGAAATATGGACGTGCGTTGGAAAACAATTTTATTCCTTATGCTGAAAATATTGTTTACGAATATAATGATAATCCAAACGAATTATGTGAACGTCTTAGGCTGTTGACTGCGTCAAAAGGAGCTGGAAATTCAAACCACAATCAAGAAATCAACTCCATTAATGAAGAGTTGCGAGAGCGTCACATCATTGTATAAAGGACAATCCTTTAGAGCAATCAACATCAATTGTTGATAAGACGTGAACGTGTTCACATCGCAAGCTAGAATTAACAGGAGTATGGATGCCAACGACGACGAAGCTACTTTGAAAGAGTCAGAGATGGATTGTGAGAACCATATTCAAAATAATTTTGTGTTCGTTGACATGCAAGGTTTCAAAACGTATCGCAACAGATTCATATATAAGGAATTTTGTCTGGTTTCTGGAGACGATGTGTACCATGCAATCATAAGACCACCGTACAGATTTGAGAAACTACCATCTGACTGTAAACGACATGCAAAATGGACCACAAACTATTGTCACGGTCTAACCTTCGAATGTGGAGATGTATTTCTTCTCGACGTACTTCAAACTGCATACCCCAAATTGGTGGGCAAGACAGTTGTGATCAAAGGTGCCGAAAAAATTCAATGGCTAAAATATATGTTTCGAACTTGCGGAGATGACATTGATTGTGAAAATATTGAGGATATGGATTACGACTTGGAACTCCACAGTGATGATCACGAAATTTGCGCTTACCACACCAACAACAAGTTTGGTTGGCAACAGAGTCGATGCGCAATGGCAACAGCTCTAAGACTCCAAGAAATTGCAACAAACAATATTCAAGAAGTTGAGAAATACTTACATTTAAACACATTTCTAGAATTGTAATGAATGTTAATTTTTCATGAAATATAGAATTTTTATTCATTTTTTTATCAAAAAGTGATTTTATTCATTTTTTTTTTTCAATCTTTCCTAATTTCTTCTACCACTACTACATTGGAACTTTGTAATGGTAAGGTTTCTATATTGCCACTTAGAATATGTCTTTTATTATCGAATGGACTGAGAGCAGTTTTTGTCTGTTTCACACTGAAAACAGTGTGTTTCTTGGAACGAAATGAATTTTGATCTTTGATGATGACGCAGTTTTCCTCCAGGCATCTAATGTAATCATTGAATGTTAGCGATCTCTTCAATACATATTTTTTAACACCTTTTGCTTTTTTCATTTTCTCAATCTTTTCCGATCGCACGCAATACATCTTACTTCGCAGACCAACGAATTCCGTTAAAATTTGGCCATTCCATTCATCTTTGAAGAGTCCGGGGATTTTCTTGTTAACTCGCGGTATATTGAATTGGTTCCCTTCTGGATAATCACTCGTGTCAAATTTCTGCAGATTCTCCAGCATATCTGAATAAAAGCATTCAGTCTTGACACCAATGATGAGCGAATCCGTGTCTGTGTAGAGCATCTCTACATCTTCATCATATTTTGCTTTCATGTGATTATAGTAAAAGTCATACATTACAACTTTCGATATATCCAGAATGGACATCCCAACAGCAATCGGTTTATTCATGAGCAAACTTGTTTTGTTCAAGTGTACAGCAACCATGTCTTCGTCAAGGATTGTGTATCGTTTTAAATTGGGCATTGCAAATAGTTTGCGAGCCCCATATCGCCCTTCCCACAACACCTTCAGCTTAATGTCGACTCTTTTTCGCAGGTTTTCAATTGTTTTGCCATAGATTGCATTGATCAAGAGCTTGTAGAAATTTTTCTCAAATTCATTTAACGCTCGTGTTCGTAGAATTGTGTTCAGAATTATGTACGGCTTAAGCCAATCTGACTGATTGAATTTCATCACTTTGTGAATCTTTTTCAACACCAAACCACGTTGAAGCGCACATTTCAACATTCGGTAATGAATTACGTAGTTTTTCTTATCGAACAACGTCAACAGAAGTTTTTTCTCATTTTCCGTGTTTGGAACTTTGGAATTTTCTGCACAAAATGGATAGTCTTTATCTTTGTCATGCAAGTGCTGCGGATAATCAAGATCTACCTCGAAAATATAGCCAGTCGATGAGTCATCTTGAATGTTCAGAATTCGGCTCACAGGGAATTCTTCTTCTTCTTGACACCATTCGAAACCATCGATGGGTAAATGTTCCATCATCGAATAACCGTAAAGGTTATTGGCATCCAGATACATTAGATATTTCGATTCAACGTTTGGATCGTATTCTTGCATGTATTTGTTGTTGGCCTTCGAATACCGCTTGCTGCATTGACTGATCCCACCTCTAATACCTCTCTCGATGAACATAAGCTTATCAATGTCCGTTAGAACTTCAATCTTGACTTTTGTATATTTTAACATTGCATCGAAAGATAGTCCCGATGTTGTGTAATAATGTGCTGGGTCGAGTTTGTAGTTGTCGAAGCAGGTATCTCGAAAATTTTCAAATACATCAGCCAACAACAAGATATCAGTTTTCATGTACAAATCAGAATAGTCACCCAAAGAATCGATATTGAATTCATTCCAAACTTTAGTTGCAAATTCATAATCTTCATCCGAAATGTGGCTTTCTGTCAAGATGCTGTAGAATTTATCTTTTGCCGGCAACGAGTTTTCTTGTAGTTTCTTCCATGAGTCTATGTAGTCGTAGCAAAAGACCCCTTTCCTTTCCAACATTTTAAGCTGCTCCTCATTCAAGTTCTTGAATTCAAATCGCAGATTCCGTTTCTTTTCGCCTGGAAGTGATGAAGATAAATAGTCCAATGATGATGACATGAATTGAAATGAGTCGATGAAACGCAGTTTAATGAAATTTCCATACTCATTGCTATGAGTACTTGGCACTGTCTTGATGAAAGAGATGTATTGTTCTTCGTTGCGTGGAATGATTGAAATGGGGCCAGGAATTCCTTTTGCAACTTCTTTGATGAGGAAATGTGCATCATAGTTCGATAGGTTGTGAAACACAATTGGAATGAAACGCGGTTCGCGATACAGCAAATTGCATTTATTATGAGCAGATCCACGATATTCTCCAGTCAAATGGGAATGATCACGAACACGAATGTCATCTTTCTCGTATGGCTGCCCGCAAATGTGACATTCATCTGACAATATGAAGAGTACTTCATCTTCCAACGACATTTGTAATGGCATTTTTTTACTCAGAATCATCTCCACTTCGCTGGCAATATCAACCAATTGTTTTACAAACCATTCGATGCAGTCTGGTCCACGCGCACTTCGAAAGAAGGATTTCGAGTCATCGTATGCACACTTGAAATAGTATCCAACGCTGAACGCTTCATGTTGTTGATAAGCTGTTGTTCCTTCGCTCCGACAAAATTGGGTGTCAGGTTTTTTCAATATTGATTCAACATCTGCGTAGATAATAAATGGCACTTTTAACTGTTTGCTATAATTTTTAAATTCAATTGTATTTGTATCCTTTGTGGGCATTGTAATTTTATATTCATTTTGTTTCAAACATTCTATTTTATGCGATTCCAGTTTATCAACTTTTGTGAAATGATTCAAACAGCGATCACAAAATAACTTCTTTCTATGCTCTGAAGTAATTTGATTAGTCAATAGCGCACTCATATTCTTAATCCAACAATAATGCATTTTTCGATAAAATTCAACGTGTGCACCATTCAAATGACTTTCATCATCATCATCATCACCTTCGATCCTATCGATATCATCATCATCATCATCATCATCATCGTATGTTTGCGTGAGCAATTCTACGGGAAATTTTATATCACCGAAATTCAGCATTTGTTCTCGCCCTCCATATGTTGACACCCGTATTGGATTTTTCAATGTTGGATACAGCGCTGACAATACCGCATACATGAAACATTTGTCATCAAAGTTTTGAACGTTGATAATTGCCCTTTTTTTCTTCAAGAAATCCGGTAGATCGATGTATGTTGATCCACCAAAGGGGACGTATTGACTAACTTGAAAGTTCAGCTCCTTGATTTCTGCCAGTTTGAATCCACTCCCACGAAGCTCGACATCGTCAATCCTTCCGAGCACCATTGCGACCACATATTCATCATAGAATTCCTTCAAGTCACAATCGAAATCAACAATTTCAGCATTTGTGTGCAAATACAATTGCTGAGATTCTCTCGATTCACCTTCTTCGGTAATGATAACTTTTTCAAAATTAGCACAAAAACATGCTCCAACCTTTACGATGGTATTTGTTTCAAGTATCTGTGTAATTCGCCTACTGAATAGTTGAAAGGCTTCATCTAAAAATTCTCTGATTTCGATGTGATTTCGATTGACAATTGAAAACGTTTGCAACCGATTTCGGAATGCAAATTCTCGATCCTGCAATTCAATATTTTCAGACATCTTCACTTCGATCGATTCTCGGTATGCTTGCTCTCAACAAACTGTTGACATTTCTTTGCGCGTTGCAACTATATATACATATTCATATTACCCTTCCTCTCCTCCTCCTCCAATCATATCAAGCAATAAAATTGGGTGATTCACGGTGTCTCGGCGACAAAATCAATTAATATTTGCAGAATATGAAAATGCTAAATTCGATAATATAAACAACATTCTCAATTTTGCTCGCTATAAACATTCCCTAAATATTAGTCGCCAGCTGAAGAAAAAAATGCATGCTCAGCTGATTTCAGCAACTGTATTCGATGATTGTTGATGTCTCGGAAATAATCCGCTCCGAAATAATCATAATATTATTTGAATAAACAAAATCGCGACAAAATCAATTAATATTCGCAGAATATGAAAATGCGAAATTCGATAATATAAACAACATTCTCAATTTTGCTCGAAATAAACATTCCCTAAAATCAATAAATCAATCATATTAATGCGAGCGGCTCGACGAAAACCATGACCTACCACAATTCCTGTTCATTCCCTAAAATCAATAAATCAATCATTTTAATGCGAGCCGCTCGATGAAAACCCTGACCTAACCTTGAGCTGAAACGCATTTAGCTATACTACTGCATATTAACGGATAAGTTTTACCTTTCTCTAGCACATTTGTAACACACGAGCTTTTTATCAATGCACTCTTTGCATTCGTCACATTTTCTGCTTTCTTTTCTAAGTTGTCCGATTTGTTTTTTGATGTCTTCAATTGCTGAAAGAAATTTGTCCTTCTTTTCATTCTCGTCCTTCTGCCGTTTTTCACCAAAAAAAGATATGACAAATTCATACTTAGGGATTAAAATAGAGCCTACAAGGAACAGTTTCCATTTTATAAACACTCATTTAATGCTATTTTTTAGTCGATAAAAATTCATTATTTTTCAATGAGAATCTCCTCAATACAAATAGTTGAATTAGCCAAATCAATCTTCTGCCGTTTTTCACCAAAAAAAGATATGACAAATTCATACTTGGGGATTAAAATAGAGCCTATAAGGAACAGTTTCCATATTATAAACACTCATTTAATGCTATTTTTTAGTCGATAAAAATTCATTATCAGACTGGACCAGGAAAGTTCAAAGTTTATGAAAAAAAAATTTCGGTCCATGGAATGGACGTTGTCCCAGTCATGGGTGTATAAAACTGAGCAACTTATTAAAATAAAAAAGTTCAAATTTTTTATGTTTGGACGTTCACAGATCGCGGTACAGTTGACCAATCTGATAGGTACCCAGGGTAAAATGATGGCGGCATCATTTCTTAACATTTTCTACCAAGCAAGTGTACGAAAATTTTCAGTGGATTCGCGGGGGAACGTCATGGCGTCAAGCGTCTTCGTGTCTAGGCAAAAAAACGTCTTCGTGTCTACGAAAAAGGTAGCTTCGTGTCTAAAAATACGTCATCGTGTCTATGTGAAATTAGACACGAAGCGACTCTTTTCGTAGACACGAAAACGTTTTTTATTTCAACGATTTACCGTCTTCGTGTCTAAGACACGACGACGCGTTTGGTATTCTTGCAAATACAAGCGCTTCGATTGTGCGTTCACTTGCTTAGTGATTACGGTTGTGCATGGCCTGAGTCGAATGTATTGTATTGATAAAGAGGGCACAGTCAGTACACTTGAACTTCTTCATGGCATCATCTAATGGTGAAATGATAACAGCTTTATCGTTTGTGCCTTCACACATTCTCAAACACTATATTCGTCTAATGCCATTTCAAATGATTTCTTCGCAAACACAAACGTAATCTTCACAGACATGAATATTGCTACAAATTACTTTTATGTATGGCATCATTTAATGGTGAAACATCTGTTTGAAAATTTCTGTATGCGCAATGTATTTTTATTTGTTTATGTTGGTTGAGGATGAACACAAACACACGTGTTGAACAAATGCCGCTTGATTGTGTGTGGTAAGTAATCGATGCAATCGATAGTTCCAAGATATTTCATATGTCGCTTGATTGTGTGTGGTCAGTTATCGATGTAAATGATAGTTCTAAGATATTGCATACACACGTGTTCAACAAATGACGCTTGATTGTGTATGGTCAGTAATCGATGTTATCGATAGTTCTAAGATATTGCATACACACAAGCGATAACTTCTCGGCATATCATAGTATATGCGTTATTGGACTTTCAGTTATCACTCAATTCTTATATAGTTCAAATCGACTTGCAAATTTCTCCATAATTTCGAAATGGAAAGTGACAGTTATTCCGCGAATTCGGAAAATTTAGATATTTTAGTGCCTGAAGGCTTGACACAGAATGGATACGAGGTCCTCAATTTCGAAAAAGTTTCTGGTAGAACAATTAACAGTGAACTTATATTTGTCACTGAAGAGAAGCAACTTTATACTAAAAATGGTGAACGCGTTCTCGGAAAAAATTATCGTTGTCGTGATAGAAAATGCCCGGCCCGTAGAATTTTATGTAATAATGGTGTGCTCGTAAAACTGCGTGATGCCAAAGAACATAATCATTCAAATGATTGCGAACAAGAATTTAAGAATTTGAAGGCGAAACAAGTGCTCAAAGAGCGTTGTGGGCAACTCGAATTGGTTGCCGGTGGTTCGAAAATGGCCACAGTTCGCTCGGTATTCAAACGCGTGATAGAAGAGTGAGTATTTGTTCTTTCTAATCATTTCCACTTGCAAATGAAATAAAAATTGTACCACTTGCTAATTATACACAATTCTCTTGGATAATTTGAATTTGCGTCCTTCAACTGTAGCCACCAAGAGGCCAACATCGAATTGAATAAATTACTTCGGAATTGCCAAAAAATTAAACGAGGCGTTGTGCCCAAATCTCCTGTAACTGTAGATGAGATCAACATGCAATTTGATAACGAAGAAATCATGGATGTCTACGGGTATTCAGCGCATGAAATCGATAAAAAGAAATTTTTCGATACAGCTGTAGATCGGAAGGATTATTCATATTGCGTCTTTTCGTCCAAGCACATTATTGGCCTTGCCCTTGAAAATCTCGGCGACGATTTGCATGTTATATTAGATGCCACATTCAAAATAGTCCCTTTTGGTGGATTTAGCCAATTATTGATCATGCACATTCGAGTTAAACATGAAGTGAGTAATTAATTTCAATTGAATTTCGATAGCTATTATGATTTCATTATCAATTTCTCAGGCATACCCGTTCGCATTCATATTAATGTCCAATAGGACTACGGCAGCGTATGAAGACATCTTTTCATATATAAATTCGAATATATTTCCGATCGAAAAATCAAAAAGTTTCACCACAGATTATGAGCGCGCGATGCGGAACGCCTTGTGCAAATTATTCCCAACCGCTCAATTTATTGCTTGCTATTTCCACTATACACAAGCAATCAAACGTAGGGTTTCATCTTTGGCCGATCTCGTTCAATGCATCAAAAGTAGTGAGAAAGTGAGATCTATTTATTATAGAATTCAATGCCTTCCCCTACTTCCACCGGAATTAATAATTGATGCGTTCAATGAGCTTTGCAATGAAGCCGCTACATTGGAAAAAAACTCGAAGCAAGCGTTATCTCCTCTGTTCTTATATTTTAAAAGCCAGTGGCTCAAAAAGGTGATATAATTGATTTGAATCGCTGCACATTTCCTTCGAAATTCGGGAATTAATTTAAATTTCAATTAAATAGGAGGGGCCTGATATAATTTCGGTCAATTCAACAACCATGCGAACTACCTCCACAGTGGAGGCATATAATGGCGTATTGGCCGATAATATAGTTAATAGGGGACATTTCTTCAAATTTATTCACGATCTGCGCTCAGAAGAGTACATCAAATCGCATGAGCTGAAACAGTTGATAGAAAGCGGTGGTAAAACCGCCAAAAAACGAAAAATTGAATGGATGGTAGGTGAATTCTGAAAATTCAAATTGAAATAGTTTCTTCTCTTCTGCAATATCTTTCAAATTTCTTTCTCAGGAACGCGATAAACTTATCACACTGCTAAGCAATCAATTGGCAAGAAAAGAACTCTCCCACACAGACTTTTTGAAACAATTGGCATGGGATAATGCACGGATGACCGACAATTTTTTGAAATTTAACGTTTGTGAGATAATCGATGACGAAAATTACGGCTTTGTTGAAGATGTAAACGATGATGGTCCCCTCGCTAGCTTGTCTTCATTCTCTCAAGCGTCAACCCTTTCTCAAACATCTACGCTCTCTCATGTGTCAACGATTTCTCCATCGTCATCTAATTTGCAACCACTGATTAGCGATATAAGCATGGACAAATCAATGTGTGTGTTTTGTCGCGAAAATAAAAAAGAGCTGTGCTTCCATCCATGTGGGCATTTCTCTTGTGCTGAGTGCTGGGAGTTTTGGAAACAATATTTGAGAAAGAAAAGTGGTGTTTCCCAATCCGACGAAAAGCGAAGTGCACGATTGAAATCAAAAACTAACCTTCAGCTTGTTTGTTCACATAACGAGTGCAATGAGATAGTTACAATGACCGTGAACTGTCAAATGCATGATTATTGACTGCTATGCATGATAATTGTCGAATATTTATGAGTGCATATGAAAATTCTATTTATGGCAAGGCTGATTCAAAATGATAAGACTGATGTATTCATTATGCAAATTTATTATATTACAATTAAAGAGCAATAAAGAGACATAAATGTGTTCAAAAACATGTATTCTAATCCTCTAGCATTATCCTTCATAGAGCAATCAATTCCTATTGAACAAGCTAAAATATCGTCGTTTTTCTCCATTTTTCATTCTGATAAATCCGTCGTAAAAACAAGTTAGGTTGAGATTCATATCATAGTACCAATATTCATTTTTAATTCGTTCGTCAGTTTCGGTGACTTTATTCACTTGCTCCAAATATTCAAATAGAGCTTGGAATTTTTCGAATCGTATCTTCCAAAAACGATCCCACGTCCAAGATTTATTGTAGAATTGGAAGATTCGAAGTGCCTTATCCCTGTCCTTTAAGCCATTTCCATGCATGAAACATGCCAATCCTATCCGTTCCGCGTATCCGAACTCTTTCGTCAACAATATTTCCATGGCATATGTTGGCCAAGATTCCACAGCATAGAAATATTCACTCATCTCACTTTTGAATTTCGGACTCCATTTAATTCTTGTTTCAATCAAGCGGATTTTTGCGATTGTTCGGTTCCTTTTTATTTCTTTTGATGAATTTCTTACGAGATGACGCATATTTTCCGGAATTAGACAATTTTTTTCGATTGTAGCTTTTACTTTATCGTATGAATCGTTGAGTAAATCATCTTGTCCATCATCCAAATATTCTTTATGATTCGAATTTTGTTTTTCAATCTCGGTTAAACACGCGTCATATGCTTCCATTAGATATTTTTCTTCCTCGCGCTCAACTGATAGGTTGCTTTCACCACAGGATTCAACATTGTTTTTAACACTTTCACCATCACTATCGTCGTCAATAAATAATTCACGAACCGTGCCGATAAACAATCTTCTTCCGTACATTTTCTCTGAATGTAGTCAATTTATTGGTCAAAGTAAAACTGATTTCTGTTCAGAAGATGTTTAGTATTGCAGCCAAAATATTCTAAATTCATTAATTGTTACCATATGTTTGAGATAAAAACCACTTAGACGTGAAGATTCATGATTCAAGACGGATAAGCGAACTCGTGTCTTAGACACGACAACGTTATTTATTAGACATGAACACTCATTTCTACGGCATCAGAAACGAACTCGTGTCTAAGACACCAGGACGCTATTTGGCTTAGACACCAGTTCGTACATTTCTGGTCGTAAAGTGAACTGGTGTCTGAGACACCACGACGCAAGTGATTAGACACCACGACGTAAAACGCCATGACATTGTGCCGGATTCGCCGCTATCGCCATTCTGCGAACTGGTTAGTTTTCTGACCAGTGGGTCGTATAGGGTTAATTGAATTTCGTGCAGACTGAGCTGACCCCTTGCTGCTTTCACCTTCACTTTGATCGTCATTTGTTTCAGTGCTTATATTGAGCAAATTATCGATAGCAAAAATGTCATCATCGTCCAAATGTACTGGTGGCAAAACGAATTTGAATTCGATATTTTCAGTCTGTTCACTGTTGCTGTTTGTTGCATCGTTTGGATCATCGAGATTACCAATTTGCTCATTGCGATTTGTTTCAACAACTGAAACATTGACATTTTCGATGTGTCCGTTGTTGTCAAGAGGAGATGGTGGAACCGGTCGATGAGCTGAGGCTTCGGTATTGTATACAACTGGAAGAATTGGTCTGAATTTGTTTCTGTATTGCTTGGCTTCATCGAATGAATCTGTTTGGTGAAAGTTATTTGAAAATACACACGATTTAAGAAAAATTTGTATAAAAAAACTTTTCCTAAAATAGAAAATTCCTATGAAAATACGCACCAAAAAAACGTTTTACACGTCCCAAATAGCAGGCTGAATCAATACCAATTGGCGGCGGAAAATCATCGCGTGGTTCCAAATTAAAATTTGGTGTGTCAATCGATTCTGGTTCATCATCATTGTCAAGATGAGATCGCTTCCAAAATATCACATGCTTATGTTGAGTGTTCACTCCCCATGTTTTGAGTTGTGTCTCTAGTTTGTCCAACCCGTAAATATGTTTTTCCGGCACAATCAAGTGTGTAAGAGGCTTCGTTAGAAGAACAACTACCGCCAACATTTTGGTGAACAAAAATCTTTCAATTTTCAATCACTTTTAGTTTTTCATAAATTTAATTACGTATTGATGGGCAAAAACCAAGCCGAAAGAAGTATTTCGTCGCCGTTAAACTGTTTTTCAATTCTTCACAATTTTGCACGCACAGACATGTCGACTATGATTCAGAATGGCACTTGTTTGAAAAAGGATGACTAGAATATTTTGTCTATTCAAATTCATCATGTTTCAACGCCAAAACAGCGCTGTGTAGTAGTATGTGTTATAGATTTGGCGCATTGCTTGTCAAAAATTTTGAATAGCAAAAAATTAATTTTGTAAAGTGTGAACATTCTTATTTATAAATAATTTTGTTGTAACAAAAATGGATAGTCCAACAAAAACCCCAAGCAAAAGAAAACGTCCAGAAGGCACTATAACAGAAAAAGCAGAAACTTTTTTCACTGTGATTAATAAAGAACATTCCGATTCAAATAAAACTCACACATGTAATATTTGTAAAGATGAGTTTAGTGGCCATAAGCTATCGAATCTAGCAGTTCATCTGGCACGGCGTCATGGTAAAATTTTCGAAACTTTGATTGACCGAAAAGAAGCGCCATCAATAAAACGCTTGAAACTGTTACAAAATTGCACCGAAATCGTCTCAGTAAATGGAAGGCCTTTCAAATATTTAATTGATTCCGGTTTTCAAAAGATTATACAAGACCAATTGGCGGAACTAAAAGCAGCTGGACAAGGACTCAGTCTTTCGGATCCCAATCTACCTGAAGTCAAGGAGCATTTGAAGAAAAGTGCACAAAAAGTTCGAGAAATAATTCGCAATGAAGTGATAGGCCGATCGGTGAGTCTCATGGTTGATACCGTCACCAGACATAACCGCTCTATTTTGGGCGTGAGCATTCAATATATTACACAGTACAACAGTAAAAAAGTCCAGAGATCTCATAATGCGATCTGTAAAGTAGACGTCAAGACAAGAAAAATGCGCCTAGTCCGAAGCCAAAGTTAGGTCATTGAACTGAGATATTCAATTTTGAATTTTACCAATTTTGTATTAAAAAAATATATAGGTTTACACTACAACTATACGAAAAAAGCATCAGATCGTTATGAAATTTTGCCACGATCCATTTTTTGGAATAAAAATAAGTTAAGCAAAGTTTCATAATGATATCTTGTGTTTTTCGAGTACCTCCCATACAAATTTTCCGAAAAAAGTATCAATTTTCAACAAATGCATGACCAAATCAAATTGATATCGAGTTATTTATACCATTTCAAAGAGAGAGACAAATGAATGAATGAATATGTATGAATTTATGATTCAAAAGATTTAGCTTGGCATGTCCACCAACAAAAATCTGCCAACATGTGGTCCAATTTCTTTCCCTTGTATCGCTTCTCCATATCCATTATGTCTTGGTGAAATCTTTCACCATGTTCATCTGATTCGGATGGCAGTTGTCGTTCAAAAAAGTCCAAATGGCTGTTTAAGAAATGGGTTTTCAAGGACATGTGAACGTCAATTGTTTCGAATGATGTTAACATTTCTTGGACAAGCACTCGGTAATCATCTGCACGGTGTGATCCCAAAAGACCATGAATGACTGCCTTAACATTATCCCATGCGATGGCTTCATTAGCATTGAGTTTTGCGTCAAAATCATTATTCGCCATCAGTTTACGAATGTCAGGTCCGTTGAACACTCCTGCAATTATAAGAAAAAGTAATCAATTTGATTAATCGAAGATATTCTTGTTTTTCTCAAGATTTTTCCGGCTCGTCAACTGGGAAAAAATGTGATTGCGTCCAATAATTCATTTAAAAATGCAACTGCGCAGTTTTTGCATATTGAACCGGTACATTTCACTTCTAAGTAGAAATTAGAGTTTTTTTCTCAATTGTTGCCTTTTTACAGCTCAATGCAGCACCATTGCCATCGAAAAAAAGATACCCGCACATCGTAGTTTGTGGCGATTCATCGAAAGGCGCATGCTTTTACTACATCCAGCTAGAAAATCTGGTGTTTACAGTGAGTTTTCAAGAGTTTTGATTGAACACGTTCAAATGATTTTGATAAGTTTTTTATTTTTGAATTCAATGTTTTGCTTTTTTCATAGGTTCCCGACACATTCGACTTTGTTCAAACTTTTGACTTGTATTTTAAACTGCACAAAGTTTTCAATCAATCGTTTGAACACAACCTTGTCAGTATGATGACTTTCGTTCAACATGCGTTCTTCGATTTAAAGGAAACCGATGTCAAGCCAACAATTCGAATGAAGGAAGTAGAAATGCTGAATTAAATCATATTCAATAGCCATCAAGTACTATGTTATTCATTGTCGAAGACTCGTCTGAATCCGATCTAATCAAAGAAGAGATCTCAATTCTAGACTGATATCAATTTTAAGCCAAATCATAGAGTAGTTTATTTTTTTTTTTTTGCTTTATATAAATTAGAAAAATAGACAACAAGATAAATGTGATGAAATGTGGTCTTTTGCACATTACTTTGTGTAAAACAATAGTGAAAATCTCTGCATTTGAGATTAGTTTTTATGGCTGTTTATGGTAATTAGAACAAGTCGACGCAATGTTATTATTTTCAAAGTCCAAAAATAAATAAAAAATATGTATTTGTTCATAGTTCTGTGATTTATTGAAATTCAACGTTTTCAACTGTTTACATCGCTCGACAAACATCTAAAGTTTCTGCAAAAATGGCATATTTTTCGTCAACAAGCTTTACCTCATAAGGCTTTTTAAAGTCTAAACTAAGAAAAGCTATGATTTTTTGTGATTTAGGTGTAACTTTGGCCATAATCAAACAATGGGTAAAAACATCAAAATTTAAAAATTGTAATTCATTCGATAAGAAGAAATATTTATCGTTTCCAACAAAAATCCGACTGATTTGATAAAAGTTATTTTCATGCAACAATACAATATCTTTTTTAAATGTCAAATTATTACATTTTAGCCATTCAATTTCAAATATGCTATCATGCTCTTTCAAAACGTTCATCTTTTCTGATTCGATTTCTAAATGTGAGATATCTATCAGGGATATTTTGCCGCAGTAAATTTCATCACAATACGAAAAGCCTTTGTATAAGAGCTCTGCTTGGCTCCGGACAGAAATAGTTTGTGTTATGTTTACACAATTGTTTCCACGCTTGGCAATATTTTTCAACAACTTATGCTTACTTTCGAATCTCATCATATTCATGTGGATCAATGGGCCCATTTGACGAATGATTGCAGGGTAATGCGTTATTAACTGAATTTTTGTGATTTTTTTAAAATTATATTAAATAAAAAATTAAATTTTTTTAATATATGTTCAATTTTTGGGGTAATATTGAGCGCAAATATGAAAATTTTACAAAGGATTCTTTACTCGGAGTCTCATTTGAAAAACTCCGATGAGTTAACTCACTGGCGCGTTTTGTGAGCGGAGCAGAAATGTCAAACCTTGTTATTAAGTGATGCTTTGGAGTGAGTGACAACTTGAAAATCTCCAAAACGCTTTTCAATTGCGTTGATATTAATTGTTCGAGGACATTTATGTCATTGGTATGGATCTCACTTGAATAACAAATCTGGACAATTTTTTGCAATGACTCGACACATATCCAAACTTTTTTTACTACTTCGTGTTCACGGAAGTCGCATAGAATGAAGCCGAGGCTTCGAAACAGGCACATTAATTGAGATGCATTCTGGTTGAGGTTATCCTTTTTCATATTTATGTGCGATGGCCAGTTCCTGTTATTTGACCCGAAAGCAAAATGTTGAATGCGTTTTTCGAGCCAGTCCTCGGTGAAAAGTTTCTTCAAAATGAAGTATTTAAATAAGTGTTTCAACAAGAATGGAATGCATCCTTCATTTATATCATGCATTATGTCGACCGATTTGTTGTTTAAAATGTGAAAGTAGTTCAACTTGTTTAATGCGCAACATCGCTTGACGCCTTTGGTTTCAGCATAGTTCACTTTCTCCGACTCATCGACGATCTTCAGATGAGATTCATAATTTTCAATAGATCGAAGCATTGAAATGTCCTCTGTTATCATCGTTTGTGTTTCTTGTTTCGATGCTACACAAAAACGACAGAAGTAAGAATTAAAACTCTCAACGAAACCTAGAGTTTGATTGGCACACAAATTATCAAAGCCGGTAAACGAAATAGTGCCACGAAGATTCGGTTGTGATTCAATTTCTATGCCATACTTTCCAATGTGAATAATTTCATGGACAATATGCTCCCATAAATCATTGAAATCAGTCTCCTTCGTTTTAACGTCATCAATGAGATTAAATTGATATTTGATAACTTCGACAAATAATGGCTTGGCACATTTTTGATTGTAAAATAAATGGGCGTCATTTTGTGTACGCCTGATTTGGAGCCAAGTGGGTCACAAATCTCAAAATCGTCTGTTGCTATTTGAAGTTGTAACGCATGCGGTTGTTCCGAAAACAGTTCCAATTTTTTAAACAAACTTCCACAACAAAAATGTTTGTAAACATCTTCTTCACAACGATGACGGTTGGCACCCAAATTGTGTTCGAAGTATTAGGAGAACAAATTGAAAACCGCGCATTTTTTTCAAAATTTCGATCTTTATTATGGAAAAATGGTTACAAATTGATTATTCAAAGTATTGTCCATCGCTAGCCACAACTTTTTCCCATCTTTCTGGCAAATTACGGATTCCGCGTCGAAAGAAATCTGTGCTTTTTTCGGCTATCCATGAATCGACCCATTTTTTGCATTCCTCGTAAGAATGGAAATGCTGTTCAGCCAGGCCATGTGTCATTGATCGGAAGAGGTGGTAATCGGAAGGGGCAATGTCTGGGCTATACGGCGGGTGGGGTAGGACTTCCCATCGAAGCGTTTCCAAGTAGGTTTTAACGACCTGAGCAACATGTGGCCGAGCGTTGTCATGTTGCAAAATAACTTTATCGTGTCTTGCGACCGTTTCCGACCGTTTCCGACCGTTTTTCCTTCAGTGCTCGGCTCAAACGCATCAATTGAGTTCGGTACAATGCTCCTGTGATGGTTTCGTTTGGTTTCAACAACTCATAATAGATCACGCCGAGCTGATCCCACCAAATACACAGCATTAGCTTCGAGCCATGAATGTTCGGCTTTGGCGTCGATGTTGATGCGTGGCCGGGGTAACCATACGATTTTTTTCGCTTCGGATTATCGTAATGAATCCACTTTTCATCACCAGTCACAATACGATGCAAAAAACCCTTCCGTTTTTGCCTTTGAAGCAGCTGTTCACAAGTGAAAAAACGGCGTTCGATGTCTCTCGGCTTCAATTCGTATGGCACCCAATTTCCTTGCTTTTGAACCATTCCCATGGCTTTTAAACGATAGGAGATGGATTGTTGTGTCACTCCCAATGATTTTGCAAGTTTTTCTTGCGTTTGACACGAGTCTTCATCGAGTAATGCTTCCAACTCCTCGTCTTCAAACTTTTTCACTTGGCCTGGACGCTCTTTGTCTTCCACATCAAAATCACCACTTTTGAACCGCGCAAACCACTCCTGGCACGTTCTAATCGACGGAGCATATTCTGGATATGCTTCGCATAACAAACGATGACTCTCGGAAGCATTTTTCTTCAGATTAAACCAATAAAGTAAAACTTCCCGCAAATGCTGTTTTGTAGGCACGTAGCTCGACATTTTCAACGCAATAATAAACTTGTGTATTCAACTGAATGATAAGTTTGACAGATCGTTTTCAATGTATTTTTTTATCCTCTTTAAGATACAATAGCTGTCAAAGTCAAAATAATGACATCTATGATAGATATGAAGTTAGTAACGAATGCGCGGTTTTCAATTTGTTCTCCCAATAAATTTCAGCGAATTCCTTCCTTTTGAAAAGCGATTGAAGAGTTGCTATAATTGGTGTGTAATGAAATCTAGACTGTAATAATCGCGGGATCCATAAATTTGTTGAGTTGGACTTGACCATTTCCCAATGCGTGCCCAAAACTTTGGTTTGGGGCTTAACAAACAATTCGTTTTACACTAATTGTTGATGGCGTTTGTATGCTGACTGGTTTTGTGCAAATGTGTCATGAACATAATCCAAAGCAAGTTTTAGAACATCGTCTTTATTGTATGTGGAGTCTTCCAACAGATTTCGGCAAAATTGTGTATAATTTTCAATCAGCTGAATACTCAAATCGAAGATTTTTTCAGTCGTTCCATTTGTCAAAAACATTGCTTTTATATCGTTTGAAAATTTGCACAGGAATTGAGACATTTGATTGCTGGTAGATTCAATTTCATAAACATATTCATTGGCTATTTGCGCATTCATTTCAGTGTTTTCATTTGATGGCTCGTATTCGTACTCGTAAAAATTTAAATCCAGTGATCCTATTTGCGCAACAACATCAGGCTCAAGGTCAGCACCATCGGGATGATTTGAAAAATAAGTACATGTGGCGCCACGGACTGAGTTGTAAAAATTATTAAACTTATGTCAATTGAAATATGTCTCAACAGATGGTGCTCAAGTGACAAACTAATTTCAATAAAATTTAGTGATTTAATTTCATTATATACAAATATTATACACAATATATTAATATATATATATTATTTATACAATATATTAATGTAATGTACTTGCTTTCTACACATTCCATTCAAAGACTCAATTATATATGTCATATTCATTGCACTTTTAATCGTGAATTCACCATATCATATTTGATATTTTGTGTTTGACATTTAGATTTTAGTGCTACCAGATGACAATTTTGACACAATTTGTCCTTGATTATGAAGTTTTAATTGTAAGATCATATGTAATAGACTGAGCTTGATGTGTTCAAATAAAGTGATAAAATTCGAGTAAAATTTTAGTGTTCAAGCAAGTTACTGTTGAGTAACAGAACCGTTTTGATGGACACGAACACTGGGCTTTGTATGATGACAAATCATCAAGATCCTTGTGCAAAATCAAAAATTGTAAGAATCTCACTCTTGTTTTCTGCCAGAAGTGTGGGGTTCATTTGTTTTTTTAATAAAATGTACTCACATAAATTTCATTTTTCAAATATTTTTCTTTTAATTTTCAAGAAAATGTGTCTTCTTTTTGGTTATCCATCTTGATGGTCAAGTCTGCTATGATTCACACGCTTTTATACTGTGCAGAGTTTGGTGTATTGTGTGTGTTTGTATTGTGCTGGTGAATATTGCAAACACCACCAGTGATGTTCAGAAACATCAAACAAGTTCACACACACACGTTTGTATTCGCCTATATTGAATCATTTAATTTGATGTTTCTGAACATCACTGGTGGTGTTTGCAATATTCACCAGCACCTTCAAAACCTTGTTTTGTCAAAATCGATAAACATCAAAGTACATCATAATATCATATATGATTTATTCATTGACGTTACACATATGTGTATTCAATTTTTTTTAATAATTTTAGTGAACTCCTCTGGCGTTGGGTGGTTTATTTTCACTTCGATTGTTGGAATCACTTCAGATTCACTGAACAACATTTTATCCATTTTGATTGATCTATTCTAAATTGATTTGAATTTATCACTCAACAAAAGAAACAGGCAACAGTATTCGTTTCCTCTTCACCATCTATTGATAAATAGCACTACAAGATATTTTCAATGATTTTAAATTTTCAAAAATAAACAATGACATAACCTCAAAACTTACCGGCTTTTTGGCTTGGTGATATTATGAAATCGAGCAACACTTATGCAAAATTGATTTGAATAAGTTGTAAAAAATTAACAAATATCACATATGATATGGCCAACTTTACAACAAAACCGCAACAAAAAATCACAACAAATGATACATTTTCAAATTTAATGCTATTTGCAATGTTAAATACAACTACTTACTATAATTGCAATACCACATATATGTAAATATTTCTATAGAACGTAAATATTTCATTGTTTTATCTAGGAATTGCGAAAAACAACAACGCCATCTGTTGGAAATTTATAAACGAAATTGAGTTTCAAATATGTTGACAGCCGAGTCCGTGGCGCTCATAAGCAAGATAAGCAATTGGCTCAGTCAGTTCGCGCCGATGGATAGTACCAACCTTCAAAAGCATACTGTCAACATTTCATGACATTCTGTTTATAATTACTCAAGTTACAGAGCTTCAAGTGACGCTACTTTTGTGTTTTCATAAAATCATGGATTCAAATCAATTTCGTGTGTTGATTTATCATTGTTTTTTGATGGGAAAAAATACCGTTACAGCCCACGGATGGCTTGCAATGTGTTATATAGAATCTGCACCAACGAAATCAGGCGTCAAATAATGCTTTGCTGAGCTTAGGCGTGGTCGTACAGACACCGATGATGCTGAACGCTCTGGTCGTCCAAATGAGGCAGTTACGGCAGAAAACGTCGAGAAAGTCGAGAAAATGATAATTTCGAACCGCAAAGTGAACTTGCAAGAGATAGCTGATGCCCTAAAGTTATCAAAAGGTAGTGTTTTCACCATAATACACGGACATTTGGGCATGAAAAAGCTGTTTTCAAAGTGGATGCCGCGTTTCCTTAAACCAGAATAAAAACAACAACGAATCGACATTTCCGAGAGCTGTTTGGCGATGTTTACGCGTAAAAAGTCGGAATTTTTGCGTCGGTACATCACGATGGATGAAACATGGATCCATAATTACACTCCGGAGACCAGTCGAGAGTCAGATGAGTGGAGACGCCCGGTGAAAGTGCACCAAAGCGTCCAAAGACGCAACAAACAGCTGGTAAGGTCATGGCCTCTGTTTTTTGGGATGCACATGGACTTATATTCATTGACTACTTGGAACATGGAAAAACAATCAACAGCGACTACTACATTGATTTGTTGGTGCGTTTAAAGACCGAAATCATCAAAAATAGACCACATTTGGCGAAGAAAAAAGTGTTGTTTCACCAAGACAATGCACCGTGTCACAACTCGAAAAAACCATGGAAAAAATAGTTGAATTGGGCATCAAATTGTTTTTGTACCCACTGTATAGTCCAGATCTGGCCCCCAGCGATTACCACCTTTTCTCAGAACTCAAAAAGATGCTCCGAGGCAAGAGATTTTGCTCTGATGAGGAAGTGATCGCCGAAACTGAAGCGTATTTGGAAGGCCTCGACACATCGTTCTACAAAACCGGTATTGAAAAGTTACAGAAGCGTTGGAATGATTTTATCTCCGCCAAAGGGAACTATGTTGATGAATTATTAAGAATTACTGCAAAAAGTTGTGTTTTTCTAAGTTAGGCCAAAGACTTTTTGACCCGCCTGTTATTTCCCCGTTTTTTGAATTATAACACCAGCCCACATTCAAAACACATAGTTTGTGCACATATAGTCGACATTCCCTTTCCATTGATGTATAACTCTCCTATATATATTTACGGCATAGTAGGTAAAAATGGATCACAAACTTTTTTTGTTGCCGTATTTATATATAGATAGATTTAATAAACATATATGATAGTATTTGAAGTTTTATTGATTCCTTCCGAATCCTCCTACTTATCTTACTTTTGAAGCCGGAATATAAGTCTGCAATTTCCAGCGTAATTGAGTAATGTCGAGTAATGTTGAATGGAAATTTGAAGTGATTCAAATTATTTTCAAGCGTTTCGGAACTTATGTTCAATTTAATTAAAGGACACATCACAAGGAGTTGTTAAATTAAATCAACCAAGAATATTAATTATTATTATCAATGTTCCAAACGGTTCCAAATAATTCTTTTTATGCTCATGAATATAGAAACTCACTAGGACGTAACGACAATCCAAACGCAACTGAATTCAACAGCGCATTCCGTAAACTTCTCGTATGCCACCCAATAACCACATCGGTAGATCGTAATACGATAACAAATGCAACTGGAATTTTAACGAACTCGTCGTCTTATCGTAAGAAATTGCCACAGAGAACTTCAGCGCGCGCACAAGTCCAAGAGTATGAATTGGAGGTTGACTACGACCAATTCATTTTATTTAATTTATTTAACAATACACCGCCAAAGACTGGCTGTTTTTATTCATTATTGATTAATTACATATCTGACAGGGAAAAGGTAAGGGTCATTAATCGATTATATCGGATCTCACCACCATTAAAACCTGTATCTTTTCTTTTAGAAAAATCCATTCAAACATTGCAAGGTTGGATGATTATAAATACAATTTGTATAAATATTACATTCGATAACTATGCTAAAAATATCACATAATCACAATATCACAATATTAACAATGCTAATGAAATTCAAAAAGAAATGGTTTAATTACAATCATTGGATTTGTTGTTTCAATCTAAGATTCAATTTATCACAGGCAACTAGTTGAGATTTAAAATTTGCACGGGGAGCAGATTCTTTAAACAGTTCATCAATGAAGTTTGCAAGTTTACACATCTGATTTATTGGTGCCGTATGTTCATTAATAAGTGATAGATTTTTTATTCTAAAAGTCTCCACCGACGATTCACGAAGATTGAATGGGTTTGAATGAAGCGCAACATCGTTTTTTATCTGTGAGCATGAGATAATGTCGTTCAATTTTTCATGTTTGAAGAAATATGTATGATAGACCCATACCAGCAGCACTTGTGTGCATATCTCGCATTATGCATCGAAGAACAATTCATGCAAAATATTAATAGAAATCTATATAAGTGCTCTGAATGTGCAATTTTACTACGCTCTACACATGACAGAATCAATGATGACCTCCTTGCAATGAAAACTGAATATGGGTCAGCCAAACAGCCATTTAAGAGTTCACTAAAAATCGTCATTTTTGCTGATGCTATTATGAAAAATATATCCGCATAATCATGCCAAGGAAACCGAGGAAACAAGTTCGAAGCTGTATGTAAGACCATATACAATAACTTGGACGTAAATGACCTGTACACTAGTTCCGATTTCAAACACGTCGAAGGTCTATCTTCTATTGTTGATCATAAGGAGAAGTTTATTATGGAGATATTTACTATCATT
This sequence comes from Obolodiplosis robiniae, assembly GCA_028476595.1. Lineage (NCBI taxonomy): Eukaryota > Metazoa > Arthropoda > Insecta > Diptera > Cecidomyiidae > Obolodiplosis > Obolodiplosis robiniae. The sequence goes on from JAOPHN010000005.1 coordinate 599,849, forward strand.
TCGTTTGTTCGAAAATACATGCAATAAATTATTTTTATATTTCATGTAAAATATTTAATATATTGCTCTCTCATCTTAAGGTACTCAAACAATATATGATATTGAAGTCAAAGAAAATATGTCGGAAAATTACCGATGAAGAGCAAGGAGAACTTATTCGCAAAAGAAGAATGGATGCCATTCATAAAGCTGGACAATGAAACCGGAGAAAATTATTGACTCTGAAAATTTTAGCTCAATAAATCGCAATAGATGCTACCAAACACTACCAGAATCAGCATTAGCATCACATTTAGCACGTTCAGAATCACGTTTAGCACGTTCAGCATTACGTTTAGCACGCTGCCTGGAAAGAGCAAAAAAATGATTACGAATTTTTGATTTTATGCACAAAATTATTGTCTATCGCTGTGTTAAAAAAAGTAATACTTCAAAACTGTTTCCAGCTCAGCATGCAACATATCATATTTGGAAATAAAGTATTTTGTGTCAGTTGACTTCGATGGTGCGGTTTTAAAAATTTGTTTTGGCTTCAATGTGTTGGCTTCAGCAGTCTTAACCATTCGATATCTTTTTGGCTTTAAGCGCTTCAACTCAGCCCATGATAATTTATTCTTTCGTTCAAAAGGTCCTGTAGAGATGGTAACGGCGGCGGTGGAGGAGGAGGACATGTGCCCTGTGAATTCAAAATTAGTGCCGGTCCAAAGAATGCATTTGTTTGCATAGCTGTAACATGAGGTTTTTTGCGGTTTTTGCAGTTTTTTAGATGATAGTTCGCTGGTAAACTTCTTGAACTTTTCGAATTATGCTCCTTCACAGATTCAGCGCCACAATTGTGGGACTTTGCCTTTTCAATGACAACTTGTGACGTACTCTGTACAAAATCGAAGCATTTGAAGCATGCCCACATTTCTCCTGTCATTTCATTCGATTTGTCAGCTTTTTAATTTAAAAAGGAATAATGTTTGAAGTTTAACTGGGACAAATTCATGGAAAACGATGGAGAATACAAAAAGCCATAATTTATGATCTCATTTACCTTGTGTGTTGATCACTTTGTTTTCAACCCGATCGATTTTTATTCGATTAAGCCGAATTTTTAGGGACTTGATTTTGTATAAATCCAGCCAAAATTGATCGGTTTTCATTTTTGCATTTTTTTTGGGTTCGATTTGTTTTTTAACTCTCATTTTTCAAAGTTTTCTGAAGTTTTGCCGGATAGATTAAAAGAAAATTGTAAGGCACAAAATGGAAACAAAAACACTATCTCTCACACTGCAAAATACTGCAAAACACTGCTGTTTTTCGTTGAAAAATTTCAAATCAAATGAGACCGAATGAGACGGTAGAATACGGCAGTATAGAGCAGTATAGAGCGCTAACGTTTAATAATTTGACAGCCGTTCATATCTCATACCGTTTCATACCGCACAACCGCGCACAGCCACCACAAATGAACGCAGAAATACACGGAAATACAGAAAATAAACTTGTCACCGCCTATACAAATGCGTACAGTTTTCAACGGTTTTAAACGCGTACAGGAGCAACTGTCGCAACTGTGGTAACGCCAGATAATGTGTGCATGCGATCCAAGTAATGCTCACTCTATACAACAAGATAAAAAAACGGGCTAAAACCTTCAAAAACGAGAGACAGAACAAAACTGTAGAATAAAGTATGTGAGTATAAAATATATTAAAAAACATTTAGAGAAAAACAATATTTCGTCCGTTTGCAGTCAAATTCATCCGATCACGGCGCATCGTTCACAATGCAAGCAGATGCCCAAATGCCGCTGTCGTCACCAATTTTGTTTTTACCTTTTGATCTATTCGAATTAATTTTCGATCGGTTGTCGTTGGTGGAGGTAATTGCAATTGGTCAAACGTGCAACACATTGCAAAGAATCGCTCGTCAATATTTCAGATTCGTGTATTGTTCATCCGAAATAGAATGTAGAGGTGATTGCATCTATATTCAAGGAATGAATATAAATAACTTCGTTAACTTTATTCAAAAAATCACCATTTGGACGTTCAACCTCCAAACCTGTCGTTTTTTTGGATTGCACCAGTTCAAATCACTCCAAGAAATCAAATTCTGTTACGTTGCGTTAGATGCATCAACAGTTGAATCCATTAAATCAATTCTACGTCGTGTTTAGACCGTCGAAATCAAATATTGCAAAGTTGGTTACGGATTTTACAGTGCATTTCTCATACATTGCACAAACATCACACAACTGTGCATTGAACAAAGCCCGCCTGGAATAAACAACGATTGGCTATTTTTCGAATGCAAGAGGCTTGACCATTTCAGCTTGAGATTGTCTGACAAGTCACTTGTATTCTGTGAGTTGAAAAAATTTCTTGTAATAAAACAAAATCAAAAGTCTCTCGCTGAACTGTGAACTTTTCGATGCAAATGTTCAAAGCCTTCTTGTATCAAATGTGAAACTCGATCGATTGACCATTCAAATAGAATGGACAGCAAGACAACATCTGCAAACCACAATGAACGCGTTACATTTTCTTCACGAGCGCAAGTTTTACAAGGATTTAAGTTTGGTTTTCGATGCGATTCCAATTGATACAGAGATAGTTGATTGGATGGGAACATTACCCACACTAACTCAGTTACATGTGCATGATACGTCAAAAATCCTGAACCAAGGCCAACTGGCAATGCGACTCGATGCTCTGCAGCGATTTCACACCAATTTCGGGTGTATTGATGACATCATCACATTCTTTCAACAATCACCATTCCTTGAACAAATTGCCATCAAATCACAAATCAACAGCGACATCGATTTGATCAAATTGAATTCAATACGAAAACAGCTTGGGGCCAACAAAAAGGTGACAATTTACGTCAATGAAATGGACTACATAAAAACGAAATGGGCAAATTGCATCTTCGAGACGGTCAGATTGAGAAGAATTGATAGTGCGAACGACTCTTGGAGCCACACCTGCGGCCAACATTGACAATAGCCCATTCAATCAAACGAGATAATTTTCATTTCCAATTTATTCATCTTTCAAATCCATTTGCATTGTAATGTTTCTAACTTAATTTGAATAATAAATAAAATCAAATAAAATATGGATAAGACTTTATCGACAATTACCATTCCAAAATTGCAATTTAGAAGCCGCTTAAAGTGGCTTCTGAATATACTTGCTGACTCCCGCTAACTCCAGAAGAATTTCTTACTTGTTTATCAGCTGATAGTCACTGATTCTCTCCTTTCTGTAAAATGGCTAACATCGAAGAGTATCATAATGCCGCATAATACTAAAATGCAAACTCTTGTTCTGATACAAATGGTTCAATAAAAGATATTTGACATTGAAGCTCTTGACTTTAGAAGAAAAAGGAGAAAATGCGCTGCTCGACATCATGTCCCGAATGAAATGAGGTGAGTACTGGATATAAAAAAAACGAAAAAAAAGTTCCTGCGTCGCTTGGCTTTAGGAGTAATCGATTTAACGAAACGCAACTTCAAAAGACGCTTAAAGTGGCTTCTGAATATACTTGCTGACTCAGCTGATAGTCACTGATTCTCTCCTTTCTGTAAAATGGCTTAGCCAGGATTTAAAGTGTCATAATATTTTAATTTTGCTCTATTGATTTGGTTTTTAGTCAATTCTAACCGATTCTAATTAGTTTGAAATAAAATTCCTTTATTTTGTGCACTCTTTTCGAGCTATCTTCTTGTATCTAGAGTTTTCTTTGCTGGCGGCTTTTCTTGGCGATAACCAATTCTTAAATAGCTGATCTCTTTGCTATGAACTTTGCTTAATGCACGGCTATACACTTTACTACCGCATAACTACACATTGCGACCGAATGCGACTGATAGGAACACATCGTGCGTGAGTCATCTACTTCTGTGTGTCCAACCGCAAGGCTCAGTCAGTTCGCGCCGATGGATAGTACCAACCTTCAAAAGCATACTGTCAACATTTCATGACATTCTGTTTATAATTACTCAAGTTACAGAGCTTCAAGTGACGCTACTTTTGTATTTTCATAAATCATGGATTCAAATCAATTTCGTGTGTTGATTTATCATTGTTTTTTGATGGGAAAAAATACGTTACAGCCCACGGATGGCTTGCAATGTGTTATATAGAATCTGCACCAACGAAATCAGGCGTCAAATAATGCTTTGCTGAGCTTAGGCGTGGTCGTACAGACACCTGATGATGCTGAACGCTCTGGTCGTCCAAATGAGGCAGTTACGGCAGAAAACGTCGAGAAAGTCGAGAAAATGATAATTTCGAACCGCAAAGTGAACTTGCAAGAGATAGCTGATGCCCTAAAGTTATCAAAAGGTAGTGTTTTCACCCATAATACACGGACATTTGGGCATGAAAAAGCTGTTTTCAAAGTGGATGCCGCGTTTCCTTAAACCAGAATAAAAACAACAACGAATCGACATTTCCGAGAGCTGTTTGGCGATGTTTACGCGTAAAAAGTCGGAATTTTTGCGTCGGTACATCACGATGGATGAAACATGGATCCATAATTACACTCCGGAGACCAGTCGAGAGTCAGATGAGTGGAGACGCCCGGTGAAAGTGCACCAAAGCGTCCAAAGACGCAACAAACAGCTGGTAAGGTCATGGCCTCTGTTTTTTGGGATGCACATGGACTTATATTCATTGACTACTTGGAACATGGAAAAACAATCAACAGCGACTACTACATTGATTTGTTGGTGCGTTTAAAGACCGAAATCATCAAAAATAGACCACATTTGGCGAAGAAAAAAGTGTTGTTTCACCAAGACAATGCACCGTGTCACAACTCGAAAAAAACCATGGAAAAAATAGTTGAATTGGGCATCAATTGTTTTTGTACCCACTGTATAGTCCAGATCTGGCCCCCAGCGATTACCACCTTTTCTCAGAAACTCAAAAAGATGCTCCGAGGCAAGAGATTTTGCTCTGATGAGGAAGTGATCGCCGAAACTGAAGCGTATTTGGAAGGCCTCGACACATCGTTCTACAAAACCGGTATTGAAAAGTTACAGAAGCGTTGGAATGATTTATCTCCGCCAAAGGGAACTATGTTGATGAATTATTAAGAATTACTGCAAAAAGTTGTGTTTTTCTAAGTTAGGCCAAAGGACTTTTGACCCCGCCTGTTATTTCCCCCGTTTTTTGAATATAACACCAGCCCACATTCAAAACACATAGTTTGTGCACATATAGTCGACATTCCCTTTCCATTGATGTATAACTCTCCTATATATATTTACGGCATAGTAGGTAAAAATGGATCACAAACTTTTTTTGTTGCCGTATTTATATATAGATAGATTTAATAAACATATATGATAGTATTTGAAGTTTTATTGATTCCTTCCGAATCCTCCTACTTATCTTACTTTTGAAGCCGGAATATAAGTCTGCAATTTCCAGCGTAATTGAGTAATGTCGAGTAATGTTGAATGGAAATTTGAAGTGATTCAAATTATTTTCAAGCGTTTCGGAACTTATGTTCAATTTAATTAAAGGACACATCACAAGGAGTTGTTAAATTAAATCAACCAAGAATATTAATTATTATATCAATGTTCCAAACGGTTTCCAAATAATTCTTTTTATGCTCATGAATATAGAAACTCACTAGGACGTAACGACAATCCAAACGCAACTGAATTCAACAGCGCATTCCGTAAACTTCTCGTATGCCACCCAATAACCACATCGGTAGATCGTAATACGATAACAAATGCAACTGGAATTTTAACGAACTCGTCGTCTTATCGTAAGAAATTGCCACAGAGAACTTCAGCGCGCGCACAAGTCCAAGAGTATGAATTGGAGGTTGACTACGACCAATTCATTTTATTTAATTTATTTAACAATACACCGCCAAAGACTGGCTGTTTTTATTCATTATTGATTAATTACATATCTGACAGGGAAAAGGTAAGGGTCATTAATCGATTATATCGGATCTCACCACCATTAAAACCTGTATCTTTTCTTTTAGAAAAATCCATTCAAACATTGCAAGGTTGGATGATTATAAATACAATTTGTATAAATATTACATTCGATAACTATGCTAAAAATATCACATAATCACAATATCACAATATTAACAATGCTAATGAAATTCAAAAAGAAATGGTTTAATTACAATCATTGGATTTGTTGTTTCAATCTAAGATTCAATTTATCACAGGCAACTAGTTGAGATTTAAAATTTGCACGGGGAGCAGATTCTTTAAACAGTTCATCAATGAAGTTTGCTAGTTTACACATCTGATTTATTGGTGCCGTATGTTCATTAATAAGTGATAGATTTTTTATTCTAAAAGTCTCCACCGACGATTCACGAAGATTGAATGGGTTTGAATGAAGCGCAACATCGTTTTTTATCTGTGAGCATGAGATAATGTCGTTCAATTTTTCATGTTTGAAGAAATATGTATGATAGACCCATACCAGCAGCACTTGTGTGCATATCTCGCATTATGCATCGAAGAACAATTCATGCAAAATATTAATAGAAATCTATATAAGTGCTCTGAATGTGCAATTTTACTACGCTCTACACATGACAGAATCAATGATGACCTCCTTGCAATGAAAACTGAATATGGGTCAGCCAAACAGCCATTTAAGAGTTCACTAAAAATCGTCATTTTTGCTGATGCTATTATGAAAAATATATCCGCATAATCATGCCAAGGAAACCGAGGAAACAAGTTCGAAGCTGTATGTAAGACCATATACAATAACTTGGACGTAAATGACCTGTACACTAGTTCCGATTTCAAACACGTCGAAGGTCTATCTTCTATTGTTGATCATAAGGAGAAGTTTATTATGGAGATATTTACTATCATTTCGTTTGTTCGAAAATACATGCAATAAATTATTTTTATATTTCATGTAAAATATT